>CM050449.1:76258555-76792015 GCA_027563935.2 Costus lasius
AAAGGAAACCCTTAGGGTCGCACAATTTGATGATATGGCTTACTTAAGTCAGATCGTTGGACTGAATTGTTTGGTTCAGTTTAAAGGGATTTAATCTCTGATTGTGAGTGAGATCTGGTCTGATCATGTTAGATTGATTAGGGCTTGAGATCGGTAAGCTTCGATCGAGAGAATTGATGCTAGATCGGTAAGATCAAGAGCATCAGGAGATGAACGGTTAGATCTGGAACCTTAGGGTTTAATATGATCTAAACCAAATCGCTTGGGTTAATTGGTCTTTGAACCAAACCAAATTGAACCGGCTCATCAAGTGAGCGCAAGGTTCAAGGGAGAAGAGGTTTGCGACTTGTTCATGAGCGCGTGAACGTTGAGAAGTGGTTTGCTATTTTTTGACAACATGTTCTCTAATCGTGGATACGCCTCACGTTGCCTCTCTTCACGCTTCTTCTCTTGCCCTATTGTCGTCGCTTTGTTTGGTTGGGGCTCTCGACACATTCGGGTGGCAAAGCATTGACGATAAGGAAGAGGTCTCGCCAAGCAAAAGAATTCTTCTCTTCCCTTCCATTCGATCAGGTTCACTTGGAGAACCTTGCTAGCACAAGGATCAACAAGGAGTAGGCGACATCTTCTTGTGTGCGCATCTTTTGGAGGAGATCCCATTTGCTCTCTTCTTCCAAGGTGCCATCCAAAGCAATGGCGATGGTATGACTCCTTACTTATCTTTGCAATCGATGATAGTTGATCATATCTCATGCATAGATCCTCTTGAAACCCTTGTTTTCGCTGCAAAAGTGTTATATGCGCCTATCTAGGGTTTCGCCCCCCAATATAGGGGACTTTCAACTCCCCTACTTGGCACTATGTAAAATTGATAGTGGTACCTAAGACATGTGTTGAAGTCTATGCATGAAAAATAATGAGAGATAAAAAGAACAAGACTCCTCTACTTGGCCCTGTGTAAAATTGACAGTGGTACTGAAGACAAGGGTTGAAGTCAAAAATAAAAAGAGTGTATCTAAGTGGGTACATGCCATATTTACAAAAACAAACAAAATGCATAAAATAAAAAAAAATTATGTGTGGAAAAAGATCTTGGAAACCTAATTCCTGTAAACAAAAGCATGATAGATTTGAACTGAAAACTGGGTGAAATCATGATATTGATAATTCTATTTATTATACAAGTTGCAAAGTTCTATTTGATTGAATTGTGGATCTAGAGGGTCGAATTCTAAGAATGATATGTTTGCTTGAAGTTTTATAAATCAATTGATGGAATTTTTCATTGATGATTGTATTTTAGAAATTTATTGAGCATGAAAAGGTTTACCTTTTAATCAACTTTTGATTTTTGCTTGAGGACAAGCAAAGTTTGAGCTTTATGTATTTGATGACACCAAAATATATAGTATATTTTGTATCATATTATGTATCTTTTCATGCTAAAATTGAGGATATTTTACTTGTTTTCATGCTAAATTCATCAAATATTGCAAAGTCTACTTCTATTTTGGTTTTTCATGATTTTCAGGTAAAAAGGCATTATTTTAAGGAGTTTTCAAGCAAAATCAAACATATAGAAGAGTTACCATCATCAAGAGGAGATCACCCAAGAAATTTCATGCAAAACGGAGCAACTCAGTAAATTACGGTCGTGCCGTAACCTATTTTACGGTACCGTATTTTCATACGCTACCGTAAAATTCGAGCCACTGCCGTATTTTGAGGAGTTTCCGAATAGAAGGTTTTTCGGATTTTACGGCAGTACCGTAAACCAGATTACGGTACCGTATTTTGGAGCGCTTCAGAACAGAAACTTTGCTGATTTTACAGCACCACCATAAAGGATTACACAGGCCATATTTTCCAGTCACTTCCGAACAGAGAGTTCGCTTGGGGAAGAAGACAATATCCCAGAAGTTTCAGAGGAAAAGGTGTTCAATCAGAGGAGGAATCAATGAAAGAAGCTCTCGGGCACTATTCATAGCGAGTTTCCTTGCAAATTACGGCTGTGTTTAATTTCACATCCGTGTTGTAAAGTTTATTTCTTCCTTCTCTTCAACTTCTGATACTTTGAAACTATGGTTGATTGTTTTTCTTTCTCCATGCAAGCTTAGACAAATTTTGGGACATGGGGTGTAATCCCTTTGATTTTTAATGATTAGATACTGAAAGTCCCCTAAACAAGGGGGGGCGAAACCCTACTGGCGCATATGGAGGTTTTAAAGCAGCGGAATGGATTTCTAGGGATCGATAGCATGAGATATGATCAACTTTTAAACCGATTGCAAACAAGAATGAAGGAATCGATTCTTACCGAAGCCATTCCTTGGATGGCGTCTAGGAAGAAGAGACTCAAGCGCTTCTCCTCCAAATGGTGCGCACACAAGATGATGTCGCCTACTCCCTTAGTGCTCCTTGTGCTAGCAAGGTTCTAAGGAGTCCTTTTTCGAATGGAAAGGGAAGAGAAGAAGTTTTGCTTGGCGAGACCTCCTTGTCGTCAACCCCTTCAACCACGAGAATGCTCTTGTTGGGGTATGCCCTTAAGGCTAATGTTTGAGGCCTTGGGATTGTATCAGTATCATGTAATAAACTCTTATCTTTATAAAGGCATGGTTGTTATTCAGTTTGTTACATTGTCTGCTGCAATAAGTGTACTTCTGAATAATGTCTCAAAGCTGTTCAGCTAGGCTGACATGCAGTTATGTCCTTAGTCGAGATATCTTGGTGAACATGAGACAGCCTTGATATGATTGAGACTAATATGTGCTCTAATCTTATAGGATGCTTCGAGCATGGAATAAGATGTAGACTCATGGGTACATTGGATGTACTGGACAGACCCTACTAGGATATTCAATTGCTTGTCACAATGTGAATAATCCTTGATTGCAACAAGTGGCACATTTCCTCTAACTTGAGATCACTTGTGTTTCTAAATGATGATTGTCATTGTTTTGAGGTAGTTCAATATCATTTGAAACATAATGGTTATAGACTATCTTGGATGGTGAGCTTGAGTCAGGTTAGGGCACTAGTGATAGATAAAGGATTGCCGTCTCCTTAATTGGAGTGTGATGTTCTAAAGGGGCCCCCCTCTGTATGAGATGATTGAGAAAGTGTATGGCCATACCCAGATGACAGTGTTCATCTGATCTAATCATGCTCATCATATTGGAGCTACAGGCTTGACACGCTTGTCCAATAAGAACATCCAGTGGCAAAGGAAATTTGCATGCCTTGTGAATTGGATTCACACTTGTGCTGTGGTTTGGGTGTAGTCTTGGAAGACTCTTTCCTTTATATCGGGAGACAGTGATGTGTTGCTAGATACTCCTCACTGATCGTGATAACGTAAGTTGTCGTTACTGACATTTAGAGGAAACCCTTAGGGTCGCACAATTTGATGATATGGCTTACTTAAGTCAGATCGTATGGACTGAATTGTTTGGGTTCAGTTTAAAGGGATTTAGTCTCTGATTGTAAGTGAGATCTAGTCTGATCATGTTTGATTGATTAGGGCTTGAGATCGGTAAGCTTCGATTGAGAGAATGGATGCTAGATCAGTGAGATCAGCAGCATCAAGAGATCAACGGTTAGATCTGGAACCTTAGGGTTTAATTGTGATCTAGACCATATCGCTTGGGTTAATTGGTCTTTGGACCAAACCAAATTGAACCAGCTCATTGAGTGAGCGTGTGGTTCAAATGGAGAGGTGTTTGCGATTGGGGTAAACCCATGATCGCATGTGAGTAAGTGGCTTTCTATTTTTAGAAAGCATGATCACATACGTGACCACCACTCACGTTCACGCCTAAGACGCTCTACTCTCTCGCTTCTCCTCCTCTCTTGTCGCCAACAAGCTCTCTCTCGTGTGGTGAAGAGGTTGACGAAAAAGGAGAAGGAAAAAATCGCCAAGCAAAGGATTCTCTTCCCTTCCATTCGACAAAGACACCTCTTGGAACCTTGCTAGCACAAGGAGCACCAAGGAAGTGAGCGCATCCTCATTCTTGTGTGCGCATCATTTGGAGGAGATCTCTCTTGCTCTCTCTTTCCAAGACGCCATCCAACACATGGCTTCGGTATGAATTCTTTTCATGTTGTTAAGTTGATCATATTGCATGCGATGATACTAAGAAACCCACTCCGCTGCTTTAGAAGAAATTTTTCATGCGCCTATCTAGGGTTTCGCCACCTTGTGAGGACTTTCAGCTCTAACGTCGAGAGCAAGAGCCAAGGCGACAATAGGCGTGAAAAGGAGAGTAACGTGAGGCGTGGTCACGTAAGTGATCATGCCTTCTAAAAATAGAAAGCCACTCCTCAACATGCGACCATGGGTTTACCCCAATCGCAAATTCCTCTTCACCCTTGTGTTGGGGTATGCCCTTAAGGCTAATGTTTGAGGCCTTGGGATTGTATAAGTATCATGTAATAAACTCTTAAGTTTATAAAAGGCATGGTTATTATTCAGGTTGTTATCTTGTCTGCTGTAATAAGTGTACTTCTGAATAATGTCTCAAAGCTGTTCAGCTAGGCTGACAGGCTCTATGTCCTTAGTCGAGATATCTTGGTGAACATGAGACAGCCTTGATATGATTGAGACTAATATGAGTGCTAATCTTATAGGATGCTTCGAGCATGGAATAAGATGTAGACTCATGAGTACATTGGATGTACTGGACAGACCCTACTCGGATATTCCATTGCTTGTCACAATGTGAATGATCCTTGTAAGCACTAAGTGGCACATGTCCTTTGACTTGAGATCACTTGTGTTTCTAAATGATGATTGTCATTGTTTTGAGGTAGTTCAATATCATTTGAAACATAATGATTATAGACTATCTTGGATGGTGAGCTTGAGTCAGGTTAGGGCACTTGTGATAGATAAAGGATTGCCGTCTCCTTGTTTAAGGAGTGTGATGTTCTAGAGGGCCCCCCTATATGAGATGATTGAGGAAGTGTATGGCCATACCCAGATGACTATGTTCATCTGATCTAATCATGCTCATCGTATTGGAGTTACAGGCTTGACATGCTTGTCCAATAAGAACATCCAGTGGCAAAGGAATCATGTATGCCAAATGAGTTGATTCACACTTATGCTATGGTTTGGGTGGAGTCTTGGAAGACTCTTTCCTTTATATCGGGAGACAGTGATGTGTTGCTAGATACCCCTCACTGATCGTGATAACGTAAGTTATCGTTACCGACGTTTAAAGGAAACCCTCAGGGTCACACAATTTGGTGATATGGCTTTCTTTGAGTCAGATCGTGTGGACTGAATTATTTGGGTTCAGTTTAAAGGGATATAGACTCTGATTGTAAGTGAGATCTAGCTTGATCATGTTTGATTGATTAGGGCTTGAGATCGGTAAGCTTCGATCGAGAGTATTGATGCTAGATCGGTGAGATCAAGAGCATCATAAGATGAACGGTTGGATTGGAAACCTTAGGGTTTGGTTGATCTAGACCGATTGCTTTGGTTTGGACCAATTTGGATTGAACCGGTTTACATGGGTGAACCCATGGTTCGATCCATAAGCGTTTTGGGCGGTTTGCTTGAAGAGGAGAACGCATGGCTTAATGGGGTTTCCAAATTTGGAAAGTCATTGAGCGCATGGCTCCTTGAAACGCCAAAACGGCTTGAGCTCATTCATCCCTTGTCTCCTTGCGTTTTGCTTTTGCTCGGCGAGACTTGAGAGAAGCTTGGAGTGGACGACAAGAGCAGAACCGGAAAAAGCATCATCTTCATCCCTATCACTCGAGAAGGACAACTTGGCATTTTGCTAGCACAAAGTTGCGCAAGTTGGAAGCCTTCATCACTTGGTGTGTGTATTCTTTGGAGGAGATCTCGCTTGCTCTCTCTCATTCCAAGCCGCCATCCAATCCATGGCATTGGTAAGATCAAAACTTAATCTTAAGTTGAATTAAGTTAACATATAGTTCATATGCGATCTACTTGAAGCCCTCTTTCCGCTATGCATGCTAGATGCGCATGTTTAGGGTTTCTTCCCCCTTAGATTAGGGGTTCCATCAATTGGTATCAGAGCTAGGCTCTCCATATGATCTATATGATTGCTTTACGATTTTGTGATCCATGTTGGTTGCGCTTACTTTGGTTACATGTTGGTTGCGCTTACTTTGGTTACATGATGGTTGCGCTTGTATCATGGTTGCATGAAGGTTGCGCTTGTATCATATGTTGACATGTAGTTTGCGCTCCCCCTTGAAGGGGACCCCCTAAAGTATGCGCTCCCCCTTGAAGGGGACCCCCTAAAGTATGCGCTCCCCCTTGAAGGGGACCCCCTTAGATCTAAGGGTTATCAAGCATGTTGTTTGTTTATTTGCGCACGTTCTAAAAGTTTTCTAAAACTTACATCTTGCGCGCTTGATTAGATCTAAGGTGCCACTACATTAAACCCTTAGATGGGTTGATGGGGTTGAAGTCACCACTAGGTTAGATCCAAGTCTGATCAGACCATCTGACAGCTCAGATGGGTTAACCTGATAGCACCTATGCGCAAGCACAAGGTGGCTATAGGTTGACTGCATCTAGGGCGTGTAGCGAGGTCTGGTTGAGACACTACTGAACACACTTGAGTTAGGCCCGGGGTCACACCCGCTTGCCAAAACTCATGAGGGTAGTTCAGCCCTTGGCGCATGCATGGTTGACCATTAGGTCAACTCGGGTCAGTTAGGACTCGGTGCATGCAAGGGCAATGGATCTAACTAGATGGTTGAGTGGATCCCTATCAATGGACCATTGTAAGGTTGTAGGGCTCATAAGGAAATTAAAATTGATGCCATGGGGTTTTCAAAACTTTTAATTTCAAGATGATTGGATCACATGTTGATTGAACCATATGCTTGTTTATTTAGTCTTATGTGGGTTGCCCATATTGTGTGCTGTGCTGGGGCCTGCGTGCCTGGTAAATTATAAGTTAATTTTTGTGATCTGCGAATCACATTGTTTTAATTTATGAAATGTAGTTGACCTGCGAGTCAACCTTGTCTAGATAGATCAAATGTACTTTGATTAGACAAGAGTACAAAGGCACACATCCAAGAGGGGCATTCACCTGGTGGTGCACCTGAGGTGCTCTTGGCGCTAGGGCACTGGGTTGGACCAGATGAGATGCAATGAAGCTCAAGTGAAGACTTAAGTAACATTAAGGTCTTACTAGGGTTCATGGGCTTTTACCACATAAGATCATGCTTTCTACTTATTGCTAATAATTAGAATTGCATGTTTATGTTTATCTTCTGCTATAGCCATAGGCATGCCTGATAGTAAGAAGATAAAAGACCGTTAAAATCCAACGCTATTATATCAAGCTCGTAAGCCTTCTGACGCGAAACCTCACCTTTCTGATTATCGTTGGAGCCGTGTTGAACCCACTCAGTGGGCACGTCCATCTATCTTCAGACGGTGCTGGATTTCACCTGCGTGTTACAGAGTTGGGATTTATCCCCTCTCGTTGCTCAGCATAGCACGTGGTGGTCCAGGGAATAGGTCAGGTCAGCTTGACCATGTAGACTACATATGTGGCGCATATGGTAGCACATGGAGGCAGCCATCTCTGGGATCACAGACTGTGTTGTACCAACTCAGTTGGCACAGTCTGCTGGATTGCCAAGATGAAGGGGAATCGCACGGGTTGGCGATTGGCTGGGACAGCCTACCAGAAATTAGTGCTTGTCATCTCTGTGTATCTTATCTCGCCTGAGCGGGACGCGGAGACCAAGTATGAAATCTGGATCCCATCTCACTAAAAGAGTGTTTACTCTTTCGGACTGTTTACTGGATTTTTCAGTCAGACAAAATAGTGAGAAAAGAATCTTTCTTAAGTCCTGGATTGATTCTGAAACATTGATACTGACCTTGCTGTTCTTGCTTGTTGTAGATTCCTGCAGCAATGAACACCATGAGCTTCAATGTGCGATCCCTACTGGAAAGGGAGAAGTTTGCTGGGCCGAACTTCTCTGACTGGTTCGGACACCTTAAGATTGTTCTTAAGGCAGAGAGGAAACTGTATGTCCTCGAGACGGCGATACCGCCGCAGCCCGCTCCGAACGCCGCAAGGGCGGTTCGGGATGCCTACGAAAAGCACGTCAATGATAGCATTGATGTCGCTTGCCTGATGCTAGCGTCTATGACGCCACCGCTGCAGCGTCAGCATGAGGATATGTCGGCTATAGAAATTATAGCGAACCTCAAGATGCTGTATGCTGCACAGGCGAGGACTGAGCGCTATAATCTGACGAAGCTCTTCTTTCAGAGCAAACTGGCTGAGGGGAGCCCAGTGGGAGCTCAAGTGCTCAAGATGATTGGGCACAAGGAGGCTATGGAGAAACTGGGGCATACCATCAACCAGGAGCTTGCTGTGGATATTATTCTGCAGTCTCTCCCGCCTTCTTTCGATGCGTTCATTATTAATTTTAATATGAACAAGATCGATTGTACGCCGGCAGAGCTGTTGAATATGCTCTTGACTACTGAGGAAACTCTGAAGGGTAAGCCTTCAACCTCTGTCTTGATGGTTCCTTCAAGGAACAAGAAGAAGGGGAAGAAGGGCAAGGCCCCTGTCAAGAATTACAGCAAGGCCCTGAAACAGAAGGTCAAGCGGTCGAAGGACAACAGGTGTTTCCACTGTGGCCAGCTGGGTCACTGGAAAAAGGACTGTAAAGCGCTCCAAGGAGATAAGAGGGGAAGCATCGCTTCTGGCTCAGGTATATATGTGACTGAGGTCATGTTATCTTCTTCTTCTATTTCATGGGTGTTGGACACTGCATGTGGAGTTCACATTTGTTCAAATGTGCAGGAACTCAAGAGAAGAAGGCAGGTGGGACAGCATGAGGTAGACCTACGAGTTGGAAACGGGGCACGGGTTGCTGCTGTTGCTGTAGGAGACTATTTCATTTCTTTACCATCTGGCATTGTATTAGAATTGAACAATTGTTATTTTGTACCCAGTATTACCAAGAATATTATCTCTATTCCTGCTCTTGTCAGGAAAGGATTTGCCTTTGAATGCAAGATTTCAAAGTGTGTTTTATCTCATGATAATATTGTGTATGCAACTGGTTCAATTAACAATGGGTTATACATGTTGGACATGGAAAATTCTATACAAAACATTGATAATAAGAAAGCCAAGTATGCTGATGACAGCACCTTGCTATGGCATAGTCGTTTAGGCCATATAAACGAGAAGCGCATTAAGCGGTTGCATGAACATGGACTGCTGGGATCATTCTCCTATGAGGAGATTGATACATGCAAAGCTTGTTTGATGGGTAAAATGACGAAGTCTCCTTTTCTTAACAAAGGTCAAAGGACTTCAGGTTTACTTGACCTTATACACAGTGATGTGTGTGGGCCTTTCAGTAAACATGCCAGAGGTGGCTATCAGTACTTCATTACCTTTACTGATGATTTCAGTAGGTATGGATATGTCTATTTAATGAGACATAAAAGTGAATCTTTTGACAAGTTCAAAGAGTTCAAAAATGAAGTACAAAATCAGTTAGGCCGAAATATCAAGGCACTTCGTTCTGATCGAGGTGGTGAATACCTGAGTCATACGTTTACTGACTATCTGAAGGAGTGTGGGATTATCTCACAGCTCACTCCGCCAGGAACACCGCAGTGGAATGGTGTGTCCGAGAGGAGAAATAGAACGTTACTTGATATGGTTCGTTCTATGATGAGTCAGGCTACTCTTCCATATTCCTTTTGGGGTTTTGCACTGGAAACAGCTGCAAAGGTACTAAACCGAGTGCCATCCAAGGCAGTTTTAAAGACGCCATATGAGTTATGGTATGGGAAACAGCCTAGCTTGACATTTATCAGGATCTGGGGTTGCGAGGCTTATGTCAAAAAGCTCGCCTCTGGGAAACTAGAGAGCAGATCTGAGAAATGTTTGTCGGTTACCCTAAGGAAACTAAGGGTTATTATTTCTACGATCCCAAAGAGAACAAGGTTTTTGTTGCTCGGACGGCCATATTTCTTGAGAAGGAGTTTCTTCTGCAAGAGGCTAGTGGGAGAGAAATAAAGCTGGATGAGAATCCAGAGGAAGGACAAAGTAGTCAAGCACAGTTGGATGAGCCTGAGCCGGTAGATCAGGTTATTGAGCAACCTGAGGCTCAAATATCACGGGAACCGCGAAGATCGGGTAGGATCCGTCGTCAGCCTGAGCGCTATGACGGAGTCTACATCATTGATAATGATGAACCCCTCACTTATGCGGATGCGGTCAGTGGACCGGAGTCAGCTAGATGGCTTGAAGCTATGCGAGCCGAGATGGACTCCATGTCAGATAATCAAGTCTGGGATTTGATTGATCCGCCTCCGGGAGTAATCCCTATAGGCTGTAAATGGATCTTCAAGAAGAAGATTGACATGGATGGTAACGTGGTTACCTATAAAGGCAGGCTAGTTGCGAAAGGTTTCAAACAAATCTACGGGTTAGATTATGATGAAACTTTCTCACCTGTAGCCATGTTTAAGTCTATTCGGATTCTTTTCGCGATAGCAGCATATTACGACTATGAGATCTGGCAGATGGATGTGAAAACAGCTTTCCTTAATGGAAATCTGGATGAGGATGTGTATATGACACAACCTGAGGGTTTCACTAATCCATCAGATCGTCATAAAATATGCAAGTTAAAGAAGTCCATTTATGGACTGAAACAAGCATCAAGAAGCTGGAACATTCGTTTTGATGAATCTATCTCTGAGTTTGGTTTCATCAAGAACGAGGATGACCCGTGTGTATATAAGAGGTTTAGTGGGAGCGTGATTACATTCCTAATCCTCTACGTCGATGATATCTTAATCATTGGAAATGATATTCCTGAACTGCATGCTGTTAAGGCATGGTTAGGAAAATGTTTCCAGATGAAAGATTTAGGAGAAGCAGCCTATGTACTAGCTGTGAAGATCTACCGGGATAGATCTAAGAGGCTTCTCGGGCTGTGCCAGAGTACTTACATCGATAAAGTCCTGGAGAGATTCCATTTAGAGAATTCTAAACGTGGATATCTTCCAGTCAGACATGGTCTGAATCTTTCGAAGAGTCAGTGTCCACAAACACAGACTGAGAAAGATGAAATGGACAATACGCCTTATGCTTCGGCTATTGGATCCATTATGTATGCGATGTTGTGTACTCGCCCAGACGTCGCTTACGGGTTAAGCGTAACCAGTCGATTCCAAAGTAATCCAGGTTTGGCGCACTGGATTGCGGTCAAGAACATTTTAAAATATCTACGGAGGACCAAAGATATGTTCTTGATATATGGTGGTCAGGAAGAACTCAGTATAGAGGGATATACTGACGCTTCGTTCCAGTCGGACCAGGATGATTTCCGATCGCAATCAGGCTATGTTTTTAGCTTGAATGGTGGAGCAGTGGTGTGGAAAAGTTTCAAACAGTCAACTGTTGCTGATTCCACAACAGAAGCCGAGTATGTTGCAGCCTCGGAAGCATCCAAGGAGGCAGTGTGGATTCGTAAGTTCGTGAGAGAACTTGGTGTCGTTCCTTCAAGTGCAGATCCTTTGGTTATCTTCTGTGATAACACTGGAGCCATCGCACAAGCAAAGGAACCGCGGTCGCACCAGAAGTCCAAGCACATACAGAGACGGTTTCACTTGATCCGGGAGATCATTGATCGTGGCGAGATCAAGATTTGCAAGGTTCATACAGATGACAATCTGGCAGACCCGCTTACCAAGCCTCTGGCGCAGCAGAAGCATGAGAAGCACTGTAATAATATGGGTTTGAGATTTCTCAACCATTAGATTAAGTGCAAGTGGGAGATTGTTGGGGTATGCCCTTAAGGCTAATGTTTGAGGCCTTGGGATTGTATAAGTATCATGTAATAAACTCTTAAGTTTATAAAAGGCATGGTTATTATTCAGGTTGTTATCTTGTCTGCTGTAATAAGTGTACTTCTGAATAATGTCTCAAAGCTGTTCAGCTAGGCTGACAGGCTCTATGTCCTTAGTCGAGATATCTTGGTGAACATGAGACAGCCTTGATATGATTGAGACTAATATGAGTGCTAATCTTATAGGATGCTTCGAGCATGGAATAAGATGTAGACTCATGAGTACATTGGATGTACTGGACAGACCCTACTCGGATATTCCATTGCTTGTCACAATGTGAATGATCCTTGTAAGCACTAAGTGGCACATGTCCTTTGACTTGAGATCACTTGTGTTTCTAAATGATGATTGTCATTGTTTTGAGGTAGTTCAATATCATTTGAAACATAATGATTATAGACTATCTTGGATGGTGAGCTTGAGTCAGGTTAGGGCACTTGTGATAGATAAAGGATTGCCGTCTCCTTGTTTAAGGAGTGTGATGTTCTAGAGGGCCCCCCTATATGAGATGATTGAGGAAGTGTATGGCCATACCCAGATGACTATGTTCATCTGATCTAATCATGCTCATCGTATTGGAGTTACAGGCTTGACATGCTTGTCCAATAAGAACATCCAGTGGCAAAGGAATCATGTATGCCAAGTGAGTTGATTCACACTTATGCTATGGTTTGGGTGGAGTCTTGGAAGACTCTTTCCTTTATATCGGGAGACAGTGATGTGTTGCTAGATACCCCTCACTGATCGTGATAACGTAAGTTATCGTTACCGACGTTTAAAGGAAACCCTCAGGGTCACACAATTTGGTGATATGGCTTTCTTTGAGTCAGATCGTGTGGACTGAATTATTTGGGTTCAGTTTAAAGGGATATAGACTCTGATTGTAAGTGAGATCTAGCTTGATCATGTTTGATTGATTAGGGCTTGAGATCGGTAAGCTTCGATCGAGAGTATTGATGCTAGATCGGTGAGATCAAGAGCATCATAAGATGAACGGTTGGATTGGAAACCTTAGGGTTTGGTTGATCTAGACCGATTGCTTTGGTTTGGACCAATTTGGATTGAACCGGTTTACATGGGTGAACCCATGGTTCGATCCATAAGCGTTTTGGGCGGTTTGCTTGAAGAGGAGAACGCATGGCTTAATGGGGTTTCCAAATTTGGAAAGTCATTGAGCGCATGGCTCCTTGAAACGCCAAAACGGCTTGAGCTCATTCATCCCTTGTCTCCTTGCGTTTTGCTTTTGCTCGGCGAGACTTGAGAGAAGCTTGGAGTGGACGACAAGAGCAGAACCGGAAAAAGCATCATCTTCATCCCTATCACTCGAGAAGGACAACTTGGCATTTTGCTAGCACAAAGTTGCGCAAGTTGGAAGCCTTCATCACTTGGTGTGTGTATTCTTTGGAGGAGATCTCGCTTTCTCTCTCTCATTCCAAGCCGCCATCCAATCCATGGCATTGGTAAGATCAAAACTTAATCTTAAGTTGAATTAAGTTAACATATAGTTCATATGCGATCTACTTGAAGCCCTCTTTCCGCTATGCATGCTAGATGCGCATGTTTAGGGTTTCTTCCCCCTTAGATTAGGGGTTCCATCACCTTGAACCATGCGCTCACTTGATGAGCTGGTTCAATTTGGGTTTAGTTCAAAGACCAATTAAGCCAAGCAATTTGGTCTAGATCACAATAAACCCTAAAGGTTCAAGATCTAACCGTTCATCTCTTAATGCTCCTGATCTCACCGATCTAGCATCCATTCTCTCGATCGAAGCTTACCGATCTCAAGCCCTAATCAATCTAACATGATCAGACCAGATCTCACTTACAATCAGAGATTAAAACCCTTTAAACTGAATCCAAACAATTCAGTCCACACGATCTGACTTAAGTAAGCCATATCATCAAATTGTGCGACCCTAAGGGTTTCCTTTAAATGTCGGTAACGATAACTTACGTTATCACGATCAGTGAGGGGTATCTAGCAACACATCACTGTCTCCCGATATAAAGGAAAGAGTCTTCTAAGACTACACCCAAACCACAGCACAAGTGTGAATCCACTTCACTAGGCATACATGTTTCCTTTGCCACTGGATGTTCTTATTGGACAAGCGTGTCAAGCCTGTGATTCCAATATGATGAGAATGATTAGATCAGATGAACACAGTCATCTGGGTATGGCCATACACTTTCTCAATCATCTCATCCAGGGGGGCCCCTTTAGAACATCACACTCCTATTAAGGAGACCGCAATCCTATATCTATCACTAGTGTCCTAACCTGACTCATGATCATTATCCAAGATAGTCTATAACCATTATGTTTCAAATGATATTGAACTACCTCAAAACAATGACAATCATCATTTAGAAACACAAGTGATCTCAAGTCAGAGGACATATGCCACTTGTTTGCATACAAGGATTATTCACATTGTGACAAGCAATTGAATATCCTAGTAGGGTCTGTCCAGTACATCCAATGTACCTATGAGTCTACATCTTATTCCATGCTCGAAGCATCCTATAAGATTAGAACACATATTAGTCTCAATCATATCTAGGCTGTCTCATGTTCACCAAGATATCTCGACTAAGGACTTAACTGCATGTCAGCCAAGCTGAACAGCATTGAGATATTATTCAGAAGTATACATATGACAGCAGATGATGTAACAACCTAAATAACAACCATTGCCTTTATAAACATTAGAGTTTATACATGATACTGATACAATCCCGAGGCCTCAAACATTAGCCTTAAGGGCATACCCCAACAGATACTTTTTATTTCGTCAAGATAATTTTGCCATGATAATTTTACTTATGTGATTATTGTTCTAAAATTCTCCTTAGTTTACTTCTTGTCATCTTATTTAGAGTTCTCGCAATAAGGACCGAAAGGTGACTTGCTTGAGAATTGAAACCCTAAAATTGATAAATAGGAACTCACCGTAAGAAATTAGTTTTGTTCTTAATTATTTGATTTTTGTGACGTAATTGCCATGTTGATAATTATGAACTTTGGATTAAGTTAGTGTGTCAAACGTGGAGATCTTACACGAAAGTGAGGATCGGAACGTTGGATAACCATAGGTAGGACTTGTGTTGAGTCTCGGATGCACGAAAGTGATCCTTGAGATTCCGCTTGAGATAGATTTTGTGCGAAAGCGAGGATTGATCCCTGTATGATTGTCTGCAGGAAAGTGAGATGATCCCTTTATGAAGTAAATTAAGTCTTTATCATAACAAGATTTGACTGACGACCTTTTATTCATATCTAGTCTTTGAAATCAAGGTGGATGAAACCCTGGTCCCAGTTTATCTCTCTGATTTATCTTTTCACCCTTTATATCATTCACTTGCATCATATTCGGTTTACTTAGCTAGTAAGAATACAATTATTTGGTACTTGACACATAGGTCTCTATGGTTCGATATCTTTCTTTATTACTTCGAGTATCCGTGCACTTGCGGATCACAACAATGCTGAGCATTCCCCTTTTTTGGATCTTCAATTCGTGGCCTAAATCTCAAGAAATCATCTTTTAAAGTTTTCCGCGGAAGAATCAGGCAACTGGGCGCAAAATTACGGTATCGTGATGATCATTACGGTACTGTCGTAATTACTTCTGAAGATTCTATAGGAAAATAGTCCGCAATTATGGCACCATAAAATTCGTCACCGTAGTGTCGTAATCTCCTCGATTGTTGCTAAAAGTTTCTATATGAAATTTGCCCAAAATTACGGCACCATAAAAATCCTTACGGCAGTCCCGTAATTCTTCTGCAATCCTCAGAAGTCTCTGCCTGAATTTGGACCAAAATTACGGCACTGTGAAATATATTATGGCAGTGCCATAATTTTCCAAAAATCCTCTACGGAATGTGCCATGAAATTTATTATGGTAGTGCCATATTCCTAAATTACGGCCATAAAAATAATTACGGCACTACCGTAATTTTGATGGAAAACTTGGTTCGTCTTGAAATTTGATGTGTAAACTCCTCTTGATGATTAGAATTCGTTCATGCATTGAAATTACTCGAAAACTCATGATAATTATGCTTTTTTATCTGAAATTGATCAAAAACCAAAAAAAGGTGTAGATTCCGAAATATTTGATAAATAAGGCATAAAAATAAGTAATAGAGCATGATTATGACCCAAAAATGTAGTGGATTTAGCAAGAAATATGCTATGAAATTTAGAGTCATCATTGGGTCACACCCATATGCTTCCATGACTCCGTCAGAAGCACTACCACTTGTCCCAACCCTTGATGCAAAAAACCTTTTATTGTTGTCACCTCAAAAACCCTCACGCCAAGAGGCAGAGGGGAGACGACAATAGGAGATGAGAGAAGAGTCTGGTACAAAAAATCTCCCACATGGGCCCTCTCTATTTATAATGGATGAACCAATTATACTTGGAGATTTTTATCCATGTGGGTCTATGTTTAAGCGCCTATTTAATTCCATAATTAAACAAATCAGCGTCGCGGGTTCGAACCCTTAGAAATGCAATTAAATGTTTAATTACAAATTGCGCCTAAGCATATTAATTAACCAAGAGAAAATTTCTCTTGTTAATTAATAATTTTATTTTATTCATGTGACTAAAGTGCCAAGTCCAAACTTGCACCAAGACCCTTGTTTGACTCATTTTGACAATACAGGTCAATAGAGGTCAAACATGGTCCACTAGAAGTCAACTAGTGGTAAATCATGAACTAAATAAAATATCATCTCCTCATAAGAAATCTCAATACATCAGTCTCCCAGAATGATCCAAATGATATAATGATTCAATCAGAGGCTAAACGATTAGTATGAGAACTCGAGTGTCTAGGTGTGCAACCCTGTAGGTTCTTCAGATGTTGGCAGTGATGACTAAATCATCACAAGCAATGAGTGGCACCTAGCAGTACATCATTGCAACCTAAGTCATCAGAATGGAGTCATCATCGACATCCCCTAAAACTATGACAAAGTACAAGTACAGGTTTGTCCTTTTGCCAAACTGATGTCCTGATTGAACAAGTGTGTCATACTTATTTAACCCAATCTCATGGTCATGACTAAATCAGATTTTTCACCTGGGTATGGCCATACACTTTCAGTCATGCAACTATCTGGGCCGCCAAGGACATCAAGCTTTCTCCCAAGGAAGGGGCAAATCCTCCATTGGCACATTGAATCCCTCATACGGCTTATGACACACCCAATGACAACTGTTATGACTTCCCTTTTATGGCGAAGCGTTAGGTTGCATCAAAGTATCCCACTTACCATATAAAGACACTAATGCCCTCAAGTCTAGGACAAGCGCAACTCTGTCACTATGATATTCATCTCGTGACACCAAGACAAATCCTCATAGCGGGTTGATCCAGTATATCTCCCTTGATATACCCATATGCCTGCGTTAGCAACCTGTGTGCAACTAGCGTATATACCAGTCTCAGGTGAATCATAGCTCTCCCATATCCACTATGATTCTCAACTAGGGATAAACATAGAGACTAGATAAAATCTATCTCTTAGGGACATTGTATATGCAAATGTACATATGCGCAGATGTACAAATTTGCATAACAATGACAATGCCAGGATAACTCATCTATCAACTAAATGTGATACACATATCCCAATGGACCATCCAGACATCCTAGGGCATAGACACTAATAATCTCCAGAGCAGTCACCAACTACATCACCAGAGCCATCATCACTGGAGCCATCTCCTCCAGTGCCAGAGGTTGTTATTGTTGAGAGGAGATGAGCACGATCTCCGCCCTCTGTCCTTGCTCCCTACCCGCGATAGATCAGATATAGGGGTAGGGACCAAGAGAGGAGAAATAGAGCTATGACAGCTCGAGGGGTCCTTAGCACCCGATATTGGGATGACCAGACTCTCCAGACCCTAGGATTGTTCGATGACATCCAGTGGATGTTCTCGAACATAGGGTGGCAGGACTTCTATCAGCAAAGGCATCCCACATATGTACAACTTACCCTGGAGTTTTTTAGTTCTGTCCAGATTACACTACATAATTATGATGATAGAGATCCAGGACGTTTGGCTTTCTGGTTGGGGAACCGAGATTATGTTCTTACTTTGGACCAAATAGGTCATATATTTGGGTTCCCTGCAGACGATACTCGACATCACCCCCGTGGGTACATCAATGGGACTTTCTAGCAGTAGATATCTAGAGAGGGAGGATTTGATCCGAGGACCTCCAGAGCTACGCGTTTGTCTAGCCCAACACTCAGATACACACATCGGGTACTCGCACACACCTTTTTTGGGCAAGCAGAGAGTGATGGGATGGTCAGAGCTTCAAAGCTGCTCTTTTTATGGACCATGTTGACTGGATTCCGCACTAGCACCCCGTTCTACCTTGTGAAGCAGATTCATAAGGTAGCTAGGGAACGGAAGGGAGTTCTTGTTATGGGTGATCTGATTATCACCATTGTCCTTGCCCTCGGTATTGACCCTTCAGGGTTGAACGAGGCTAAAGACAATTCGAGATTGGACATGGATGCCTGCATTGCTATTAAGATATTTACAAGGATTGGGAGCTCATATCATCTTATGTTTAGACACATAGATGTTACCATGAGGCTTCCAAACATGAACCGCACTACGGTTCATGTTCAGTAGAACTAGATCATGGATCTCACACGAGGTGGGGAAGGTCATAGAGAGGCAGCCTCACCTCCTTCGTCACCGCCAAGGATTTCTGTGCCTACTTCTCCAGTTGGGCCATCCACCACTGCTAGACCGTCTACATCTACTGGACCATCTACATCAGCTGGACCATCTACATCAGCACTGTTAGATCCTTCCTTGGAGCATATACAAGTTAAGCAACGGAGGATGCATGACGATATATCATGCTTGGAGTAGGGATAGATGAGGACACTTGAGTCTCTGCGCGCGATCAAGGAGCTATTGTGGAGACATCTCCTTGGATCATCGACATAACTTGGAGATGACAACGAGGAAGATTCTGAGGACACAGAGACAGATTGAGGATTTTTGTGAGTATCTCTACTATTTTATTTTTTCTTATGCATTGAGTATTATTGTTGGATACTTTCTAGTGATATCTCATATGTATCTTCCTTTTGAGCAGGCATTGATAGAGATTGAGACTGATGTAGCGCAGACATGTTTTTCTATGCTTTATTTGTGTGTGTGCGTTATATTTTAGTACTTTGTGATGTGACACTGGATTTGTATTTTATATTTGATACTTGAGTTGGTTTTATACATATACATGATGGTATTAGAACTTTAGGTGCGGTACATGATTAGATTGCTATGGTATTGTATATATTTGCTGCTTACCATGTATCTGTGATGCTCAATGATGATTTGTGATGCCATGGTGATGATTGGGGTGAATCATTGAATGATTTTTTATATAAGTTTTGATATTGAGATGAATAGTGTTTTTGAAATGGTAAATGTGATTTAGATGATGAAACATGACGGTATTTGATGTTTGAAACTTGTTTACCATGTAAAATATGAATATTTATGATGTAATACAGTTTCTGGATTTTTCTAAGTCATGTTTGCATATTTTGATATAATTGAACAGGGTTTCGCTCATATTTTAGGGGGAACTCTCAAAAAAAAATTTCTGAAATCTGTCATACTTGATTTTAATGTTTATACATACGCAACAATTTAAGTCTAGGGTGTCCCCATGTATTTTGTTTTTCTTTGAAGCTTTATAGGTATGTATTTTGAATGTTCATGATTGTTAAGAATAATCAAATTTGTTTTATCTTTAATTCTGAACTTAGGAAACATTTTGAGTATTTGATTTGATGACTTAGGAAATTTTTGAAATTTCATGTAGACTTAAATTGTTGAGTAAATTTAATTCTGGTATTGATAAAATACATATATAAATTGTAATATGCTCATGCGACGTGTGTGTTGGGGTATGCCCTTAAGGCTAATGTTTGAGGCCTTTGGGATTGTATAAATATCATGTAATAAACTTTTGTGTTTATAAAGGCATGGTTATTATTCAGGTTGTTACCTTTGTCTGCTGTAATAAGTGTACTACTGAATAATGTCTCAAAGCTGTTCAGCTTGGCTGACATGCTCTATGTCCTTAGTCGAGATATCTTGGTGAACATGAGACAGCCTTGATATGATTGAGACTAATATGAGTGCTAATCTTATAGGATGCTTCGAGCATGGAATAAGATGTAGACTCATGGGTACATTGGATGTACTGGACAGACCCTACTAGGATATTCCATTGCTTGTCACAATGTGAATATTCCTTGTAAGCACTAAGTGGCACATGTCCTCTGACTTGAGATCATTTGTGTTTCTAAATGATGATTGTCATTGTCTTGAGGTAGTTCAATATCATTTGAAACATAATGATTATAGACTATCTTGGATGGTGAGCTTGAATCATGTTAGGGCACTAGTGATAGACATAGGATTGCCGTCTCCTTGTTTAAGGAGTGTGATGTTCTAAAGGGCCCCCCCTTATATGAGATGATTGAGAAAGTGTATGGCCATACCCAGATGACTATGTTGATCTGATCTAATCATGCTCATTGTATTGGAGTAACAAGCTTGACTCGCTTGTCCAATAAGAACATCCAGTGGCAAAGGATGCTTGTATGCCTTGTGATGTTGATTCACCTTGTGCTGTGATTTGGGTGTAGTCTTGGAAGACTCTTTCCTTTATATCGGGAGACAGTGATGTGTTGCTAGATACCCCTCACTGATTGTGATAACGAGAGTTATCGTTACCGACATTTAAAGGAAACCCTTAGGGTCGCACAATTTGGTGATATGGCTTACTTGAGTCAGATCGTGTGGACTGGATTGTTTTGATTCAGTTTAAAGGAGTTTAAACTCTGATTGTAAGTGAGATCCAGTCTGATCATGTTTGATTGATTAGGGCTTGAGATCGGTAAGCTTCGATCGAGAGTGTGGATGCTAGATCGGTGAGATCAAGAGCATCATGAGATGTACGGTTAGATCTTGAATCTTCATGGTTCATAGAGATTTAGACCATGGCTTGGGTTGGTTCTTTTGGTCTTTGGACCAATTGGAATTGAACCGAATTCAATTGATCCGGTTCACATTTTTGTTCGATTGGTTCAATTGAATTGGCGTTGGGGATAAGTTCACAAGACATGAACGCATGTCTTGATGACTTTCCTTAATGGGAAGTCTTGAAAACGCCTAACGCCAAATAACGCAAAAGCTTAATGTTCCTTGTGTCTTTCGAAGCTCTCTCTCGTGGGTGGTGTGTGGACGATCTTGGAGAAGAGCTCTCGGCGACAAGGAAGAACATCTCATCTCCTCAACACCAAAGGGCACCTTGGCAATTGTTGCTAGCACATCAAGTTGCGCAAGAAGTAAGCCTTCATCCTTTGTGTGTGTCTTCTTTGGAGGAGAGCCCTCTTCGGCCTCTAGCTTCCAAGCCGCCACCCTTACATGGCTATGGTAAAAGATCTCAAACTTGATCTTTGGTTAATTATAAAGTTGATCATTTACATGAGTTCATGCAAACGATTTTATTGAAACTCTAGAAGAATACATTTCCGCATGTTCTAGGGTTTGCCCCCCTCTTGAAAGGGGTTTTTCATGCTTGCGCTCCCCCTTGAAGGGGACCCTTCAGTGTGCATAGTATCTTTATACTTAAATTTTAATTTATCTAACTTTGCTTGATGGAAAATTTTTATGAATAGGAAATTGGTGATTTTTCTTTAAATTGAGATTTGCTCCAACTCCTCTAGTTGAGTAGTCTAAGGTCTTGAGTTATATTATACCATGAGTGGTATACTTTAAGTCTATTGCGATCAAGTAACAAAATGAAATCTTAAAAATAAATATTTATCCCTCTTGCACAAAGATCGATAATGATTTAAATACCATGCCACTGGCCGACTTTTTCCATGATAAAGAGAGAGAGAGAGAGAGAAAGTTGTAGGTTAAGTGGACAACTCCGCTGACCTTATGATTGAAACTATGAGTTAAATTATACTACTTTGTGGTATACTTTAAACAATGTTATGATGCTAACAGGAAAGGGCATATAACCGTTTAAAGACCAAATTGCTCTAAAAATCTCTTATCTTTAACATCACTAAGATTCGTTAAATAAATTTTTAACTATTAATTAATGTGGATTTATAAACTTAAGAGTATTTGATACTTAGTGCGTGAAGAATGAATGTTATGACATGAACTGTGAATTTTATCTTTCTTGGATTGTAAACTCTTGAGAATTTACCTCTATTATGATTTTTCCTAAAATTACTTGAGTTCTAAAAGATTTACTACTTGAATTGTGGACTAGGGACGTTATTAAGGAGAGAACAAATAAGATTGTTCTTTATCTTTACATTCTACATACATATCAAAATATTGCTTGAGGACAAGCAAGGGTTTAAGTCTAGGGTATTTTGATGCATTGCATTTACATTAAGTTTTTGCCTATATTTTATATGATATTTTGGGCTTATTTTATGATTTTATAGTAATTTCTAGTATTTTTACTTCACTTGGTATAAAATCTTCACTTTTCTTAGTTTTTTTATGAAAATGCAGGTTAAATGGCATGAAAATGATAGATTTTGTGAGTTTTGAAGCCATAGCACGATTCCTGAGGAAATTACAATGTCGCATGTCAAATTTGGGGTGAAAACAGTGTCAGACGTCATGTTCACGGCCACAGTCGTGAGTTTGGCTGGCCGTGAGTTTCGCATTCAAGGGGTGAAATTGCGGCTAAGTTAAAAAGTTCACAAAAACTTTCACCGGTGAGGCCGTGAATCCTTCATGGGTTGTGAATATTTCTATGCACAAAAGACTTTACTCACAGAAACTTTCATGGCCACAGCCATGAACAGTTTATGAGCGGTGAGTTTTTTCGCCCCTTTGTGTTTTTTACTCGATTCGACCCCAAATCGAGTTAGATTTGAACCAAACTCTCCATAATTCTTCCTTGAAGAGTTCCGGACCGATTAAACTATAAAAGGAGGAATTTTTGGAGGGCAATAGAGACTTTTATGGGCGAACACAATCAGAGGCGGTGGCTAGGGTGAAATTGAGAGAAAAATTCTGACGAGAATTCACGCAAAGGGAGAATTGAACACTTCATCATCGTCTCCAGACCGAGGGGAAGCATTTCTAATTACTTTCTTAGTGATTTCTTGTACTTTTGATAGAATTCAATGCAAGTTTCATCTATATTCATGTTGTACATGATGAACATGAGTGAGTAAACTAGATTTCGGGATTTGGGATGTAAACCACTGATGTTTATGGATTTAAACTAGTATTTTTATTCTTTGTCATGATTATTAAAGCATTGATTTGATTAGTACTGAATTTATCTTGTAATTTACCCTAGCCAAGTATAATTGCGTTTTAGACATTGCGAGAAGTACCGGGAGGTGAATCGTAACATCAAAACTTTTCTATTCGAACATACGAATCCAATCACGGGAGTAGTTTAGATTCGTTTGGAGGATTCCATGGTTTTTCATAGATCTTAATGGGCCTAGTTACGTTAATTGTCACGAGAGTAGGGAGTTATCATAGCTAGGTACCGAATTACGCTTCGGGAGGAGGTAATCTGTACCTTAGGAAAAATACTTTTCATTACTATAATATTCTCTTCAAAGATTGATTTTTATCAAATTCATAATTGTCAGTGTGGTGAAACCCCGAGTCCCGACCTATTAAAAACTGATTTTTGTCTTTAACGTTACCTCTGCTACTTTTTGTACTTAGAAGTTCACACAAAATCACAACCTGAATTGCTTAGATATAAACGAGTTGTGTAATCGGTACTTGACTGCCAGATCCTCGTTGGGAGCGATCTTATTTTTATTACTTTGATAAATCCGTGCACTTGCGAACGCATCACTCGCATGTGGCTCCAATTGGCTGGTTTGAAGGAGTGTCTTGTTGTTGATTGGTGGGAGTGGTGGCTGAGCTTGGGTATGTTTTGATGGCACCCCTAGCTGATGTGTTCAAGTATTGTCACCTTAAGTGGAATGTGATGAGGTGGCACCCAGCCACCCATAGATTAATGATGTAATATGGATGGTTGATCTTTCGGCTTTGATTTGCTCCTTCTTGATGATGATGAGGGGTTGATATTGATGTGTAGCTGAGCTCTAATGGTTGATGTTGTTGAAGTGGCAAGAGGTTTTAGGGAGGAGGAGGTGACTTGTATGGATTATATAATGCCATGCATCCTACCCTAATTTGCAACCTACTGCATATTCTAGGAAAATAAAATTACTTTAAAAGAAAACAAACTTTAGGCTAACCTACCTACATGCAATGCAAGTGATGCTAAATGTAAAGACAACTTCAAAATGCATAAAGTCTTGAAAAATGCAGGAGTTGAAATTCTTCTTAGAGATGCTCCTGCATTAGCTTTCCCGAGGGTCAAAAGAATTCTTCTCCAAAGAATTAATATTGAAGTCCTCCACTTGTGATTATGGTGGCAACCCCAAAGTGTAGTAGTCATCTTGTGTTGAACATATGGAGGGGAACTTCTTTTCTTCATCTTTATGCTTTAGCTTTGGTGGCCACCCCAACGTGTGTAAGTGGTCCTGAGCCTTCTGTGACATCCTGGGTGGTCCAAACCCAATAGCCTTAATTGTGAGGTCAACTTCTTTATATGGCTCCCTTGTGTCCCTACAAATAAGTAGATGGCTCCTTTTGAAAGTACTTGTTTTTGTTGGTATGTTGTCGGTAGGTAATTTGAAAGTATGGTAAGAAAATGTGAACATGGAAATATGTACTTCAAAAGACAATGGTAAAAGAGATAGGCATGTGTCTTTTCTTGGTGGGTATCCTTTGGAAAAATTAAAGGTAGTCCCCATTAATTGCCATAAAATCTTCCAATAATTGCTAACAGCTTTAGGAAAGATGATAGGTGTTGCCCTAGAGTCCTAGGGATTAAACTAAAGGCATATTGTAGGGTGTGGTCAGGAAAACTTAAGCCAATGTCATGTTCATAAAAGATTTTACCATGCAACTTTTTCTTTAAAGGAAAATATGATTCCATGTGTAGTGCATGCATTGTCATGGTTTTATCAAAACAAGATTGTACTATAAATCATCCTGCCAGTTGGTCTTTTACAACAAGTGGTAGTCCTTAGTCCTTGGAAGTGTGTCTACTAAGGAATGGTTTAGAGATAAAGGATGCATATGTAGACTTGTGTCAAAATGGAGTATTAAGCACCTAGATGGGTCAAATATATCACAAGCCATGATCCTTATAAGTGTAGACTGGTCATCACGCATGGGGAAGATTTTTGGACATGGACTCTTTTGTGTAGCATCTAAGACCAATGAAGCTTTAGGTTTAAGAGTTATTTATATAATCTCTTTATGGACCTCTTTTTGTGGTTCCTCAATTTTAATTGATTCAAGTGCAGGAATTGGTGGAGGTAATTCTAAAGGTAGTGCTTCCTTATGCTTTGGTCCATGTCCCAAGAGTGAGGGCAACAAAGATGGCCCTAGAAGGCACCAGTGGCAAATTATTGACCCTTGTGGAATGATACGCATTGCAAGCACACGGTATTATCGAAGTAATACAAAAGACTAATATCTAGAAGCTAAGGAATCCAATTTTTGTATTTTGGTAATAAAGTTAACAAACTCAACTATAAATAAAATAAGAAAAGCAATGATAGAAACATGAAGGGTGTCTAATTGAGAGATATCAAGACTATAGAATTCACCACATTGACTAATCTATATGAATTAAAACTTATCTGTTATATGAGTTCATAATATTGCATAAGGAATCTTTCCACAGGTACAGGTTGTCCCCTCTCCGTTGGTACAACTTGGTATCTACCTAAAACAACCCCCTAATCTCGTGGTAAATCGTTTTAGATAAATCCCTTAGGTTCAGTAAAAGATTATGTTACCCTCGAGCGAATCCTAACCACTCTCGTGTTATAAGTTTGCAAGTTCTACTTAGAGAATCCACCAACACGATCCTCCTCTCGGTCAAGATCGTATCGACTAACACACAATACTACGTGGCCAAAGCAATATCATGAAATAGCAACTACTAAGTAAAATATACTCATATGAAATCTCAAAATAACAAAACAAGTTCAAATCATAAGATAAAAAACATCATCGGGTTTCAACCAAGTCCCGAATAAAGGTTTAAGATGTTGGGAAACCCCGGGGACATTTTACAATTTTCAGAGCCATGGACATACATTTTACGCAGCGGAAGAATGTCCCCGAAACAGGCTAGTCCCAAAAACCCAGTGAAGATCTCTTGCGAGGGGGTCGACACGATGTGATAGTAAGTACCTTTAAGCAATTAGAAGCCGATGTCGATGAAGGCGCCCAAGTGTTCGCCCTCTGCAGTCTCGCACACACGGATTCCTCAAGTTTTCTTCTTCCTCGCCCGGTGCTAGCCTCGGGAAGAAGATCCATGCCTTAGGAGAGTCCTCCAAGCAACTTCCGCCACCACCAAGATGTGATGCGCCAAGGAGATGGAAGGAGAAGAGAACGCCGCAAGCCTTCTTGTTCCTTTGCGCCAAGGAAAGGAAAAGGAGAAGCATGCTTGCGCCCTTGATGGAAGAAGAAGAGCTCTAAGCTCTCCAAGCCGTCGCCCTCTAATGCTTCACGCCTCCAAGGAATTAGCATCATGAAGAGAGGGGGCGGCAAGGGCTTATTTATAGGAGCAAGAGGCGGTTAGGGGAGAATGGCAAGTGTTGACAATTAGGGCATGATTCTAGGAGATTATCCAATCAAATATATTGATTAAATCTCCACTCCCATATGCGCCTAAGACTTGCCAAAGCAAGCATCAGCCATATGCGCCCATAACATGCCATATGAGGCATTAATCCCATCCATGAGCCTAGACCTAGGCAAGGCAATATGATGGATTGCCTAATGTGGCTTGGGCGCAAGTCCTAATCCAATTAGGACTCTAATTATGTTAATAATCAGCCCACAATTGTCAAACACAATCCAATCAATTATCTTGTGTGATTTAATCAAATCCAATTTGATTTAATCACCTAGGAGATACCAAACAAGGCATAGGCGCAAATTCTAGTCCAACTAGAATCCCATATGCGCCTATCCCATTAATTCATCCCCATTATACCCTTCAAGCCTCATAGCCCTTCAATACAACTTATTAGCAAGCCCAACTAAGCAATGGGCCAAGCCCAAAGTCCATTATGCATGTTAACCAAGCTATTGGATCCAATCCAATTTAACCCATGGTTAAATGAGGCTAACCATGGTTAATTTGATCGATATGCCAAAAATGGAAGTTGACCCCAATAAGTTTCTTCCATCTCATCAGGCCCATTGGCGCTAATGAAATCTCCCAAATAGATCAGAGTTATCCAATAACTCGATCTAAAGGCTACCCGATCAATATGAAAACTCGAGTATCAAGGTGTGCGACCCTGTAGGTTCCTCTAACGCTGGCAGTGCTGACCAAAGGTCATCACAAGCAATGAGTGGCACCTAGCAGTGCATCACTGCTACCCAGGTTATTGGAATGGATATCGACATCGACATCCCCATCATCGCAACTAGGTACAGATGCATTACAGTCTCTTTGCCGTACTGATATCCGATTGGACAAGTGTGTCACCACTTGTTTTCATCCAATCACATGGCTATGACTAAAACAGGTTCTCACCTGGGTATGGCCATACACTCTCAGTCATAGAACCATAAGGGAGCTCCATGGATATCATACTTCCCTAAGGAAGGGGCAAATCCTATGTCTGTCCATTGACCTTCTCATATGGGTCGTGACATGCTCAATGACAACCGTTATGACCTCCCAACTACGGCAAGGTGTTAGGTTGCATCAAAGCAAGTCTCTAACCATATAGAATGGTCAATGACCTCAAGTCAAGGGATCAATGCATCTCCTGTCACTTGTGAGGATAACTCATGACACCAAGTCATAGCCTCACAGCGGGTCTGTCCAGTATATCCTCCAATGATATACCCATGTGTCTGCGTTAGCACCACGTGCCTAACCAGCCCACATACCAGTCTCACAAGTACCAGAGTTGTCCCATATCCACTCAGGTACATCGACTGGGGACTATAGTTCGAGCACAGATCCAATCTGTCTCCAGGGACATTATCATGTAAGTACACAATCGCAGGTGTAGACAAACAATGATAACGACAATGCCAAAAAGATATATATTAATATCAGAGTCAAGTAGTACAAAGATGGACCAAAACTAGGTCCTAGGGCATATACACCAACAATCTCCCACTTGCACTAAGACCTAGAGGTTGAGCAACCTCAACCCCATATCTCTAGTACGACCATCATGCTTCTGCTGCGCCAAAGCCTTGGTCAGTGGGTCTGCTAGATTGCTCTCTGTGTCAATTCTGCTAATCTTGGCATCACCTCGATCAATGATCTCTTTGATCAGGCGAAATCTCTTGAGTAAGCGTTTGGACCTTTGATGAGACCGTGGTTCCTTATTATGTGCAGTTCCCATTGTTGTCATAGTAGAGCTCAATGGGATCCATTGCACTTGGAACCACCTGAAGTTCAGAAAAGAACTTCCTGATCCAAACGGCTTCATTGGCTGCCTCAGAAGCAACCACATACTCAGCTTCGGTTGTAGAATTAGCTATGGTGGATTGCTTGAAGCTCTTCCAGCATACAGCACCTCCAACCATCTTAAACTAATAGCTGGTCTGCGATCTGAAGTCGTCAGGATCAGACTGGAACGACTCATCAGTGAAGCCCTGCACACTGAGTTCTTCCTGTCCCCGTAGACTTTATAGAATAAATCCTTAGTCCCTTTCAAGATACTCAAGGATATTCTTTACAGCCACCCAGTGCTGCAAACTTCGATTGGATTGGTATCGGCTGGTTATGCTTACAGCATATGCCACATCTGGTCTAGTACACAACATTGCATACATGATCGATCCTACTGCCGAAGCATAAGGAATTCGACTCATGTTATCCCTCTCAGCCTGTGTTGTAGGACACTGGCTCTTTGAGAGAGTAAGGCCATCTCTCACTAGAAGGTATCCTTGTTGGGGTATGCCCTTAAGGCTAATGTTTGAGGCCTTGGGATTGTATCAGTATCATGTATAAACTCTTTTGTTTATAAAGGCAATGGTTGTTATTCAGTTTGTTACATTGTCTGCTGCAATAAGTGTGCTTCTGAATAATGTCTCAAAGCTGTTCAGCTAGGCTGACATGTACTTTTGTCCTTAGTCGATATATCTTGGTGAACATGAGACAGCCTTGATATGATTGAGACTAATATGTGTTCTAATCTTATAGGATGCTTCGAGAATGGAATAAGATGTAGACTCATGGGTACATTGGATGTACTGGACAGACCCTACTAGGATATTCAATTGCTTGTCACAATGTGAATAATCCTTGATTGTAACAAGTGGCACATGTCCTCTGACTTGAGATCGCTTGTGTTTCTAAATGATGATTGTCATTGTTTTGAGTTAGTTCAATATCATTTGAAACATAATGATTATAGACTATCTTGGATAATGAGCTTGAGTCAGGTTAGGGCACTAGTGATAGACAAAGGATTGCCATCTCCTTGATTGGAGTGTGATGTTCAAAAGGGGCCCCCCTGGATGAGATGATTGAGAAAGTGTATGGCCATACCCAGGTGACTGTGTTCATCTGATCTAATCATGCTCATCATATTGGAGTTACAGGCTTGACACGCTTGTCCAATAAGAACATCCAGTGGCAAAGGAATCATGTATGCCTTGTGAGTTTGATTCACACTTGTGCTGTGATTTGGGTGTAGTCTTGGAAGACTCTTTCCTTTATATCGGGAGACAGTGATGTGTTGCTAGATACCCCTCACTGATCGTGATAACGTAAGTTATCGTTACCGACATTTAAAGGAAACCCTCAGGGTCGCACAATTTGATGATATGGCTTACTTAAGTCAGATCGTGTGGACTGAATTGTTTGGGTTCAGTTTAAATGGATTTAATCTCTGATTGTGAGTGAGATCTGGTCTAATCATGTTTGATTGATTAGGGCTTGAGATCGGTAAGCTTCGATCGAGAGAATGGATGCTATATCCCTCAGATCAGAAGCATCAAGAAGTGAGCGGTCAGATCTTAAGCCTTAGGGGTTTATTATGATCTGGACTAGTTGCTTGGTTTATTTGGTTATTGAACCAAATCAATTCGAACCAGCTCATTGAATGAGCGTATGGTTCAATTAAAGAGGCAATTGCGATTGGGGTAATGCATGGTCGCAAGTGGAGATGGTGTTTGCTATTTTTAGATAGCATGTCACATTCGTGACCACCTCTCACGTTGGCTCTCACGACGCTAATCTCTCTCGCCTCTTGCCCCCTTTCCTCTGGTCTCTTGACACTCGTGTGGTGAAGAGGTTGACAAAAAAGAAGAGGAAAAGAAATCGCCAAGCAGAGAAGCTCTTCATCCTTTCCATTCGACAAAGAATGCTTTGGGACCTTGCTAGCACAAGGATCGCCAAAGGGAGTAGGCGACATCAATTGTGTGCGTCGCTTTGGAGAAGATCTCTTTTGGTCTTTGATTCCAAGACACCATCCAAGTGATGACAATGGTGAGAATTTGTTTTCTTATCTATTCAAGTTTTCGATAGTTGATCATATAATGCATGCTATTCGATCCTAAGGAAACCCTAGATTCCGCCTATGCCATTTTATCCTTGCGCATGCTTTAGGGTTTCGCCCCCCCCCCCCCCCCCCCAGTGGGAACCTTCAATTGGTATCAGAGGCCAAGTTGAATGCATGATTTATATGATTGCTACATGTTTTGTGATCCATGTTTCAAATGTTTAGATCTAGGGTTATCAACATGCGAAAATACATGTTAACTTGTTTCATGCCGAAACTTGTTTTTGTTTGTTTTGCTTGTTGGCGCATCTTAGGTTTTATCAAAAATCTATATCACTTGCGCGACCTTCACTAGATCTAAGGCCTTACTTTAAACCCTTAGACGGGTTATTAGGGTTGAAGTCATCCTCTAGATTAGATCCAACCAGTCTGATCAGACTATCTGACAGCCTAGATGGGTTGACCAGATAGCACCTGTGCGCAAGCACGTGGTGGCTATAGGTCGACTGCAGACAGGCGTGTAGCGATGTCTGATTGAGACAACCTATGAACGCACATGAGTTAGGCCCGGGGTCACACCCGCTTGCCAGACCTCATTGTGGTCGTTCAGCCCATGGCGCATGCATAGTTGACCACTAGGTCAACTCAAGTCAGTTAGGACTTGGTGCATGTAAGGGCAGTGGATCTGACTAGGACTGATGAGTGGATCCCTAGTAATGGACCGTTGTAAGGTAGTAGGGCGTATAAGGAAATTAAAATTGATGCCAATGGGGTTTTTCAAAAAAAAATTTAATTTCTTGATTGGATCACATGATGGTTGATGCCATTTGCTTGTTTATTTAATCTTATGTGGGCTGCCCGTGTTTAATGTGTGCTGTGCTGGGGCCTGCGTGCCTGGTTAATTTTGTAAATTATTTTTATATTGTGATCTGCGCATCACATTGCATTTAATTTATAAAATGTAATTGACCTGCGAGTCAATCTTGTCTAGATAGATTAATTTGTAAATTAGTCAGACAAGAGCACAGAGCACACTTGGCAAAGGCGCATGCAGCAGTGGCTTGACCAGACGGGAGGTCCAGGGTTCGACTCTGGGACCTGGTGCATGTACATGGTGGGCGCACCTAAGCTGCAGATGGCGCTTGGGCCCTGGTATGGGCCAAATGAGCAGCTAAAGCCCCATGAAGAAAAGCAAGTGAAGACTTAAGTTAATTAAGGTCTTACTTTGGTTTCATGGGCGTTTACCGCATAAGATCCATGCTTTCTTTTATTGTCTAATAATAAGAATTGCATGATTTATTTATCTTCTGCTATCACCATAGGAATTGAATGATAGTTAAGAAGATAAAAGACCGTTAAAATCCAACGCTAAAATATCAAGCTCGAAAGCCTTCTGACGCGAAACCTCACTGTTCTGACTATCGTTGGAGCCGTGTTGTACCCACTCAGTGGGCACGTCCATCTATCTTCAGACGGTGCGGGATTACACCTGCGTGTTACAGAGAAGGGATTTATCGCTTCTCGTTGCTCAGCATAGCACGTGGTGGTCCAGGGAGTAGGTCAGGTCAGCTTGACCATGTAGGCTACATACTGAGCATATGTGAGCTATATGGAGGCAGCCATCTGTGGGATCAGAGACTGTGTTGTACCAACTCAGTTGGCACAGTCTGCTGGATTGCCCAGATGAAGGGGAATCGCACGGGTTGGCGATTGGCAGGGACTGCCTACCAGAAATTAGTGCTTGTACTCTCTGTGCATCTTATCTCGCCTGAGCGGGACGCGGAGACCAAGTATGAAATCTGGATCCCATCTCACTAAAAGAGTGTTACTCTTTCGGACTGTTTTAATGGATTTTTCAGTCAGATAAAATAGTGAGAAAAAGAATCTTTCTTAAGTCCTGGATTGATTCTATACATTGATACTGACCTTGCTGTTCTTGCATTGTTGTAGATTCCTGCAGCAACGAACACCATGAACTTCAATGTGCGATCCCTACTGGATAGGGAGAAGTTTGCTGGGCCAAACTTCTCAGACTGGTACGGACACCTTAAGATTATTTTTAAGGCAGAGAGGAAACTGTATGTCCTCGAGACGGCGATACCGCCTCAACCCGCTCCGAACGCCGCAAGGGCGGTTCGGGAAGCCTATGAAAAGCATGTCAACGATAGCATTGATGTCGCTTGCCTGATGCTAGCGTCTATGACGCCACCGCTGCAGCGTCAGCATGAGGATATGTCTGCTATAGAAATTATAGCAAACCTCAAGATGCTGTATGCTGCACAGGCGAGGACTGAGCGCTACAATTTGACTAAGCTGTTCTTTCAGAGCAAACTGGCTGAAGGGAGTCCAGTGGGAGCTCACGTGCTCAAGATGATTGGGCACAAGGAGGCTCTAGAGAAACTGGGACATACCATCAATCAGGAGCTTGCTGTAGATATTATTCTGCAGTCTCTACCGCCCTCTTTCGATGTGTTCATCATTAACTTTAATATGAACAAAATCGACTGTACTCCGGCAGAATTGCTGAATATGCTCTTGACTACTGAGGAGACTCTGAAGGGAAAGCCTTCAACCTCTGTCTTAATGGTTCCTTCTAGGAACAAGAAGAAGGGGAAGAAGGGCAAAGCCCCAGTCAAGAACTACAACAAGGCGCTGAAACAAAAGGTTAAACGGTCGAAGGAGTACAGATGTTTCCACTGTGGCCAGCTGGGTCACTGGAAAAAGGACTGTAAAGCGCTCCAAGGAGACAAGAAGGGAAGCATCGCTTCTGGCTCAGGTATTTATGTGACTGAGGTCATGTTTTCTTCTTCTATTTCATGGGTGTTAGACACTGCATGTGGAGTTCACATTTGTTCAAATGTACAGGAACTCAAGAGAAGAAGACAGGTGGGACAGCATGAGGTGGACCTACGAGTTGGAAACGGGGCACGGGTTGCTGCTGTTGCTGTTGGAGAATATTACATCTCATTACCATCTGGACTTGTATTAGAATTAAACAATTGTTATTTTGTTCCAAGCATTACCAAGAATATTATCTCTATTCCTGCTCTTGTCAGGAAAGGGTTTTCCTTTGAATGCAATATTTCAAAGTGTGTTTTATCTTTAGATAATATTGTTTATGCTACTGGATCAATTAGCAATGGGTTATTCATGTTGGACATGGATGAAGGTCCCCTAGACAAGGGGGCGAAACCCTAATAGGAGGCGCAACAAAAACTTCTAGCGGAATCTAGGGTTTCTAATAGATCGCATAGCATATAATATGATCAACTTTCAATGAGAAGCGATACTCACCATTGCCATCACTTGGATGGTGTCTTGGAGGCAAAGGCGCAAGCGAACCTTCTCCTAAGTCTCGCACACAAGATGATCAATGCGCTTCTTCCTTGGTGCTCCTTGTGCTAGCAAGGTTCCAAGGTTGTCTTGCCGAATGGAAAGGAAAAGAGAGATCCTTGCTTGGTCGAATGTTTCCTCTTGTCGTCCACTCCTTCACCCACGAGAGTGCAAGAGACGAATGCTCAAGCGGCGTCAAGAGAGCAAGAGACGAGAATAGTATTCTCTTGGCGTGAACGTGAGATGTGGTCACGTTAAGAGATGTGCTATCTAAAAATAGCATCCCATTTCTTCACTTGCGACCATGTATCACCCCAATCGCCAATGCCTCTTATCACTTGAACCATGCGCTCAACCAATGAGCTGGTTCAAATCCATTTGGTTCAATAACCAAATAAACCAAGCAATCAGTCCAGACCATAATAAAACCTTAAGGCTCTTAATCTGACCGTCGATCTCTTGATGCTTCTGATCTGACCAATCTAGCATCCATTCTCTCGATCGAAGCTTACCGATCTCAAGCCCTAATCAATCAAACATGATCAGACCAGATCTCACTCACAATCAGAGATTAAATACCTTTAAACTGAACCCGAACAATTCAGTCCACACGATCTGACTTAAGTAAGCCATATCATCAAATTGTGCGACCCTGAGGGTTTCCTTTAAATGTCGGTAACGATAACTCACGTTTATCACGATCAGTGAGGGGTATCTAGCAACACATCACTGTCTCCCGATATAAAGGAAATAGTCTTCCAAGACTACACCCAAACCATAGCACAAGTGTGAATCCACATCACTAGGCATACATGTTTCCTTTGCCACTGGATGTTCTTATTGGACAAGCGTGTCAAGCTTGTAGCTCCAATATGATGAGCATGATTAGATCAGATGAACACAGTCACCTGGGTATGGCCATACTCTTTTCTCAATCATCTCATCCAGGGGGCCCCTTTAGAACATCACACTCCTTAAACAAGGAGACGGCAATCCTATGTCTATCACTAGTGCCCTAACCTGACTCAAGCTCATTATCCAAGATAGTCTATAATCATTATGTTTCAAATGATATTGAACTACCTCAAAACAATGACAATCATCATTTAGAAAACACAAGTGATCTCAAGTCAGAGGAAATGTGCCACTTGTCATATTCAAGGATTATTCACATTGTGACAAACAATTGAATATCCTAGTAGGGTCTATCCAGTACATCCAATGTACCCATGAGTCTACATCTTATTCCATGCTCGAAGCATCCTATAAGACTAGAACACATATTAGTCTTAACCATATCAAGGCTGTCTCATGTTCACCAAGATACATCGACTAAGGACTTAACTGCATGTCAGCCCAGCTGAACAGCATTGAGACATTATTCAGAAGAACATATATTGCAGCAGACAATGTAGCTAACTGAATAATAACCATGCCTTTATAAACATAAACGTTTATTACACGATACTGTTACAATCCCAAGGCCTCAAACATTAGGCTTAAGGGCATACCCCAACAATCTCCCACTTGCACTTAATCTAATGGTTGAGAACTCTCAAACCCATATTATTACAGTGCTTCTCATGCTTGTGCTGCGCCAGAGGCTTGGTAAGCGGGTCTGCCAGATTGTCATCTGTATGAACCTTGCATATTTTGATCTCGCCACGATCTATGATCTCCCTGATCAAATGAAACCGTCTCTGTATGTGCTTGGACTTCTGGTGCGACCGTGGTTCCTTTGCTTGTGCGATTGCTCCAGTGTTATCACAGAAGATAACCAAAGGATCTGCACTCGAAGGAACAACACCAAGTTCTCTCACGAACTTACGAATCCACACTGCCTCCTTGGATGCTTCCGAGGCTGCAACATACTCGGCTTCTGTTGTGGAATCAGCAACAGTTGACTGTTTGAAACTCTTCCACACCACTGCTCCTCCATTCAAGCTAAAAACATAGCCTGATTGCGATCGGAAATCATCCTGGTCTGACTGGAACGAAGCGTCAGTATATCCTTCTATACTGAGTTCTTCCTGACCACCATATATCAAGAACATATCTTTGGTCCTCCGCAGATATTTTAAGATGTTCTTGACTGCAATCCAGTGTGCCTGACCTGGATTACTTTGGAAACGACTGGTCACGCTTAACCCGTAAGCAACGTCTGGGCGAGTACACAACATCGCATACATAATGGATCCAATAGCCGAAGCATAAGGCGTATTGTCCATTTCACCTTTCTCAGTCTGTGTTTGTGGACACTGACTCTTCGAAAGACTCAGACCATGTCTGACTGGAAGATATCCTCGTTTAGAATTCTCTAAATGAAATCTTTCCAGGACTTTATCGATGTAAGTACTCTGGCACAGCCCGAGAAGCCTCTTAGATCTATCCCTGTAAATCTTCACACCTAATACATAGGCTGCTTCTCCTAAATCTTTCATCTGGAAACATTTCCTTAACCATGCCTTCACAGCATGCATTTCAGGAATGTCATTTCCAATGATCAAGATATCATCGACGTAGAGGACTAGGAAAGTGATCACGCTCCCACTAAACCTCTTATATACACACGGGTCATCCTCGTTCTTGATGAAACCAAATTCAGTGACTGATTCATCAAAACGAATATTCCAGCTTCTCGATGCTTGCTTGAGTCCATAAATGGACTTCTTTAACTTGCATATCTTATGACGATCTGATGGATTAGTGAAACCCTCAGGTTGTGTCATATACACATCCTCATCCAGATTTCCATTAAGGAAAGCTGTTTTCACATCCATCTGCCAAATCTCATAATCGTAATATGCAGCTATCGCGAAAAGAATCCGAATAGACTTGAACATAGCTACAGGTGAGAAAGTTTCATCATAATCTATCCCGTAGATTTGTTTGAAACCTTTCGCAACTAGCCTGCCTTTATAGGTAACCACGTTACCATCCATGTCAATTTTCTTCTTGAAGATCCACTTACAGCCTATAGGGATAACTCCCGGAGGCGGATCAACCAAATCCCAAACTTGGTTATCTGACATGGAGTCCATCTCGGCGCGCATAGCTTCAAGCCATCTCGCTGACTCCGGTCCACTGACCGCATCCGCATAAGTGAGGGGTTCATCATTATCAATGATGTAGACTCCGTCATAGCGCTCAGGCTGTCGACGAATCCTTCCCGATCTTCGCGGTTCCCGTGATATCTGAGCCTCAGGTTGTTCAATAACCTGATCTACTGGCTCAGGCTCATCCAACTGTGCTTGAGCACTTTGTCCTTCCTCTGGATTCTCATCCAGTTTTATTTCTCTCCCACTGGCCTCTTGCAGAAGAAACTCCTTCTCAAGAAAAATGGCCGTTCGAGCAACAAATACCTTGTTCTCTTTGGGATCGTAGAAATAATAACCCTTAGTTTCCTTAGGGTAACCGACAAAGATACATTTGTCAGATCTGCTCTCTAGTTTCCCAGAGGCGAGCTTTTTGACATAAGCCTCGTAGCCCCAGATCCTGATAAATGTCAAGCTCGGCTGTTTCCCATACCATAACTCATATGGAGTTTTTGAAACGGCCTTGGATGGCACTCGGTTCAGTATCTTTGCAGCTGATGGGGGACCAAGCATGCAACATTCAAACAACGCGCTTCGAAAACATTTTTTGCTAATTAAGTATAGGTTAACAAACCCCTTTAACTAACGTAGTTTGAAAGTAGTTTGTTTCTTTGGTATATAGTAGTGAAAATCGAAACTACTTATCAAGAGAATCCTAACATGCGCTTCTAGATAAGATGAAACTTTGAATAAAGCTTGAGCATGCGGTTCTACAACTTCAAATAGATCTAGGCATGCGATTCTATCATAAGCATTAGAGCTACTCTAAGGGAGGAACTCACCTTGCACCCTTTGAGAATAGAAAGGGTGACCTTCCCGTTCTTCACCGGTCCAATGGTTGAATCTCACGAAGTAGGGCCCTATGAGCTTACACACATAGCATTGCAGCATCCCACACATGCGTGGGTGAGTTTGACAAAAATATTAAGAGGCCATTCACATAAGAACATTCAAGGGGGAGGGTAGCCTCCAAATTCCCTTGCTAACACTTTTGAGACTAACTAGTTAAGGGGGGGAAGGGGGGAATGAACTTGTATGCCCTCCTTGGCCTTGCGCAACCTGAGAAGAGACCTTAGTGAGTGCAGATGAATGTTCAGAAACTTCAAGAAAACATCAGCCAAGGGAGAAGAGAGACTTAGCTAACTTAGGGTGGTGGCTTGATCTTGGCATGGGGTTGATGACACCTTCTTGAGTCTCGGATGTGTCCAGCTCCTCATCATGGCTGAGGACTTGTCAAGGCTGAGGGGAGAAAGTGGCGTGAGCTCCCATCTTCATGACAAGCGCAAGTGGAGGTGGAAGGTTGAAGAGCAAGAGGGGGGGTGGAATGGAACTCTCGGCAATGGTTGGAAGAAAGGGAGGGGTTAGGTGACACACACCATTAGAAGACACACTTCTGAAATTTGAAAATTCATTCAACTCTAGCTGGTGGCTTTACAAGAAGATACATCATATAGGAGAGTCTCCAACGGTTATCTCCCTTCCTAAGCACAAAAACAAGTCACAAAGTAAGCATGATGTAGACAACTCAATGGGCTGATGTCTTCTTCCAAAGGGGCGGTTGCTTGGAGGTTTGGCTTTGGAGTTTCAGCAGGATGGCAAGTTCGAAACTGAGTTGATGATGGACTGAAGAGGCTGCCAAGAGCTGACAATGTGCAGGCTGCAGATTGGCATGGGCGGCTGACACTTGAAGGGACTGAAGTTGCTGCAAAGGCTGACATGGTTCAGCTGCTCCTTGACCTTGGTGGCTGGCGCATGGTGGACTGAAGTGGACATTGCTCAAGCTGCTCCTTGACTTTGATGGCTGGCGCATGATGGGCTGAAGTAGGACTTTGTGTAGGCTGCATCTTGCCTTGGTTGGAGATGAAGGTAAACTCCACATGGCTGCCAACTAGGATGGTGGAGGTTGAGGTACTTGAGGTGTTGCTCCATTAGGTGGGGTGGGCTGATTTCCTCATGAGTTGGGCTGATGGCCCATGGCATCTCTTGGAGTTGTCTTGACCTGATTTTGACTTGCATCCCAAAATGGAGTTGACCTATACTATTACATCAATTTCATGCACTAACCTACTATACATAAGTGGCGGATCCTAGGCATGTAACTACATGGTGTAATTGGAGGGTGGATCTAACCTACCATATGATGCACCCTAATCTAAGACAAGATAAGCAACAAAAAGGGGGTCCTAAGGAAGCCATATCTAATGGCTAGTATAGCCATACCGAGAGGGCTTCTTTCGGACCCGGGTGGACCTCCGAAGGTCTTGCTATGGTCCCACATCAGCAGCTGTCTCCAGTGCAAATCCCCAAAAGGAGTAAGGAAGAGTAGCCTGACTCATCATAGAACGAACCATATCAAGTAACGTTCTGTTTCTCCTCTCGGACACACCATTCCATTGCGGTGTTCCTGGCGGAGTGAGCTGTGAGATAATCCCACACTCCTTCAGATAGTCAGTAAACGTATGACTCAAGTATTCTCCACCTCGATCTGAGCGAAGTGCCTTGATATTTCGGCCTAGCTGATTCTGTACTTCATTCTTGAACTCTTTGAACTTGTCAAAAGATTCACTCTTATGTCTCATCAGATAGACATAGCCATACCTACTGAAATCATCAGTAAAGGTAATGAAGTACTGATAGCCACCTCTGGCATGTTTACTAAATGGCCCACACACATCACTGTGTATAAGGTCAAGTAAACCTGAAGCCCTTTGACCTTTGTTAAGAAAAGGTGACTTCGTCATTTTGCCCATCAAACAAGCTTTGCATGTATCAATCTCCTTGTAAGAGAATGATCCCAGCAGTCCATGATCATGCAACCGCTTAATGCGTTTCTCGTTAATATGGCCTAAACGACTATGCCATAGCAAGGTGCTGTCATCAGCATACTTGGCTTTCTTAATATCAACATTTTGTATAGAACGCTCCATGTCCAACATGAATAATCCATTGCTAATTGAACCAGTTGCATAAACAATATTATCATAAGATAAAACACACTTTGAAATATTGCATTCAAAGGAAAAACCCTTCCTGACAAGAGCAGGAATGGAGATAATATTTTTAGTAATACTGGGAACAAAATAACAACTGTTTAGTTCCAATACAAGTCCAGATGGTAAAGAAATGAAATAGTCTCCTACAGCAACAGCAGCAACCCGTGCCCCGTTTCCAACTCGTAGGTCCACCTCATGCTGTCCCACCTGCCTTCTTCTCTTGAGTTCCTGCACATTTGAACAAATGTGAACTCCACATGCAGTGTCCAACACCCATGATATAGAAGAAGAAAACATGACCTCAGTCACGAATATACCTGAGCCAGAAGCGATGCTTCCCCTCTTATCTCCTTGGAGCGCTTTACAGTCCTTTTTCCAGTGACCCAGCTGGCCACAGTGGAAACACCTGTATTCCTTGGACCGCTTAACCTTCTGCTTCAGAGCCTTGCTGTAACTCTTGACAGGGGTCTTGCCCTTCTTCCCCTTCTTCTTGTTCCTTGAAGGAACCATTAAGACAGAGGTCGAAGGCTTTCCCTTCAGAGTCTCCTCAGTAGTCAAGAGCATATTCAGCAGCTCTGCCGGAGTACAATCGATTTTGTTCATATTAAAGTTAATAATGAACGCGTCAAATGAAGGCGGGAGAGACTGCAGAATAATATCCACAGCAAGCTCCTGGTTGATGGTATGCCCCAGTTTCTCTAGAGCCTCCTTGTGCCCAATCATCTTGAGCACGTGAGCTCCCACTGGGCTCCCTTCAGCCAGTTTGCTCTGAAAGAAGAGCTTCATCAAATTATAGCGTTCAGTCCTCGCCTGTGCAGCATACAGCATCTTGAGGTTTGCTATCATGTCTATAGCAGACATATCCTCATGCTGACGCTGCAGCGGTGGCGTCATAGACGCTAACATCAGGCAAGCAACATCAATGCTATCATTGACGTGCTTTTCATAGGCTTCCCGAACCGCCCTTGCGGCGTTCGGAGCGGGCTGAGGCGGTATCGCCGTCTCGAGGACATACAGTTTCCTCTCTGCCTTAAGAACGATCTTAAGGTGTCCGAACCAGTCAGAGAAGTTCGGCCCAGCAAACTTCTCCCTTTCCAATAGGGATCGCACATTGAAGTTCATGGTGTTCGTTGCTGCAGGTATCTACAACAATGCAAGAACAGCAAGGTCAGTATCAATGTTAAGAATCAATCAGGACTTAAGAAAGATTCTTTTTCTCACTATTTTATCTGACTGAAAAATCCATTAAACAGTCCGAAAGAGTAAACACTCTTTTAGTGAGATGGGATCCAGATTTCATACTTGGTCTCCACGTCCCGCTCAGGCGAGATAAGATGCACAGAGAGTACAAGCACTAATCTCTGGTAGGCTGTCCCAGCCAATCGCCAACCCGTGCGATTCCCCTTCATCTGGGCAATCCAGCAGACTGTGCCAACTGAGTTGGTACAACACAGCCTCTGATCCCACAGATGGCTGCCTCCATGTGCTACCATATGCGCCACATATGTAGCCTACATGGTCAAGCTGACCCGACCTACTCCCTGGACCACCATGTGCTATGCTGAGCAACGAGAAGGGATAAATCCCTACTCTGTAACACACAGGTGTAATCCCACACCGTCTGAAGATAGATGGACGTGCCCACTGAGTGGGTACAACACGGCTCCAACGATAATCAGAACAGTGAGGTTTCGCGTCAGAAGGCTTACAAGCTTGATATTTTAGCGTTGGATTTTAACGGTCTTTTTATCTTCTTCACTATCATGCAATTCCTATGGTGATAGCAGAAGATAAACTAATCATGCAATTCTAATATTTAAACAATAAATAAAAGAAAGCATGAATCTTATGTGGTAAAAGCCCATAGCCCTAGTAAGACCTTAATTTAACTTAAGTCTTGACTTGCTTTTCTTCATAGGGCTTTAAGCTGCTCATCTGGCCCAACCAGGGCCCAAGCGCCAATTGCAGCTCAGGTGCGCCCACCAGGAAAAATGCGCCTGTCCAGAGTCGAACCCTGGACCTCCCACCTGGTCTAGCCACTGCTGCATGCGCCTCTGCCAAGTGTGCTCTGTGCTCTTGTCTAATTAAATTACAAATTTAACTATCTAGACAAGATTGACACGCAGGTCAATTACACATTATAAATTAATTAAACTGTGATTCGCAGATCACAAAAATAAAAATTAATTTACAATTAATTCCCAGGCACGCAGGCCCCAGCACAGCACACATTAAGAACGGGCAGCCCACATAAGAATAAATAGACAAACACATGGCATCAATCAACATGTGATCCACTCAAGAAAATTTAAATTTCGAAAACCCATAGGCATCAATTTTAATTTCCTTATTTGCCCTACAACCTTGCAACGGTCCATTACTAGGGATCCACTCATCCATCCTAGTCAGATCCACTGCCCTTGCATGCACCAAGTCCTAACTGACTTGAGTCGACCATAAGGTCAACCATGCATACGCGAGGGCTGAACAACCACAATGAGGTCTGGCAAGCGGGTGTGACCCCGGGCCTAACTCATGTGTGTTCACTAGTTGTCTCAATCAGACATCGCTACACGCCTGTCTGCAGTCGACCTGTAGCCACCACGTGCTTGCGCACAGGTGCTACCTGGTCAACCCATCAAGGCTGTCAGATAATCTGATCAGACTTTTGGATCTAACCTAGGTGGGTGACTTCAACCCTAATAACCCGTCTAAGGGTTTAATGCAAGGCCTTAGATCTATAGTGAGTCGCGCATGTGATGTTGGTTTTTAAGAAAACATACAATATGCGCCAACTGAAGACATAAACATATGATATGCGCCAACTTGAAAACATGCGCAAGCATGAAAAACTTTCACAAACTTGTACTATCGCATGTAACATATAGATCATGTTAAAGGATCACAAAGAAAGCAAACATATTATCATGCATGATAAACCTTCGCTCTGATACCAATTGAAGGTCCCCTAGACAAGGGGGCGAAACCCTAATAGGAGGCGCAACAAAAACTTCTAGCGGAATCTAGGGTTTCTAATAGATCGCATAGCATATAATATGATCAACTTTCAATGAGAAGCGATACTCACCATTGCCATCACTTGGATGGTGTCTTGGAGGCAAAGGCGCAAGCGAACCTTCTCCTAAGTCTCGCACACAAGATGATCAATGCGCTTCTTCCTTGGTGCTCCTTGTGCTAGCAAGGTTCCAAGGTTGTCTTGCCGAATGGAAAGGAAAAGAGAGATCCTTGCTTGGTCAAATGTTTCCTCTTGTCGTCCACTCCTTCACCCACGAGAGTGCAAGAGACGAATGCTCAAGCGGCGTCAAGAGAGCAAGAGACGAGAATAGTATTCTCTTGGCGTGAACGTGAGATGTGGTCACGTTAAGAGATGTGCTATCTAAAAATAGCATCCCATTTCTTCACTTGCGACCATGTATCACCCCAATCGCCAATGCCTCTTATCACTTGAACCATGCGCTCAACCAATGAGCTGGTTCAAATCCATTTGGTTCAATAACCAAATAAACCAAGCAATCAGTCCAGACCATAATAAAACCTTAAGGCTCTTAATCTGACCGTCGATCTCTTGATGCTTCTGATCTGACCAATCTAGCATCCATTCTCTCGATCGAAGCTTACCGATCTCAAGCCCTAATCAATCAAACATGATCAGACCAGATCTCACTCACAATCAGAGATTAAATCCCTTTAAACTGAACCCGAACAATTCAGTCCACACGATCTGACTTAAGTAAGCCATATCATCAAATTGTGCGACCCTGAGGGTTTCCTTTAAATGTCGGTAACGATAACTCACGTTTATCACGATCAGTGAGGGGTATCTAGCAACACATCACTGTCTCCCGATATAAAGGAAATAGTCTTCCAAGACTACACCCAAACCATAGCACAAGTGTGAATCCACATCACTAGGCATACATGTTTCCTTTGCCACTGGATGTTCTTATTGGACAAGCGTGTCAAGCTTGTAGCTCCAATATGATGAGCATGATTAGATCAGATGAACACAGTCACCTGGGTATGGCCATACTCTTTTCTCAATCATCTCATCCAGGGGGCCCCTTTAGAACATCACACTCCTTAAACAAGGAGACGGCAATCCTATGTCTATCACTAGTGCCCTAACCTGACTCAAGCTCATTATCCAAGATAGTCTATAATCATTATGTTTCAAATGATATTGAACTACCTCAAAATAATGACAATCATCATTTAGAAAACACAAGTGATCTCAAGTCAGAGGAAATGTGCCACTTGTCATATTCAAGGATTATTCACATTGTGACAAACAATTGAATATCCTAGTAGGGTCTGTCCAGTACATCCAATGTACCCATGAGTCTACATCTTATTCCATGCTCGAAGCATCCTATAAGACTAGAACACATATTAGTCTTAACCATATCAAGGCTGTCTCATGTTCACCAAGATACATCGACTAAGGACTTAACTGCATGTCAGCCCAGCTGAACAGCATTGAGACATTATTCAGAAGAACATATATTGCAGCAGACAATGTAGCTAACTGAATAATAACCATGCCTTTATAAACATAAACGTTTATTACACGATACTGTTACAATCCCAAGGCCTCAAACATTAGGCTTAAGGGCATACCCCAACAATGGAATGTTCTATACAAAACATTGATAATAAGAAAGCCAAGTATGCTGATGACAGCACCTTGCTATGGCATAGTCGTTTAGGCCATATTAACAAGAAGCGCATTAAGCGGTTGCATGATCATGGACTGCTGGGATCATTCTCCTATGAGGAGATTGATACATGCAAAGCTTGTTTAATAGGCAAAATGACGAAGTCTCCTTTTCCTAATAAAGGTCAAAGGGCTTCAGGTTTACTTGACCTTATACACAGTGATGTGTGTGGGCCATTTAGTAAACATGCCAGAGGTGGCTATCAATACTTCATTACCTTTACTGATGATTTCAGTAGATATGGGTATGTCTATTTAATGAGACATAAAAGTGAATCTTTTGACAAGTTCAAAGAGTTCAAGAATGAAGTACAAAATCAGCTGGGCCGAAATATCAAGGCACTTCGTTCTGATCGAGGTGGAGAATACCTAAGTCGAGAGTTTACTGACTATCTGAAGGAGTGTGGGATTATCTCACAGCTCACTCCGCCAGGAACACCGCAATGGAATGGTGTATCCGAGAGGAGAAATAGAACATTACTTGATATGGTTCGTTCTATGATGAGTCAGGCTACTCTACCTTACTCCTTTTGGGGATTTGCACTGGAGACAGCTGCAAAGGTACTAAACCGAGTGCCATCCAAGGCAGTTTCAAAGACCCCATTTGAATTATGGTATGGGAAATAGCCTAGCTTGACATTTATTAAGATCTGGGGCTGCGAGGCTTATGTCAAAAAGCTCGCCTCTGGGAAACTAGAGAGCAGATATGACAAATGTATCTTTGTCGGTTACCCTAAGGAAACTAAGGGTTATTATTTCTACGATCCCAAAGAGAACAAGGTATTTGTTGCTCGGATGGCCATTTTTCTTGAGAAGGAGTTTCTTCTGCAAGAAGCCAGTGGGAGAGAAATAAAACTGGATGAGAATCCAGAGGAAGGACAAAGTAGTCAAGCACAGTTGGATGAGCCTGAGCAGGTAGAACAGGTTATTGAACAACCTGAGGCTCAGATATCACGGGAACCGCGAAGATCGGGAAGGATCCGTCGACAGCCTGATCGCTATGACGGAGTCTACATCATTGATAATGATGAACCCCTCACTTATGCGGATGCGGTCAGTGGACCGGAGTCAGCTAGATGGCTTGAAGCTATGCGAGCCGAAATGGACTCCATGTCAGATAACCAAGTTTGGGATTTGGTTGATCCGCCTCCGGGAGTTATTCCTATAGGCTGTAAATGGATCTTCAAGAAGAAGATTGACATGGATGGTAACGTGGTTACCTATAAAGGCAGGCTAGTTGCGAAAGGTTTCAAACAAATCTACGGGATAGATTATGATGAAACTTTCTCACCTGTAGCCATGTTTAAGTCTATTCGGATTCTTTTCGCGATAGCAGCATATTATGATTATGAGATCTGGCAGATGGATGTGAAGACTGCTTTCCTTAATGGAAATTTGCAAGAGGATGTGTATATGACACAACCTGAAGGTTTCACTAATCCATCAGATCGTCATAAAATATGCAAGTTAAAGAAGTCCATTTATGGACTTAAACAAGCATCAAGAAGCTGGAATATTCGTTTTGATGAATCAATCAGTGAATTTGGTTTCATCAAGAACGAAGATGACCCGTGTGTATATAAAAGGTTTAGTGGGAGCGTAATTACTTTCCTAGTCCTCTACGTCGATGATATCTTAATCATTGGAAATGATATTCCTGAACTGCATGCTGTTAAGGCATGGTTAAGGAAATGTTTCCAGATGAAAGATTTAGGAGAAGCAGCCTATGTATTAGGTGTAAAGATCTACAGGGATAGATCTAAGAGGCTTCTCGGGCTGTGCCAGAGTACTTACATCGATAAAGTCCTGGAAAGATTCCATTTAGAGAATTCTAAAAGAGGATATCTTCCAGTCAGACATGGTCTGAATCTTTCGAAGAGTCAGTGTCCACAAACACAGACTGAGAAAGATGAAATGGACAATACGCCTTATGCTTCGGCTATTGGGTCCATTATGTATGCGATGTTGTGTACTCGCCCTGACGTCGCTTATGGGTTAAGCGTGACCAGTCGATTCCAAAGTAATCCAGGTCAGGCGCACTGGATTGCAGTCAAGAACATCTTGAAATATCTGCGGAGGACCAAAGATATGTTCTTGATATATGGTGGTCAGGAAGAACTCAGTATTGAAGGATATACTGACGCTTCGTTCCAGTCTGACCAGGATGATTTCCGATCGCAATCAGGCTATGTTTTTAGCTTGAATGGAGGAGCAGTGGTGTGGAAGAGTTTCAAACAGTCTATCGTTGCTGATTCCACAACAGAAGCCGAGTATGTTGCAGCCTCAGAAGCATCCAAGGAGGCAGTGTGGATTCGTAAGTTCGTGAGAGAACTTGGTGTTGTTCCTTCGAGTGCAGATCCTTTGGTTATCTTCTGTGATAACACTGGAGCAATCGCACAGGCAAAGGAACCACGGTCGCACCAGAAGTCCAAGCACATACAGAGACGGTTTCACTTGATCCGGGAGATCATTGATCGTGGCGAGATCAAAGTCTGCAAGGTTCATACAGATGACAATCTGGCTGACCCGCTTACCAAGCCTCTGGCGCAGCAGAAGCATGAGAAGCACTGTAATAATATGGGTTTGAGATTTCTCAACCATTAGATTAAGTGCAAGTGGGAGATTGTTGGGGTATGCCCTTAAGGCTAATGTTTGAGGCCTTGGGATTGTATCAGTATCATGTATAAACTCTTTTGTTTATAAAGGCAATGGTTGTTATTCAGTTTGTTACATTGTCTGCTGCAATAAGTGTGCTTCTGAATAATGTCTCAAAGCTGTTCAGCTAGGCTGATATGTACTTTTGTCCTTAGTCGATATATCTTGGTGAACATGAGACAGCCTTGATATGATTGAGACTAATATGTGTTCTAATCTTATAGGATGCTTCGAGCATAGAATAAGATGTAGACTCATGGGTACATTGGATGTACTGGACAGACCCTACTAGGATATTCAATTGCTTGTCACAATGTGAATAATCCTTGATTGTAACAAGTGGCACATGTCCTCTGACTTGAGATCGCTTGTGTTTCTAAATGATGATTGTCATTGTTTTGAGTTAGTTCAATATCATTTGAAACATAATGATTATAGACTATCTTGGATAATGAGCTTGAGTCAGGTTAGGGCACTAGTGATAGACAAAGGATTGCCATCTCCTTGATTGGAGTGTGATGTTCAAAAGGGGCCCCCCTGGATGAGATGATTGAGAAAGTGTATGGCCATACCCAGGTGACTGTGTTCATCTGATCTAATCATGCTCATCATATTGGAGTTACAGGCTTGACACGCTTGTCCAATAAGAACATCCAGTGGCAAAGGAATCATGTATGCCTTGTGAGTTTGATTCACACTTGTGCTGTGATTTGGGTGTAGTCTTGGAAGACTCTTTCCTTTATATCGGGAGACAGTGATGTGTTGCTAGATACCCCTCACTGATCGTGATAACGTAAGTTATCGTTACCGATATTTAAAGGAAACCCTCAGGGTCGCACAATTTGATGATATGGCTTACTTAAGTCAGATCGTGTGGACTGAATTGTTTGGGTTCAGTTTAAATGGATTTAATCTCTGATTGTGAGTGAGATCTAGTCTGATCATGTTTGATTGATTAGGGCTTGAGATCGGTAAGCTTCGATCGAGAGAATGGATGCTAGATCCCTCAGATCAGAAGCATCAAGAAGTGAGCGGTCAGATCTTAAGCCTTAGGGGTTTATTATGATCTGGACTAGTTGCTTGGTTTATTTGGTTATTGAACCAAATCAATTTGAACCAGCTCATTGAATGAGCGTATGGTTCAATTAAAGAGGCAATTGCGATTGGGGTAATGCATGGTCGCAAGTGGAGATGGTGTTTGCTATTTTTAGATAGCATGTCACATTCGTGACCACCTCTCACGTTGGCTCTCACGACGCTAATCTCTCTCGCCTCTTGCCCCCTTTCCTCTGGTCTCTTGACACTCGTGTGGTGAAGAGGTTGACAAAAAAGAAGAGGAAAAGAAATCGCCAAGCAGAGAAGCTCTTCATCCTTTCCATTCGACAAAGAACGCTTTGGGACCTTGCTAGCACAAGGATCGCCAAAGGGAGTAGGCGACATCAATTGTGTGCATCGCTTTGGAGAAGATCTCTTTTGGTCTTTGATTCCAAGACACCATACAAGTGATGACAATGGTGAGAATTTGTTTTCTTATCTATTCAAGTTTTCGATAGTTGATCATATAATGCATGCTATTCGATCCTAAGGAAACCCTAGATTCCGCCTATGCCATTTTATCCTTGCGCATGCTTTAGGGTTTCGCCCCCCCCCCCCCCCCCAGTGGGAACCTTCAATCCTTTCTTGGATTGCTCCAAGTTGAACCTCTCCAGGACCTTATCAATGTGGGTACTCTGACTAAGGGCCAAGAGCCTCTTGGATCTATCCCGGTAGATCCTCACGCCTAGAATATAGGCGGCCTCCCCTAAGTCCTTCATCTCGAAACACTTCCCTAACCATGTCTTCATAGTTTGAAGACTAGGGATGTCGTTTCCGATGAGCAGTATGTCATCGACATACATGACCAGAAAAGTCATCAAGCTCCCACTGAATTTTCTGTATACACAGGCATCATCTTCACTTTTGATAAAGCTATAATCTCTCACAGCTTCATCAAACTGAAGATTCTAACTTCGAGATGCTTGCTTTAATCCATAAATGGATTTCTTTAGCCTGCAGACTTTACTAGTATCTGCAGGATGGATGAAGTCATTAGGTTGTGTCATATACACATCCTTAGTTAGCTTCCCGTTAAGGAACGCTGTCTTCACATCCATCTGCCATATCTCATAGTTATGATATGCAGCTATAGCAAGCAGAATCCGAATGGATTTGATCATGGCAACTGGCGAGAAGGTTTCATCATAGTCCACCCCGTGGACTTGTTTAAATCCTTTAGCCACTAGTCTACCCTTATAGGTAACTATTTTGCCATCCATGTCTGTCTTCCTCTTGAAGACCCATTTACACCCTATGGGTTTTACACCATCAGGCAGCTCAACCAAATCCCAGACTTGGTTAGCCGACATGGAATCCATCTCGGATCGCATGGCCTCAAGCCATCTCTCGGAGTCCGGTCCACTGACCGCCTCATCATAAGTCCTGGGTTCATCCTCCATGATGAAGATCCCGTCGTGTTGGGTCGGCAGCGACCCATACCTCTAAGGTGCACGACGAAACCTCCCAGACCTACATGGGGCCTGTGTCTGAGCCTCAGGCTGCCTAGCAATCGGTGCAGGTGGCTCAGGTTCCCATCTCTATGTCTTGTGGTTGCACTTGGACCTCGTCCAAGTAAAACTTTCTCCCACTAACTTCTTTCATGAGAAATTCTTTCTCTAGAAAGACCGCACCCCGAGCAACAAAAACTTTGTTCTCGGTGGGAATATAGAAGTAGTAACCCTTAGTCTCCTTAGGGTACCCCACAAACATACACTTATCAGATCTAGGTTCTAGCTTGCTAGAATCCTGACGTTCGACATAAGCCTCACATCCCTAGATCCTAATAAAAGTGAGATTAGGGCGTCTCCCATTCCATACCTCGTATGGAATCTTTGAGACACTCTTAGATGGAACATTATTCAGTATTAGAGAAGCTTTTTCAAGTGCATGTCCCCAGGATGAGGGAGGTAGAGTTGCATGACTCATCATAGACCGAACTATGTCCAACAAGGTTCGATTTCTCCTTTCAGATACACCATTCTACCGAGGTGCTCTAGGAGGAGTGAGTTGGGATAGGATCCCACACTTACTCAGATAGTCAAAGAATACACTGCTCAGGTGCTCTCCATCACGATCTGATCGAAGATCCTTAAAGGATCTACCAAGCTGGTTCTCTACTTCATGTCTGAACTCCTTAAGTTCTTCATGTCTCATCATGTAGACATAACCATATCTACTGAAGTCATCAGTAAATGTAATGAAGTAGTTATACCCTCCTTTGGCTTGTTTATTGAATAGCCCACACACATCACTATGTATGAGATCCAACAAACCTCCTGCCCTCTAACCTGTCTTGGTGAAGGGCGTCTTTGTCATTTTCCCTAATAAACAAGTCTCTCATGTATCAAGTTCCTCCAAGGAACTCGAATCTAGCAACCCATTTGCATGGAGTTGTCGAATGCGATTCTTGTTTATATGGGCCAATCGACAATGCCGTAGGAAAGCACCAACTGAACCACTCAGTTTGGTCCTTTTATGTTACAAATAGAGCTAACCATGTCCAAGACATGCGGACCATTGCACAAAGTACCCTTCCCATAAAACATGTTTGCAAAAGAAAAAGAACATAAGTTCTCTTTTATTTCAAACCTAAATCCTTTCTTTGCCAAGCAAGGAGTGGATACAATGTTTTGGTAAGGGAAGGTACATAATAGCAATTGTCTAGCTTTAACTGAAGTCCAGAAGGCAGGGAGAAAAACTCCTACAGCAACAGCAGCAACTTGTGCCCTGTTACCTATCCGTAGGTCAATCTCTCTAGGCCTTACCAATCTATCCTTTCTGAGCCTTTGCATATTTGTACTCCACATGCGGTATCCAATACCCATGTCATAGGAGTAGAAAGGTTGACTTCGGTAACATAAATACCTGAGCATGAAGACAAGGCCTTGCCTTTCTTCTCCTCATTCTGAAGTTGCAACATGTCCTTCAACATGTGAGGTGGCCCTCCACATGAATAGCACCTATTATTCCTGATCATATCCATTTTTAATTTCAGTTCCTTGGTCAAGCCTTTCGGCTCAACACACTGAATATCAACTTTAGCAGGATTGAGCTCAACCAATTCATCAAAGAGCTGCCTTAGATTAAAATAATTTCAGAGGCACTCTTCGATTCATATCACCCTTTAAATTCAAGTGACATGTTGGTTAGCAACCTCCAAAGTATCAACCTGATGCTTATCATAAGCATCCCTCTCAGCCGCTGAGGCCGAGCATGGAAGTGGCTCAGGAATAAGACGCTCAAGAACATAAAGCTTCCTCTCGAGCTTGAGCACGATTCTCAAGTTCATATACCAATCCAGTAAGTTGGATCCAACCTACTTATCCAGGGTAGATCGCAGTGACCAACTGCTATTGTTCATAGCCATTGTTCTACAACAACCAAGAAACAGCAGATTAGTACTACTTCGAGTCATTTAAACTGGACTTGCCTTTTAAATGACCATGGCTCCCACTATTTTTAATCGAATTGACAACCCACAAAGTCAATCGAGAAATCCAAGATTTCCTAGTGAGATGAGATCCTCATTCCACACAGGGCTTCGCGTCCCACGAGGGTGGGATGAGATGCACAAAGTGACCCATGTTTCCTAAGGTGGGCGCGCCGGCCGATTGCTCCAAGCAATTCCCCTTATTGAGACAGTCCAGGCATTTCATGTCCAGCGAGGGCTGGATACAACATGAAACCCTTACCTCTCAACGATGCCTCTAAACTTTCACCATGTGCCCAGCACATGTGAACTTCTAGTCAAGTCCATCCCTAACCGTTATGCCCAGGGCCAATGAGTTTCCTTGCGAAGGCACGCCCAGGTTAAAAATGGACTGGGGAAACCATTGCCACCACGCACTTTCTAAAGATAAGTGGGTGTGTCCCACAAGGGTGGGAAACAGTTCACAACTCCACTGATCGATAGCTTAGTGAGGGCTACGCGTTAGAAGGCTACTAGACTTGATATTTTAATTGAGGGTTTTTGTTTAAGGTCTCATCATCTCAGTTTTATCTTATGTCTATCATTACAGGCATGCAATCCTATGGTGATAACATAACGATAAAACATCACAGGCATGCTTTAGCTTTTGTAAAGAAAGCAATAAAAGGATGATGTGATCATAGCCCATTCAAGACATTGAACCAATCCATGCCAAAAAGGGGTTCAACTCTTGACCTAGGATTCAAGCCCCAAGATTAGACCTAGCCTAGCCGATCTCTACCTCTATCGTCAAGGTTGGCTCCAAGGTCATTCTCCCATGGTTTAGCTCTCAAACCCTAGGGGTATACCCACAAGGTTCGGCCAATGCCATGGTCTTCCTCCAAGGAAGGTGCGCCATTTAGCAAGCCACAAGAGGGATAGCACACAAGCACAAGGCTCGGCCAAACCCTAACTTGCGCCCCCATGCAAGGATGTGCCACCTTTGAAGCTTGTTGCGCCATCATGCAAGGATGCGCAACCAAGCAAGCATGCACCTTGCTCCAAGTAGATGCGCCATCCTAATCTTCTTATTACTTAAAAGCAAAAAGAAAAGCGGCACGCAGGCCTCACAAGGATACATCACAGGCATGTTAAGGGGCTTGATATATGACCACAACATCATGCATAATCAAGTACTTACTCATGCAATTCTATATGCTCATGAAAAACATAAAATTTGAAATTTTACTTTTTCATAAAACATGTCTCTCTTCCTTCCCTTCATATCACAAATCTTTGATTCTAAGTTTCTCTCAGGAGTCTACAAGAGGCATACCGGTTGCCCTCCTTGCAATCCCTAACTTGCTAGGATAAGGGCAATCACCCAGTCCATGCCCTATTCCAACAAGTCTCTCAAGATAGGTCTATCCTATTATGAGAGGAGAAATTTTCTCTTCCACATATGGGTCTATCCCATTACATGAAGAGAGCAAAGAACCACAAGAAGTTAATTAGAAGTAAGAAACAAGAGACCTACAATTTTTCTACTTAAAGAAAAATCATGCGCCAACATCTATGCAATATGCGAAAATGTAGATATGGCATGTGAGCATGAAAAGCATGAAAGAACATCGTTCGAGGCTCGCAAGTCGCTCTGATACCACTGTTGGGAAACCCCGGGGATATTTTACAATTTTCAGAGCCATGGACATACATTTTACGCAGCGGAAGAATGTCCCTGAAACAGGCTAGTCCCAAAAACCCAGTGAAGATCTCTTGCGAGGGGGTCGACACGATGTGATAGTAAGTACCTTTAAGCAATTAGAAGCCGATGTCGATGAAGGCGCCCAAGTGTTCGCCCTCTGCAGTCTCGCACACACGGATTCCTCAAGTTTTCTTCTTCCTCGCCCGGTGCTAGCCTCGGGAAGAAGATCCATGCCTTAGGAGAGTCCTCCAAGCAACTTGCGCCACCACCAAGATGTGATGCGCCAAGGAGATGGAAGGAGAAGAGAACGCCGCAAGCCTTCTTGTTCCTTTGCGCCAAGGAAAGGAAAAGGAGAAGCATGCTTGCGCCCTTGATGGAAGAAGAAGAGCTCTAAGCTCTCCAAGCCGTCGCCCTCTAATGCTTCACGCCTCCAAGGAATTAGCATCATGAAGAGAGGGGGCGGCAAGGGCTTATTTATAGGAGCAAGAGGCGGTTAGGGGAGAATGGCAAGTGTTGACAATTAGGGCATGATTCTAGGAGATTATCCAATCAAATATATTGATTAAATCTCCACTCCCATATGCGCCTAAGACTTGCCAAAGCAAGCATCAGCCATATGCGCCCATAACATGCCATATGAGGCATTAATCCCATCCATGCGCCTAGACCTAGTCAAGGCAATATGATGGATTGCCTAATGTGGCTTGGGCGCAAGTCCTAATCCAATTAGGACTCTAATTATGTTAATAATCAGCCCACAATTGTCAAACACAATCCAATCAATTATCTTGTGTGATTTAATCAAATTCAATTTGATTTAATCACCTAGGAGATACCAAACAAGGCATAGGCGCAAATTCTAGTCCAACTAGAATCCCATATGCGCCTATCCCATTAATTCATCCCCATTATACCCTTCAAGCCTCATAGCCCTTCAATACAACTTATTAGCAAGCCCAACTAAGCAATGGGCCAAGCCCAAAGTCCATTATGCATGTTAACCAAGCTATTGGATCCAATCCAATTTAACCCATGGTTAAATGAGGCTAACCATGGTTAATTTGATCGATATGCCAAAAATGGAAGTTGACCCCAATAAGTTTCTTCCATCTCATCAGGCCCATTGGCGCTGATGAAATCTCCCAAATAGATCAGAGTTATCCAATAACTCGATCTAAAGGCTACCCGATCAATATGAAAACTCGAGTATCAAGGTGTGCGACCCTGTAGGTTCCTCTAACGCTGGCAGTGCTGACCAAAGGTCATCACAAGCAGTGAGTGGCACCTAGCAGTGCATCGCTGCTACCCAGGTTATTGGAATGGATATCGACATCGACATCCCCATCATCGCAACTAGGTACAGATGCATTACAGTCTCTTTGCCGTACTGATATCCGATTGGACAAGTGTGTCACCACTTGTTTTCATCCAATCACATGGCTATGACTAAAACAGGTTCTCACCTGGGTATGGCCATACACTCTCAGTCATAGAACCATAAGGGAGCTCCATGGATATCATACTTCCCTAAGGAAGGGGCAAATCCTATGCCTGTCCATTGACCTTCTCATATGGGTCGTGACATGCTCAATGACAACCGTTATGACCTCCCAACTACGGCAAGGTGTTAGGTTGCATCAAAGCAAGTCTCTAACCATATAGATGTTGGTGTATATGCCCTAGGACCTAGTTTTGGTCCACTTATGTACTACTTGACTTTGATATTTATATATATCATTCTGGCATTGTCATTGTCAATGTTTGTTTACATCTGCGCACATGTACTAACATGATAATGTCCCTGGAGACAGATTGGATCTGTGCTCAAACTATTATCCCCAGTCGATGTACCTTAGTGGATATGGGACAGCTATGGTACTTGTGAGACTGGTATGTGAGCTGGTTAGGCACGTGGTGCTAACGCAGACACATGGGTATATCATTGGAGGATATACTGGAAAGACCCGCTGTGAGGCTATGACTTTGTGTCATAAGTTATCCTCACAAGTGACAGGAGATGCATTGATCCCTTGACTTGAGGTCATTGATCATTCTATATGGTTAGGGACTTGCTTTGATACAACCTAACACCTCGCCGTAGAAGGGAGGTCATAACGGTTGTCATTGAGCATGTCACGACCCATATGAGAAGGTCAATGGACAGACATAGGATTTGCCCCTTCCTTAGGGAAGTATGATATTCATGGAGCTCCTCTATGGTTCTATGACTGAGAGTGTATGGCCATACCCAGGTAAGAACCTGTTTTAGTCATAGCCATGTGATTGGGTGAAAACAAGTGGTGACACACTTGTCCAATCGGATATCAGTCCGGCAAAGAGACTGTAATGCATCTGTACCTAGTTGCGATGATGGGGATGTCGATGTCGATATCCATTCCAATGACCTGGGTAGCAGCGATGCACTGCTAGGTGCCACTCACTGCTTGTGGTGACCTTTGGTCAGCACTGCCAGCGTCAGAAGAACCTACAGGGTCGCACACCTTGATACTTGAGTTCTCGTATTGATCGAGAAGCCTTATGATCGAGTTATTGGATAACTCGGATCTAATTGGGAGATTTCATCAGCACCAATGGGCCTGATGAGATAGAAGAATGTTATTGGAGCCAAACTTCATTTTTGGCAGGTTGACCCGTATTTGACCATGGTTGGTCACACTTGGATTAGGGTTGCATTGGATTGGATCCAAATGCTTAATCAACCCATAGGATGAAGTTTGGGCTAGGTCATTATCCAATGAAGCCCAATAACAACTTCTCATGAAGAGAAGAGAGGATAAAAGGGTATAATGGGGAGAAACCCAACCCCATTGGCGCCTAAGGGGCATAATGGGGTTAGGGTGGCAAAATTGCTTCATTAAGGAAGCAATTTGCGCCTAGCCCTTCTCCCTTGATGGTATGAATGCCTTTAAGGCATGTCTTGGGCTGATATGGTACTTGGGCAATTATGGAAAGGTTGAATGAAGTTTATGGTAAAGTCTTGGAGACTTTCCTTACATTAAACCTCCTCATCCTAGCCCTACACTTGTCATGATCCTAGCCCTTGCCCTAATCGCCTCTTGCCCTATATATGTGACCCTAGCCGCCCCCTCAATGATGATTCATCCCTGGAGGCGTGAACATAAGAAGGGAGCGAGAGCAAGGAGCATTGGCGCAATCTCTTCCTCTTCCATCAAGTGGCCGCAAGCTTCTCCTTCCTTACCACTTGGCGCATCTTTCTCTCTTGGTGGCGCAAGGTGGTTGGAGCATCTCCCTAAGGCTTGGATCTTCTTCTCGAGGCTAGCACCGGGCGTGGAAGAAGAGGACTCGAGGCAACCGTGTGTGTGAGACTGCAGAGGGCGCACACTTGGGCGCCTATCACGACATCGACCTCATCTTGCTCTGAGGTATTTTCTAACTCATCGTGTCGACCCCCTTGCATGCGATCTTCACTGGTTTTGGGACCGGCCTGTTTCGGGGACATTCTTCCGCTGTGCAATGTATGTATGTGTCTCTGAAAAATTGTAAAATGTCCCCGGGGTTTCCCAACAATAGAATGGTCAATGACCTCAAGTCAAGGGATCAATGCATCTCCTGTCACTTGTGAGGATAACTCATGACACCAAGTCATAGCCTCACAGCGGGTCTGTCCAGTATATCCTCCAATGATATACCCATGTGTCTGCGTTAGCACCACGTGCCTAACCAGCCCACATACCAGTCTCACAAGTACCAGAGTTGTCCCATATCCACTCAGGTACATCGACTGGGGACTATAGTTCGAGCACAGATCCAATCTGTCTCCAGGGACATTATCATGTAAGTACACAATCGCAGGTGTAGACAAACAATGATAACGACAATGCCAGAAAGATATATATTAATATCAGAGTCAAGTAGTACAAAGATGGACCAAAACTAGGTCCTAGGGCATATACACCAACATAAGATAGTATAGCCATGAAATTCGGTATAGATCTCTCCAATCGACAAAGAAAACTAGAAATAAAGACTAAGGAGAGGTAGAAGAAGATGATGCAAATGTTTTCACAAAATTTGGTGAAGATCCATTGCGAAATCGCCCCAAAATTCTCTCCGAAAGCCCTTGTCGCCTTCTCACCCTAGCGTGTTTGTCTGTTGATTGCTCTCCAAATATGTCACAAAAAAGAGGGCTTTTATGCCCAAAAGATTCGCCTCCCTCTTAGCTTCCTAAAATATATTTTTTCTGATCATTTATAATTTTTTTGAGCCTTAAATCGAGTGAAAAACAGAAGGGATACCAAAAGAGTCAGCCACGATCATGGGTGAACCCCAATGGGCCTGATGAGATGGAAGAAACTTATTGGGTAACTCTGATCTATTTGGGAGATTTCATCAGCGCCAATGGGCCTAATGAGATGGAAGAAACTTATTGGGGCCAACTTCCGTTTTTGGCATATCGATCAAATTAACCATGGTTAGCCTCATTTAACCATGGGTTAAATTGGATTGGATCCAATAGCTTGGTTAACATGCATAATGGACTTTGGGCTTGGCCCATTGCTTAGTTGGGCTTGCTAATAAGTTGTATTGAAGGGCTAAGAGGCCCAAAGGGTATAATGGGGATGAATTAATGGGATAGGCGCATATGGGATTCTAGTTGGACTAGAATTTGCGCCTATGCCTTGTTTGGTATCTCCTAGGTGATTAAATCAAATTGGATTTGATTAAATCACACAAGATAATTGATTGGATTGTGTTTGACAATTGTGGGCTGATTATTAACATAATTAGAGTCCTAATTGGATTAGGACTTGCGCCCAAGCCACATTAGGCAATCCATCATATTGCCTTGACTAGGTCTAGGCGCATGGATGGGATTAATGCCTCATATGGCATGATATGGGCGCATATGGCTGATGCTTGCTTTGGCAAGTCTTAGGCGCATATGGGAGTGGAGATTTAATCAATATATTTGATTGGATAATCTCCTAGAATCATGCCCTAATTGTCAACACTTGCCATTCTCCCCTAACCGCCTCTTGCTCCTATAAATAAGCCCTTGCCGCCCCCTCTCTTCATGATGCTAATTCCTTGGAGGCGTGAAGCATTAGAGGGCGACGGCTTGGAGAGCTTAGAGCTCTTCTTCTTCCATCAAGGGCGCAAGCATGCTTCTCCTTTTCCTTTCCTTGGCGCAAAGGAACAAGAAGGCTTGCGGCGTTCTCTTCTCCTTCCATCTCCTTGGCGCATCACATCTTGGTGGTGGCGCAAGTTGCTTGGAGGACTCTCCTAAGGCATGGATCTTCTTCCCGAGGCTAGCACCGGGCGAGGAAGAAGAAAACTTGAGGAATCCGTGTGTGCGAGACTGCAGAGGGCGAACACTTGGGCGCCTTCATCGACATCGGCTTCTAATTGCTTAAAGGTACTTACTATCACATCGTGTCGACCCCCTCGCAAGAGATCTTCACTGGGTTTTTGGGACTAGCCTGTTTTGGGGACATTCTTCCGCTGCGTAAAATGTATCCATGGCTCTGAAAATTGTAAAATGTCCCCGGGGTTTCCCAACAGTGGTATCAGAGCGACTTGTGAGCCTCAAACGATGTTCTTTCATGCTTTTCATGCTCACATGCCATATCTACATTTTCGCATATTGCATAGATGTTGGCACATGATTTTTCTTTAAGTAGAAAAATTGTAGGTCTCTTGTTTCTTACTTCTAATTAACTTATTGTGGTTCTTTGCTCTCTTCATGTGATGGGATAGACCCATACGTGGAAGAGAAAATTTCTCCTCTCATAATAGGATAGACCTATCTTGAGAGACTTGTTGGAATAGGGCATAGACTGGGTGATTGCCCTTATCCTAGCAAGTTAGGGATTGCAAGGAGGGCAACCGGTATGCCTCTTGTAGACTCCTGAGAGAAACTTAGAATCAAAGATTTGTGATATGAAGGGAAGGAAGAGAGACATGTTTTATGAAAAAGTAAAATTTTAGATTTTATGTTTTTCATGAGCATATAGAATTGCATGAGTAAGTACTTGATTATGCATGATGTTGTGGTCATATATCAAGCCCCTTAACATGCCTGTGATGTATCCTTGTGAGGCCTGCGTGCCGTTTTTCTTTTTGCTTTTAACTAAGAAGAAGATTAGGATGGCGCATCTACTTGGAGCAAGGTGCATGCTTGCTTGGTTGCGCATCCTTGCATGATGGCGCAACAAGCTTCAAAGGTGGCACATCCTTGCATGGGGGCGCAAGTTAGGGTTTGGCCGAGCCTTGTGCTTGTGTGCTATCCCTCTTGTGGATTGCTAAATGGCGCACCTTCCTTGGAGGAAGACCATGGCATTGGCCGAACCTTGTGGGTGTACCCCTAGGGTTTGAGAGCTAAACCATGGGAGAATGACCTTGGAGCCAACCTTGAAGATAGAGCTAGAGGTCGGCTAGGCTAGGTCTAATCTTGGGGCTTGAATCCTAGGTCAAGAGTTGAACCCCTTTTTGGCATGGATTGGTTCAATGTCTTGAATGGGCTATGATCACATCATCCTTTTATTGCTTTCTTTACAAAAGCTAAAGCATGCCTGTGATGTTTTATTGTTATGTTATCACCATAGGATTGCATGCCTGTAATGATAGACATAAGATAAAACTGAGATGATGAGACCTTAAACAAAAACCCTCAATTAAAATATCAAGTCTAGTAGCCTTCTAACGCGTAGCCCTCACTAAGCTATCGATCAGTGGAGTTGTGAACTGTTTCCCACCCTCGCGGGACACACCCACTTATCTTTAGAAAGTGCGTGGTGGCAATGGTTTCCCCAGTCCAGTTTTAACCTGGGCGTGCCTTCGCAAGGAAACTCGTTGGCCCTGGGCATAACGGTTAGGAATGGACTTGACTAGATTTTCATGTGTGCTAGGCACATGATGAAACTCTAGAGGCATCGTTGAGAGGTTAGGGTTTCATGCTGTATCCAGCCCTCGCTGGACATGAAATGCCTGGACTGTCTCAATAAGGGGAATTGCTTGGAGCAATCGGCCGGCGCGCCCACCTTAGGAAACATGGGTCACTTTGTGCATCTCATCCCACCCTCGTGGGACGCGAAGCCCTGTGTGGAATGAGGATCTCATCTCACTAGGAAATCTTGGATTTCTCGATTGACTTTGTGGGTTGTCAATTCGATTAAAAATAGTGAGAGCCATGGTCATTTAAAAGGCAAGTCCAGTTTAAATGACTCGAAGTAGTACTAATCTGCTGTTTCTTGGTTGTTGTAGAACAATGGCTATGAACAATAGCAGTTGGTCACTGCGATCTACCCTGGATAAGTTGGTTGGATCCAACTTACTGGATTGGTATATGAACTTGAGAATCGTGCTCAAGCTCGAGAGGAAGCTTTATGTTCTTGAGCGTCTTATTCCTGAGCCACTTCCATGCTCGGCCTCAGCGGCTGAGAGGGATGCTTATGATAAGCATCAGGTTGATACTTTGGAGGTTGCTAACCAACATGTCACTTGAATTTAAAGGGTTATATGAATCGAAGAGTGCCTCTGAAATTATTTTAATCTAAGGCAGCTCTTTGATGAATTGGTTGAGCTCAATCCTGCTAAAGTTGATATTCAGTGTGTTGAGCCGAAAGGCTTGACCAAGGAACTGAAATTAAAGATGGATATGATCAGGAATAATAGGTGCTACTCATGTGGAGGGTCACCTCACATGTTGAAGGACATGTTGCAACTTCAGAATGAGGAGAAGAAAGGCAAGGCCTTGTCTTCATGCTCAGGTATTTATGTTACCGAAGTCAACCTGTCTACTCCTATGACATGGGTATTGGATACCGCATGTGAAGCTCATATTTGTACAAATATGCGATGGCTCTGAAAGGATAGATCGGTAAGGCCTAGAGAGATTGACCTACGGATAGGTAACAGGGCACATGTTGTTGTTGTTGCTGTAGGAGTTTCTCTCCCTGCCTTTAGGACTTCAGTTAAAGCTAGACAATTGCTATTATGTACCTTCCCTTACCAAAACATTGTATCCACTCCTTGCTTGGCAAAGAAAGGATTTAGGTTTGAAATAAAAGAGAACTTATGTTCTTTTTCTTTTGCAAACATGTTTTATGGGAAGGGTACTTTGTGCAATGGTCCGCATGTCTTGGACATGGTTAGCTCTATTTGTAACATAAATAACAAAAGGACCAAACTGAGTGGTTCAGTTGGTGCTTTCCTACGGCATTGTCGATTAGCCCATATAAACAAGAATCGCATTCGACAACTCCATGCAAATGGGTTGCTAGATTCGAGTTCCTTGGAGGAACTTGATACATGTGAGACTTGTTTATTAGGGAAAATGACAAAGACGCCCTTCACCAAGACTGGTGAGAGGGCAGGAGGTTTGTTGGATCTCATACATAGTGATGTGTGTGGGCTATTCAATAAACAAGCCAAAGGAGGGTATAACTACTTCATCACATTTACTGATGACTTCAGTAGATATGGTTATGTCTACATGATGAGACATGAGTCTGAATCCTTTGAGAAATTTAAGGAGTTCAGACATGAAGTAGAGAACCAGCTTGGTAAATCCTTTAAGGATCTTCGATCAGATCGTGATGGAGAGCACCTGAGCAGTGAATTCTTTGACTATCTGAGTAAGTGTGGGATCCTATCCCAACTCACTCCTCCTAGAGCACCTCGGTAGAATGGTGTATCTGAAAGGAGAAATCGAACCTTGTTGGACATAGTTCGGTCTATGATGAGTCATGCAACTCTACCTCCCTCATTCTGGGGACATGCACTTGAAAAAGCTTCTCTAATACTGAATAATGTTCCATCTAAGAGTGTCTCAAAGATTCCATACGAGGTATGGAATGGGAGACGCCCTAATCTCACTTTTATCAGGATCTAGGGATGTGAGGCTTATGTCAAACGTCAGGATTCTAGCAAGCTAGAACCTAGATCTGATAAGTGTATGTTTGTGGGGTACCCTAAGGAGACTAAGGGTTACTACTTCTATATTCCCACTGAGAACAAAGTTTTTGTTGCTCGGGGTGCGGTCTTTCTAGAGAAAGAATTTCTCATGAAAGAAGTTAGTGGGAGGAAGTTTGACTTGGACGAGGTCCAAGTGCAACCACAAGACATAGAGATGGGAACCTGAGCCACCTACAGCGGTTGCTAGGCAACCTGAGGCTCAGACACAGGCCCCACGTAGGTCTGGGAGGATTCGTCGTGCACCTGAGAGGTACGGGTCGCTGCCGACCCAACACGATGGGATCTTCATCATTGAGGATGAACCCAGAACCTATGATGAGGCGGTTAGTGGACCAGACTCCGAGAGATGGCTTGAGGCCATGCGATCCGAGATGGATTCCATGTCGGCTAACCAAGTCTGGGATTTGGTTGAGCTGCCTGATGGGGTAAAACCTATAGGGTGTAAATGGGTCTTCAAGAGGAAGACAGACATGGATGGCAAAATAGTTACCTATAAGGGTAGACTAGTGGCTAAAGGATTTAAACAAAGTCCACGGGGTGGACTATGATGAAATCTTCTCGCCAGTTGCCATGATCAAATCCATTCGGATTCTGCTTGCTATAGCTGCATATCATGACTATGAGATATGGCAGATGGATGTGAAGACTGAAAGTGCCCCTTAGATTAGGGGGGTCCCCTTCTTGAGGGAGCAAAAACCCTAAAGTGATGGCGCATAAAATTTTGACTTGCGGAAACTAGGGTTTATAGGATCGACTTGCATGTTAAAAGATCAACTTAATGAAAAGCTATTCAAGATGATGCAAAACGATCATACCATCGCCATGGAGTAGATGTCGCCTTGGAAGCTAAAGTCGCAAGTGCCACTTCTCCAAAGTCTCGCACACAAGAGGATGAAGGCAAACTCTTTGTTGCTCCTTGTGCTAGCAAGGGTTCAAAGAATCCTTGATCGAATGAGAAAGGGATGGAGATCTTTTCTCTTGGCCGAATCCTCCTCAACCTTCAAGCGTCGCCACACACCACGAGAGTCGAGAGGAAAAAATCAGTTCAAGTGGCAAGAATAGAGATTACTCTAATCCGACGAGAGCCCCCCCACCAAGTGGAGATCATGGTTACTAAAAATAGTAACCACTCACCGCCCCATATGTTCACGCCAAGTGAACTTGTCGCCAAGCCTTGAACCATGCGCTCATTCCATGAGCGGTTCATTTCGGTTTGGTCCAAGACCAATAAATCCAAGTATTATGGTCTAGATCTTAAATAAACCCTAAGGTTCCCGATCTAACCGTCGATCTCCTTGATGCTCCTGATCTGACCGATCTGGCATCTATTCTCTCGATCGAAGCTTACCGATCTCAAGCTCTAATCAATCAAACATGATCAGACCAGATCTCACTCACAATCAGAGATTAAATCCCTTTAAACTGAACCTGAACAATTCAGTCCACACGATCTGACTTAAGTAAGCCATATCATCAAATTGTGCGACCCTGAGGGTTTCCTTTAAATGTCGGTAACGATAATTCTCATTATCACGATCAGTGAGGGGTATCTAGCAACACATCACTGTCTCCCGATATAGAGGAAAGAGTCTTCCAAGACTACACCCAAACCACAGCACAAGTGTGAATCATTTCACAAGGCATGCATATTTCCTTTGCCACTGGATGTTCTTATTGGACAAGCCTGTCAAGCTCGTAACTCCAATATGATGAGCATGATTAGATCAGATGAACACTGTCACCTGGGTATGGCCATACACTCTCTCAATCATCTCATCCAGGGGGCCCCTTTAGAACATCACACTCCTTAAACAAGGAGACGGCAATCCTATGTCTATCACTAGTGCCCTAACCTGACTCAAGCTCATCATCCAAGATAGTCTATAATCATTATGTTTCAAATGATATTGAACTACCTCAAAACAATGACAATCATCATTTAGAAACACAAGTGATCTCAAGTCAGAGGAAATGTGCCACTTGTTGCAATCAAGGAATATTCATATTGCGACAAACAATTGAACATCCTAGTAGGGTCTGTCCAGTACATCCAATGTACCCATGAGTCTACATCTTATTCCATGCTCGAAGCATCCTATAAGATTAGACTACATATTAGTCTTATCCATATCAAGGTTGTCTCATGTTCACCAAGATACATCGACTAAGGACATAATAGCATATCAGCCTAGCTGAACAGCTTTTGAGACATTATTCAGAAGAACATATATAGCAGCAGACAATGTAGCTAACTGAATAACAACCATGCCTTTAAACATAACAGTTTATTACATGATACTGATACATTCCCATAGGCCTCAAACATTAGCCTTAAGGGCATACCCCAACAATCTCCCACTTGCACTTAATCTAATGGTTGAGAAATCTCAAACCCATATTATTACAGTGCTTCTCATGCTTCTGCTGCGCCAGAGGCTTGGTAAGCGGGTCTGCCAGATTGTCATCTGTATGAACCTTGCAGACTTTGATCTCGCCACGATCTATGATCTCCCTGATCAAATGAAACCGTCTCTGTATGTGCTTGGACTTCTGGTGCGACCGTGGTTCCTTTGCTTGTGCGATTGCTCCAGTGTTATCACAGAAGATAACCAAAGGATCAGCACTCGAAGGAACAACACCAAGTTCTCTCACGAACTTACGAATCCACACTGCCTCCTTGGATGCTTCCGAGGCTGCAACATACTCGGCTTCTGTTGTGGAATCAGCAACAGTTGACTGTTTGAAACTCTTCCACACCACTGCACCTCCATTCAAGCTAAAAACATAGCCTGATTGCGATCGGAAATCATCCTGGTCAGACTGGAACGAAGCGTCAGTATATCCTTCAATACTGAGTTCTTCCTGACCACCATATATCAAGAACATATCTTTGGTCCTCCGCAGATATTTTAAAATGTTCTTGACTGCAATCCAGTGCGCCATACCTGGATTACTCTGGTAACGACTGGTCACGCTTAACCCGTAAGCAACGTCTGGGCGAGTACATAACATCGCATACATTATGGAACCAATAGCCGAAGCATAAGGCGTATTGTTCATTTCATCTTTCTCAGTCTGTGTTTGTGGACACTGACTCTTCGAAAGATTCAGACCATGTCTGACTGGAAGATATCCTCGTTTAGAATTCTCTAAATGAAATCTCTCCAGGACCTTTTCGATGTAAGTACTCTGGCACAGCCCGAGAAGCCTCTTAGATCTATCCCTGTAGATCTTCACACCTAACACATAGGCTGCTTCTCCTAGATCTTTCATCTGGAAACATTTCCTCAGCCATGCCTTCACAGCATGCATTTCAGGAATGTCATTTCCAATGATCAAGATATCATCGACGTAGAGGACTAGGAAAGTGATCACGCTCCCACTAAACCTCTTATATACACACGGGTCATCCTCGTTCTTGATGAAACCAAATTCAGTAACTGATTCATCAAAACGAATATTCCAGCTTCTTGATGCTTGCTTAAGTCCATAAATAGACTTCTTTAACTTGCATATTTTATGACGATCTGATGGATTAGTGAAACCCTCAGGTTGTGTCATATACACATCCTCATCCAGATTTCCATTAAGGAAAGCTGTTTTCACATCCATCTGCCAAATCTCATAATCATAATATGCAGCTATCGCGAAAAGAATCCGAATAGACTTAAACATGGCTACTGGTGAGAAAGTTTCATCATAATCTATCCCGTAGATTTGTTTGAAACCTTTCGCAACTAGCCTGCCTTTATAGGTAACTATGTTACCATCCATGTCAATCTTCTTCTTGAAGATCCATTTACAGCCTATAGGGATTACTCCCGGAGGCGGATCAACCAAATCCCAAACTTGGTTATCTGACATGGAGTCCATCTCGGCGCGCATAGCTTCAAGCCATCTCGCTGACTCCGGTCCACTGACCGCATCCGCATAAGTGAGGGGTTCATCATTGTCAATGATATAGACTCCGTCATAGCGCTCAGGCTGTCGACGAATCCTTCCCGATCTTCGCGGTTCCCGTGATATCTGAGCCTCAGGTTGTCCAATAACCTGTTCTACCGGCTCAGGCTCATCCAACTCTACTTGGTCACTTTGTCCTTCTTCTGGATTCTCATCCAGCTTTATTTCTCTCCCACTGGCCTCTTGCAGAAGAAACTCCTTCTCAAGAAATATGGCAGTCCGAGCAACAAAAACCTTGTTCTCTTTGGGGTCGTAGAAATAATAACCCTTAGTTTCCTTAGGGTAACCGACAAAGATACATTTGTCAGATCTGCTCTCTAGTTTCCCAGAGGCGAGCTTTTTGACATAAGCCTCGCAGCCCCAGATCCTGATAAATGTCAAGCTTGGCTGTTTCCCATACCATAACTCATATGGCGTCTTTGAAACTGCCTTGGATGGCACTCGGTTTAGTACCTTTGCAGCTGTTTCCAGTGCAAAACCCCAAAAGGAGTATGGAAGAGTAGCCTGACTCATCATAGAACGAACCATATCAAGTAGCGTTCTATTTCTCCTTTCGGACACACCATTCCATTGCGGTGTTCCTGGTGGAGTGAGCTGTGAGATAATCCCACACTCCTTTAGATAGTCAGTAAACGTATGACTTAGGTATTCACCACCTCGATCTGAGCGAAGTGCCTTGATATTACGGCCTAGCTGATTCTGTACTTCATTTTTGAACTCTTTGAACTTGTCAAAAGATTCACTCTTATGTCTCATCAGATAGACATACCCATACCTACTGAAATCATCAGTAAAGGTAATGAAGTACTGATAGCCACCTCTGGCATGTTTACCAAATGGCCCACACACATCACTGTGTATAAGGTCAAGTAAACTTGAAGCCCTTTGACCTTTGTGAGGAAAAGGTGACTTCGTCATTTTACCCATCAAACAAGCTTTGCATGTATCAATCTCCTCATAGGAGAATGATCCCAGCAGTCCATAATCATGCAACCGCTTAATGCGTTTCTCGTTAATATGGGCCTAAACGACTATGCCATAGCAAGGTGCTGTCATCAGCATACTTGGCTTTCTTAATATCAATTTGCTGTATCGAACATTCCATGTCCAACATGTATAACCCATTGTTAATTGAACCAGTTGCATAAACAATATTATCAAAAGACAAAATACACTTTGAAATATTGCATTCAAAGGAAAATCCCTTCCTGACAAGAGCAGGAATGGAGATAATATTTTAGTTATACTGGGAACAAAATAACAATTGTCTAGTTCCAATACAAGTCCAGATGGTAAAGAAATAAAGTAGTCTCCTACAGCAACAGCAGCAACCCGTGCCCCGTTTCCAACGCGTAGGTCCACCTCATGCTGTCCCACCTGCCTTCTTCTCTTGAGTTCCTGTACATTTGAACAAATGTGAACTCCACATGCAGTGTCCAACACCCATGATATCGAAGAAGAAAACATGACCTCAGTCACGAATATACCTGAGCCAGAAGCGAAGCTTCCCCTCTTATCTCCTTGGAGCGCTTTACAGTCCTTTTTCCAGTGACCCAGCTGGCCACAGTGGAAACACCTGTATTCCTTAGACCGCTTCACCTTCTGCTTCAGAGCCTTGCTGTAATTCTTGACCGGGGCCTTGCCCTTCTTCCCCTTCTTCTTGTTCCTTGAAGGAACCATCAAGACAGAGGTCGAAGGCTTACCCTTCAGAGTCTCCTCAGTGGTCAAGAGCATATTCAGCAGCTCTGCCGGAGTACAATCGATTTTGTTCATATTAAAATTAATAATGAACGCGTCGAATGATGGCGGGAGAGACTGCAGAATAATGTCCACAGCAAGCTCCTGGTTGATGGTGTGCCCCAGTTTCTCCAGAGCCTCCTTGTGCCCAATCATCTTGAGCACGTGAGCTCCCACTGGGCTCCCTTCAGCCAGTTTGCTCTGAAAGAAGAGCTTAGTCAAATTATAGCGTTCAGTCCTCGCCTGTGCAGCATACAGCATCTTGAGGTTTGCTATAATCTGTATAGCTGACATATCCTCATGCTGACGCTGCAGCGGTGGCGTCATAGACGCTAGCATCAGGCAAGCGACATCAATGCTATCATTGACGTGCTTTTCATAGGCTTCCCGAACCGCCCTTGCGGCGTTCGGAGCGGGCTGCGGCGGTATCGCCGTCTCGAGGACATACAGTTTCCTCTCTGCCTTAAGAACGATCTTAAGGTGTCCAAACCAGTCAGAGAAGTTTGGCCCAGCAAACTTCTCCCTTTCCAGTAGGGATCGCACATTGAAGTTCATGGTGTTCGTTGCTGCAGGTATCTACAACAATGCAAGAACAGCAAGGTCAGTATCAATGTATAAGAATCAATCAGGACTTAAGAAAGATTCTTTTTCTCACTATTTTCTCTGGCTTGAAAAATCCAGCAAAACAGCCCGAAAGAGTAGAACTCTTTTAGTGAGATGGGATCCAGATTTCACACTTGGTCTCCGCGTCCCGCTCAGGCGAGATAAGATGCACAGAGAGTACAAGCACTAATCTCTGGTAGGCAGTCCCTGCCAATCGCCAACCCGTGCGATTCCCCTTCATCTGGGCAATCCAGCAGACTGTGCCAACTGAGTTGGTACAACACAGTCTCTGACCCCACAGATGGCTGCCTCCATGTGCTACCATATGCGCCACATATGTAGGCTACACGGTCAAGCTGACCCGACCTACTCCCTGGACCACCATGTGCTATGCTGAGCAACGAGAAGGGATAAATCCCTACTCTGTAACACACAGGTGTAATCCCGCACCGTCTGAAGATAGATGGACGTGCCCACTGAGTGGGTACAACACGGCTCCAACGATAATCAGAACAGTGAGGTTTCGCATCAGAAGGCTTACGAGCTTGATATTTTAGCGTTGGATTTTAACGGTCTTTTATCTTCTTGCCTATCATGCAATTCCTATGGTGATAGCAGAAGATAATTTAATCATGCAATTCTAATATGTAAACAATAAAAGAAAGCATGAATCTTATGTGGTAAAAGCCCATAGCCCTAGTGAGACCTTAACCTAACTTAAGTCTTCACTTGCTCTTCATGGGTCTTTAGCTGCTCATCAGGACCAAACCAGGGCCCAAGAGCCATCTGCAGGTCTGGTGCGCCCACCAGGAATATGCGCCAGGTCCTAGGGTCGAACCCTAGACCTCCCACCTGGTCAAGCCACTGCTGCATGCGCCTCTGCCAAGTGTGCTCTGTGCTCTTGTCTAATTAAATTACAAATTTAACTATCTAGACAAGATTGACACGCAGGTCAATAACATTTTATAAATTAAAGCAATGTGATGCGCAGATCACAATAATTAATTTACAAATTTAACTCCCAGGCACGCAGGCCCCAGCACAGCACACAAATAATAACGGGCAGCCCACATAAGACTAAATAGACACACATATGCATCAATCAACAACCATGTGATCCATCATAAAAATTAAAATTTTTGAAAACCCCATAGGATCAATTTTAATTTTCCTTATTTGCCCTACAACCTTACAACGGTCCATTACTAGGGATCCACTCATCCAACCTAGTCAGATCCACTGCCCTTGCATGCACCAAGTCCTAACTTACTTGCGTCGACCATAAGGTCAACTATGCATGCGCCAGGGCTGAACATCCACACTAAGGTCTGGCAAACGGGCGTGACCCCGGGCCTAACTCAGGTGCGTTCATTAATCGTCTCAATCAGACATCGCTACACGCCTGTCTGCAGTCGACCTATAGCCACCATAGGCTTGCGCCAAGGTGCTATCTGGTCGACCCATTCAGGCTGTCAGATAGTCTGATCAGACTGTTGGATCTAAACTAGGGGTGACTTCAACCCTAATAACCCGTCTAAGGGTTTATAGCAGGGCCTTAGATCTAGTGTTAGGCGCGCATGTAAATTAGGGTTTTTAAGAAAAAACACAAAGCATGCGCTAACAACAATGCGCCAATGATAACATACTTCAAGTTTCGCATGTACAAAAACTTAAAGAAAAACGCATGTAAACGAGATCTAAGCATGTACACGCAAACATGGATCACATAAGGCATCAAGCAATCAAAATAACATACATTAACTAGGCTCTGATACCAATTGAAAGTGCCCCTTAGATTAGGGGGGTCCCCTTCTTGAGGGAGCAAAAACCCTAAAGTGATGGCGCATAAAATTTTGACTTGCGGAAACTAGGGTTTATAGGATCGACTTGCATGTTAAAAGATCAACTTAATGAAAAGCTATTCAAGATGATGCAAAACGATCATACCATCGCCATGGAGTAGATGTCGCCTTGGAAGCTAAAGTCGCAAGTGCCACTTCTCCAAAGTCTCGCACACAAGAGGATGAAGGCAAACTCTTTGTTGCTCCTTGTGCTAGCAAGGGTTCAAAGAATCCTTGATCGAATGAGAAAGGGATGGAGATCTTTTCTCTTGGCCGAATCCTCCTCAACCTTCAAGCGTCGCCACACACCACGAGAGTCGAGAGGAAAAAATCAGTTCAAGTGGCAAGAATAGAGATTACTCTAATCCGACGAGAGCCCCCCCACCAAGTGGAGATCATGGTTACTAAAAATAGTAACCACTCACCGCCCCATATGTTCACGCCAAGTGAACTTGTCGCCAAGCCTTGAACCATGCGCTCATTCCATGAGCGGTTCATTTCGGTTTGGTCCAAGACCAATAAATCCAAGTATTATGGTCTAGATCTTAAATAAACCCTAAGGTTCCCGATCTAACCGTCGATCTCCTTGATGCTCCTGATCTGACCGATCTGGCATCTATTCTCTCGATCGAAGCTTACCGATCTCAAGCTCTAATCAATCAAACATGATCAGACCAGATCTCACTCACAATCAGAGATTAAATCCCTTTAAACTGAACCTGAACAATTCAGTCCACACAATCTGACTTAAGTAAGCCATATCATCAAATTGTGCGACCCTGAGGGTTTCCTTTAAATGTCGGTAACGATAATTCTCATTATCACGATCAGTGAGGGGTATCTAGCAACACATCACTGTCTCCCGATATAGAGGAAAGAGTCTTCCAAGACTACACCCAAACCACAGCACAAGTGTGAATCATTTCACAAGGCATGCATATTTCCTTTGCCACTGGATGTTCTTATTGGACAAGCCTGTCAAGCTCGTAACTCCAATATGATGAGCATGATTAGATCAGATGAACACTGTCACCTGGGTATGGCCATACACTCTCTCAATCATCTCATCCAGGGGGCCCCTTTAGAACATCACACTCCTTAAACAAGGAGACGGCAATCCTATGTCTATCACTAGTGCCCTAACCTGACTCAAGCTCATCATCCAAGATAGTCTATAATCATTATGTTTCAAATGATATTGAACTACCTCAAAACAATGACAATCATCATTTAGAAACACAAGTGATCTCAAGTCAGAGGAAATGTGCCACTTGTTGCAATCAAGGAATATTCATATTGCGACAAACAATTGAACATCCTAGTAGGGTCTGTCCAGTACATCCAATGTACCCATGAGTCTACATCTTATTCCATGCTCGAAGCATCCTATAAGATTAGACTACATATTAGTCTTATCCATATCAAGGTTGTCTCATGTTCACCAAGATACATCGACTAAGGACATAATAGCATATCAGCCTAGCTGAACAGCGTTTGAGACATTATTCAGAAGAACATATATAGCAGCAGACAATGTAGCTAACTGAATAACAACCATGCCTTTAAACATAACAGTTTATTACATGATACTGATACATTCCCATAGGCCTCAAACATTAGCCTTAAGGGCATACCCCAACAAAGACAGCGTTCCTTAACGGGAAGCTAACTAAGGATGTGTATATGACACAACCTAATGACTTCATCCATCCTGCAGATACTAGTAAAGTCTGCAGGCTAAAGAAATCCATTTATGGATTAAAGCAAGCATCTCGAAGTTAGAATCTTCAGTTTGATGAAGCTGTGAGAGATTATAGCTTTATCAAAAGTGAAGACCCGTGTGTGTATAAAAGGTTTAGTGGGAGCGTAATTACTTTCCTAGTCCTCTACGTCGATGACATCTTGATCATTGGAAATGACATTCCTGAAATGCATGCTGTTAAAGCATGGTTAAAGAAATGTTTCCAGATGAAAGATCTAGGAGAAGCAGCCTATGTTTTAGGTGTGAAGATCTACAGGGATAGATCTAAGAGGCTTCTCGGGCTGTGCCAGAGTACTTACATCGAAAAAGTCCTGGAGAGATTTCATTTAGAGAATTCTAAACGAGGATATCTTCCAGTCAGACATGGTCTGAGTCTTTCGAAGAGTCAGTGTCCACAAACACAGACTGAGAAAGATGAAATGGACAATACGCCTTATGCTTCGGCTATTGGATCCATTATGTATGCGATGTTGTGTACTCGCCCAGACGTCGCTTACGGGTTAAGCGTGACCAGTCGTTTCCAAAGTAATCCAGGCTTGGCGCACTGGATTGCAGTCAAGAACATCTTAAAATATCTGCGGAGGACCAAAGATATGTTCTTGATATATGGTGGTCAGGAAGAACTCAGTATTGAAGGGTATACTGACGCTTCGTTCCAGTCTGACCAGGATGATTTCCGATCGCAATCAGGCTATGTTTTTAGCTTGAATGGAGGAGCAGTGGTGTGGAAAAGTTTCAAACAGTCAACTGTTGCTGATTCCACAACAGAAGCCGAGTATGTTGCAGCCTCGGAAGCATCCAAGGAGGCAGTGTGGATTCGTAAGTTCGTGAGAGAACTTGGTGTTGTTCCTTCGAGTGCAGATCCTTTGGTTATCTTCTGTGATAACACTGGAGCAATCGCACAAGCAAAGGAACCACGGTCGCACCAGAAGTCCAAGCACATACAGAGACGGTTTCATTTGATCAGGGAGATCATAGATCGTGGCGAGATCAAAGTCTGCAAGGTTCATACAGATGACAATCTGGCAGACCCACTTACCAAGCCTCTGGCGCAGCAGAAGCATGAGAAGCACTGTAATAATATGGGTTTGAGATTTCTCAACCATTAGATTAAGTGCAAGTGGGAGATTGTTGGGGTATGCCCTTAGCCTAATGTTTGAGGCCTTGGGATTGTATCAGTATCATGTAATAAACTCTTCTGTTTATAAAGGCATGGTTATTATCCAGTTTGCTACATTGTCTGCTGCAATATATGTTCTTCTTGGATAATGTCTCAAAGCTGTTCAGCTAGGCTGACATGCTATAAGTCCTTAGTCGATATATCTTGGTGAACATGAGACAGCCTTGATATGATTGAGACTAATATGTGTTCTGATCTTATAGGATGCTTCGAGCATGGAATAAGATGTAGACTCATGGGTACATTGGATGTACTGGACAGACCCTACTAGGATATTCAATTGTTTGTCACAATGTGAATAATCCTTGTATATGACAAGTGGCACATTTCCTCTGACTTGAGATCACTTGTGTTTTCTAAATGATGATTGTCATTGTTTTGAGATAGTTCGATATCATTTGAAACATAATGATTATAGACTATCTTGGATGGTGAGCTTGAGTCATGTTAGGGCACTAGTGATAGACATAGGATTGCCGTCTCCTTGTTTAAGGAGTGTGATGTTCTAAAGGGGCCCCCTGGATGAGATGATTGAGAAAGTGTATGGCCATACCCAGGTGACTATGTTCATCTGATCTAATCATGCTCATCATATTGGAGTTACAAGTTTGACACGCTTGTCCAATAAGAACATCCAGTGGCAAAGGAAATATGTATGCTTCGTGAGTTGGATTCACACTTGTGCTGTGTTTTGGGTGTAGTCTTGGAAGACTCTTTTCTTTATATCGGGAGACAGTGATGTGTTGCTAGATACCCCTCACTGATCGTGATGACGTAAGTTATCGTTACCGACAATTAAAGGAAACCCTCAGGGTCGCACAATTGATGATATGGCTTACTTAAGTCAGATCGTGTGGACTGAATTAGTTGGGTTCAGTTTAAAGGGATTTAATCTCTGATTATGAGTGAGATCCGGTCTGATCATGTTTGATTGATTAGGGCTTGAGATCGGTAAGCTTTGATCGAGAGAATGGATGCTTGATCAGTGAGATCAGGAGCATCAAGAGATCAACGGTTAGATCTGGAACCTTAGGGTTTTAATTTGATCTAGGCCATGTCGCTTGGTTTATTTGGCTATTGAACCAAATTCAAGATGAACCGGCTCATGGATGAGCGCATGGTTCAAGGGTGAAGTGAGTTGGCGATTGGGGTAAACCCATGATCGCAAGTGGAGAAGTGGCATGCTATTTTTAGATAGCACTTCTCTTGCGTGACCACCTCTCACGTTCACGCCCCCCTTTCTCTCTTGTGTTCGTCGCCTTGCCTCTTGCTCTTGACGAGAGAACTTGGTGTTGTGAAGAGGTTGACGAAAAGAGAAAAAGAAATCGCCAAGCAAAACATCTCTTCCCTTTTACCATTCGACAAGGACACCTTTGGGCCTTGCTAGCACAAGGAGCGCCAAAGAGGAGTAGGCGACATCAACTGTGTGCGTCACCTCTGGAGAAGATCCAGTTCGATCTTTGCTTCCAAGGCGCCATCTAGAAATGGCTATGGTATGATTCTATCTCTTCCGTGCAATCGGATTTTATATGGTTGATCATATCTCATGAAACTAATCCTTTGAAACCCTTTCCGCTGCTTAAAATTTTAATATGCGCCATGATGGGTTTCGCCCCCCTCTTGAAAGGGGTTCTTTCAGTATCAAGGTGTGCGACCCTGTAGGTTCCTCTGACGCTGGCAGTGCTGACCAAAGGTCATCACAAGCAGTGAGTGGCACCTAGCAGTGCATCGCTGCTACCCAGGTCATTGGAATGGATATCGACATCGACATCCCCATCATCGCAACTAGGTACAGATGCATTACAGTCTCTTTGCCGGACTGATATCCGATTGGACAAGTGTGTCACCACTTGTTTTTCACCCAATCACATGGCTATGACTAAAACAGGTTCTTACCTGGGTATGGCCATACACCCTCAGTCATAGAACCATAGAGGAGCTCCATGGATATCATACTTCCTTAGGGAAGGGGCAAAATCCTATGTCTGTCCATTGACCTTCTCATATGGGTCGTGACATGCTCAATGACAACCGTTATGACCTCCCAACTACAGCGAGGTGTTAGGTTGTATCAAAGCAAGTCGCTAACCATATAGAACGATCAATGACATCAAGTCAAGGGATCAATGCATCTCCTATCACTTGTGAGGATAACTTATGACACCAAGTCATAGCCTCACAGCGGGTCTTTCCAGTATATCCTCCAATGATATACCCATGTGTCTGCGTTAGCACCACGTGCCTAACCAGTCTCACAAGTACCATAGCTGTCCCATATCCACTAAGGTACATCGACTGGGGACAATAGTTTGAGCACAGATCCAATCTGTCTCCAGGGACATTATCATGTTAGTACATGTGCGCAGATGTAAACAAACATTGACAATGACAATGCCAGAATGATATATATAAATATCAAAGTCAAGTAGTACATAAGTGGACCAAAACTAGGTCCTAGGGCATATACACCAACAGCTCGGTGATAGATCTACGTCTGTGACTTCACGACAGGCGACACATCTGTGTCCCTGACTTCAATGATAGATCCTAGCTCGGCAACACTCTGGCAACAGATCTGCGTCCATGAACCAGCTCTTAGCAACAATCTGCATCCGCGATAAATCTGTGTCCGTGAACCAGCTCTTAGCAACAGATCTGCGTCCACAATTTCTTTTTGCTTTCACATCTCTCATCTATCTCCGCATCGAGCTCCGGTGACCAGTTTTCCATCTCAGCCTCGCATCCAACTTCACATCTCAGTCCCATCTAGCTCCGGTGACTAGCTACACATCCGACTCTAGTGACTAGCTACGCGTCCGGCGACCCGCTATGCATCTGGTGACTCCTCAGGACTCCTTATGTGCTTCATAAGTAAACATATGTTTACTTAACATAAGTTTAAATGTTTACTTAAATGTATGTTTACTTAAACGTATGTTTAACTTCTAATGTTTATCTTATGTTAATTCAAGCTATCACAACCTGATAACATGCTTAGATCTTGCTTATATTTGCATATGTTTTTATACTTATACCTTCATACTTTTTAATTCAAGCTATCACAACCGGATAACATGCTTAGATATTGCTTATATTTGCATATGTTTTTATACTTATACCTTCATACTTTTTAATTCAAACTCAATAGCACCGACAACAAAAACAAAGCAACATGGAACATATAAACCATCATAATATTTTGCATTATCTGTATCACTACAATCAAGAAAAACATGCATCCAGACACACATTTGACTGCCCAAGGATGGAAATTCATTCTCGAGAATTTCCATCAACTCACTAGATTGAATTATGATAAACTTCAATTAAAAAATAAATGGGATCAGCTAGAAGCTGATTGGAAATTATGAAAAGAATTAAAGGGCAAGGAAACTGGACTTGGCTGGAATACAAGATTGGACATAGTAGATGCAACCCTTGATTGGTGGGCAACAAAAATTGTGGTATGAATCTTATTTAGTATTTTTTTTTTGTTTGTTTGTTTTGTGGTTTAGGGATTATATATATATATATCTTATGTTAATTGTAGATTAACAAGGAGTATGCTAAGTTTCAAAAGAAAGGTCTTCACCCAAACATCAAGAAGAAGAATAATCTCATGTTTGGGCAAACAATTGCCCCTAGCAATTTTTGTTATATTGCACCTCTTGAAGATGCGGTAGGGGAAGATGATGCGGCAGGATATGTGCTAGAAGAGGAACCAGTCACACCATCCTCACTACCAAGCTCTAGTAGAAAGAAAACTAGGAACACTTCTTCAGCCGGCTTAAAGGATGATATTCATAGATTAGCTTCATGTGTTGAACAAAGACTAGACGAACCAACACATGATTATGCTGACTGCATGAATGAACTCAATGTTCTTTTGGGTATTCATCGTGGTGGTCGTTTGTACTTCTTTGCCTCTACTCTCTTTGAACAGAAGTCAAAGAGAATTGCTTTTAAATAGATGACAACTACTAAATAGAAGCTAGGATGGTTGAACTATCACTACAAGGAGCTTTATAACTACTTATGGGTGACTTTTGTTATGTTTGACTATTAGATGATGCTATTTTGTTATGTTTGTTATGGGTGTCTGGACTTTGTTATGTTTGTCTTTGTTATGAACTATGTTGGTTATGATGCTCTTTTGTTATGAACTATGTTTGTGATGATGCTCTTTGTTTTACTTATGCATTTGTTATATTTATTGTTAGATATAAACCCTAATAGTAGGAACAATGCATCTGGCGATGGGACTACAGATTCGTCAAAAAAGTTTTGGACTCTAGTTCAATGTTCACAGGTTGCGATAACAGAATATTATGAAACATATTTGAATAAGTCACCTTGTATGGCATCTGAGTGTATAGGAATAAGATGGAAGGTGGAAATAATAGATGGACACCCAGAAAGATGTAGAAGAATGATGAGGATGGAACGAGCTGATTTCATGCAATTGTGTATTATTCTAGAGAACACATATAGATTGAAGCCCTCAAGGAACATGTCAACCTTTAAAACAGTTGGCATGTTTATTTATACATTGGCCCAAGGTGCTTCAAATAGACAAGCTCAGTAAAGATTTCAACATTCTGGTGAAACTATGAACAGAAATTTCCATGAAGTATTAAAATTAGTTTGTAAATTTGCAAAGGTTTTGATAGAGCCGGTTGATAGGGAGTTTCGAAAAATTCCAAAATAGATATTATATGATAACCGGTATATGTCTCATTTTAAGGTAAGTTTATATTCTTTATTCATATATCAAATTTTATATAATAATGATTTTAATATATTTGTTCTATATTTATATGATTGTATTAGGGCAATTGATGGTATATATATAGATGCAATTGTACCACTTGTAGATCAATTATCATTTATAGGAATAAAAGGCTGGCCAACTCAAAACATTCTGGCTGTTTGTAGCTTTAATAAGAGATTCATATTTGCACTAGCTGGATTTGAAGATTCAGCTCATGATGCTTATGTTCTCTCACGAGCCATAAATGAACTAAGTCATATATTTCCAAAACCTTCTCCAGGTATATTTCCAAAACTAATCATAATGTATATTAAAAATCTTTTACTGTCATTAATTAGAAATGTTCTTATAATTTGTAGGGAAGTATTATTTAGTTGATGTTGGCTACTCATAGATGAGTGGGTACCTTGGGCCTTATAGAGGAGTGAGGTATCATATTCAATAATATCAACAAGGGCATCCACCACAAGGACATAAGGAAGTGTTTAATAAGACACACTCCTCGCTTAGAAGTTACATAGAGCGATGTTTTGGAGTCTAGAAAAAAAGATGGGATGTATTACGAGACATACCTTCGTTTGCTTATGCAACACAGGTGAAATTGTAATTGCAACAATGGCACTACACAATTACATTAGGCAAACAGCAAATACAGATCCTATTTTCCAAGAAGTTGATTCTACTTCTGATTTCATTCCAGAAGATAATTTTAATTAAGTTGAAGAGATTGATGAATAGCAATCCAGCCATACTGAGAAGGGTATGTTACGCAATCAAAATACTCTATCTTTATTAACATGACCTATGTAACCTAAAAATAATTTTGTTGTATGTATAACTTTGGTGTGGTATCCAAGATATTATGAACTTTTTGTAGTATCAAACTATGAACTTATTATGTTATTAAAATTACTTATGTGTAATCATATTTAATGTTATTTTCAGTCTCTACTTAATATTACAGTACAGTAGTTTATTCTGCTTAGTAGCATAGTTGCTGAACTAAACAACTGGGTACTTCCCCCAATAGTTAACTTTTAACCAGTAATTCTTTAGCTAGCAGAAGCTAAAGGCAGAATCAGACCCGAAACTAGGCCAAAGTAAGTTGAAACAGTTTATAAGATAATTGAGAAGCACAATTATTTTTTTTAAAATCCAGAGGAAAATCAATTTGTATCACAATTTAAGAGAAGCCTGAAAGTTGGTCCGGATACCCGACTTATTAATTTATTTATGAACAGTTAATATAAATTTTGAATAAAAATTAATAAATAACAGTAAACGATGATACTGTTACGAACAAGAATACAAAAATGTAAATAGAAATAGTGTGTAAGACTAGTGAGAAAGTATCGACAGCTCTAAAAATGATTACTGTTAAAGTTATTTTTAAAAATAATCAGTGTTTTATGAACAATAATTTTTTGATGATCAATACTATTACTTTTTAAGTGATCAGCAGTAATTATTTTTTATATTTTTTAAATAAAAATGATTTATTAAATATAATAAATTTTATAAAAAAAACGAAAACAAAACTCTTCTCATAGAGTTATAGTCAAACAAACAGTAATAAGAAATGATTTTTTTAATATTATTTTATGTAATATTCTACTTCGCTTTTATTAAAAAAATTAGAGAAATTACAAGATTTGAAAACCAAATTGGTAAGAATTAAAAATAGATAATCGGTATCAAAAAAACAGTAATCAAATTTAATAGTATACAAAAGAAATAAAAAGAAAATTTTTTCTTTAAATTATTTAACTTTTTCGAACAGAAAAAGTTAAGATAGAAATGCGAGTGAATAGATTTGGAAAAAACCAATACGCAAACAGCAATTCATGTAAATATATTAAACCCGAATAAAAAAATTTCCCTAATACCAATTAACAATACTTAAACTGATTTAAAAACCTAATTTAGATTTACCCATGGCAAGATCCCTTACAGTTTCTTATGAACAGAAAGATGAACAATATATATTTTAATATATGAATAGTATAATTTGTCCTTAAAAAATAAAATTATTAGAAAAATTCTATTTAACTATTTTTTAATGTAATACGTAAATAGTAAACTACCATGCAACACTTTCACCTAAGATTATTATTGTGAATTTTGAAGTAATTTATTTTATTAATAATTTTACATGTTTATAAAATATTAATTTGTATATATTAAAAAAAATAAAAAAAATGAAAAACTCGAAAGCATGTTACGATTTGCTATTAGGTAAAAATTTTAAGTCCAAGATCTTGGCCAAAAGCCCAGTAGCATCTTAATTGGCTAAAATAAAGCAATTGCCAAATCAATCAATGGATTGAAAACTTGCATTCAATTGACAACAATTAAATTCAATCACGAACTTAATTGATTAATTGAAAAGATGGACGGCAAGATCAAATTCATCATCGGCAAATAGAGCATTAACGTTACCAGTATTAAGTGGTAACATTTAATCAATTAATACATTTAATGTTTTTTTTTTATTTTACTCTAACACTTGTCACGTTTGGGAGAGCAAGCCTTGGTTGCTACTTGCTCGGAGATCATCAAGTCGAGTCCAGCTACTCCAAAGTTGTATTCAAATAGGAGTTCCGCTTAAACTTATCACTAGTGATTCATTTACTACTATTTTTTACTTAAAAGGAATTTAGTAGACAATTAATAAACAAAAATTTTGTAGAAAAAAAAATTAAGGCATTTGTGCTCCAGGGAAGAGATAGTGATGCAGATGGAAAGTGTGTGCTAATCTATGGAATTTAAAGTAATTTTTTATTTTTTTTATTTTTCATAATAGACATTAAACTTCAGAAAACAACCAGAAATCTAGAACTATAAAAATTAATGACTTATGAAAGTAGCTATATTGTACAGGAGGTTCCAATGATCCAATACTATAAGTGACTAACCCAAGTAGCAGAACGAAACTAGTTCTTTGAATCGTATCAAAATTAGAGAGTTAAGATCTGTCGGGCAAGTAGAACATCTGCAACAAAATGGTTAGTCAGATCAATAAATTAAACAGCACAGAAATTTATCAAACCTCAAAAGTTGCAATGCATCCTAGGATGAATTGGTGATTTTTCAATGGAACCAATTGATCCACGAGCTAGAATGAAACAGGTTTTTCCTAGTCATGTGAAAGATTAGGGTTCTAGCTTATCAAAGCACATTAATTACCTGCAAAAAAATGCTATTCAGATTAGTAAAGGAAACATTTGTAGGAGTTAATCAGTCATTACAAAATGCTATGTCAGGCAGGATCATCCATTGATCCTTGAATTGAATCAAATTATCCGGATGGTAGTGAAAGATGAGTTATTCCTATTCATGCCAGATATAAAGAGTTTTGCTGCTCTATTTGCTTAAAATACATGCGAAAATACACTTAATCATATTAGTACTATGCGCAAAGCAGTAGATATGCAGGGAGTAGGAAGTGGAGGAGAACAGTCTGGAATCAACAGGCAAGGCATGCGCCGAACAACGATGGCGGGGTAGGGATCGCTCATGGGCGGTGTTGGAGACAAGGGAAGGATGAGATGGTGTTGATGGTGTCAAAGCACCGACGAGGTGTGGTGGAGCGATGGATCACCGGCAAAGGCAGAGAACGCCTGTTCGGTCCAAACAGGGGAAGTTGCATAGGTGGTGCAGGGGTCGTCGCCATTCGTTCGGTGATGCACGAATGCCAAACCTACTACAAATGGGGGTCCCTGTAATGGTGCCAAAGATGTGGCCGGAGTTTGGGGGTGAACAGTGGCTGATCGGAGGTGAATGACGCTGAAGGGCGGGACTAGGGCGGAAGCTGGGCGAGAATAGGGGATCTGGATGGGTGTTTCGATCTAGCAATCCGAGTGGTGGATGGATTGATGCCAATAGTTGTAGCTTTGTCTAGGGGAGGTGAAGCGATGGCTGAAGTTTCATAGAGATCCAACGAGTGGCTTGTCGACAGCAAACTCACGAACTTCGATGTGAATGGATGTTTGTTGAGTCATGCGAGGTTTATAGCACAGTAGGAGAATTATAGGGAGAAGAAGAGAAGAGGGGAAAGGTAGACAACACAAGCACCAAAGAGGAAGAAGGAAGATCAGAAGAGACATCTGATGCCATGGAGATACAAGAAACTATTTCATTCAACAATTCTCTGTTTACAATGATGCGTGCGAGAGTTACATAGAGGCTGGAGCATGGAGAGATGTTGTTATTTCCTTCTACAGCGGCAGGGACACGTCAAAGCTTTCCTTGTGGGCTGAACGTGGGTTGAGCGAAAGTGGCTGCAAGGAGATGTTGGTGTTTCCTTTGTTAGCTGCAAGCATTGCAAGGTTCCAGTGCGAAGATGGGCATTGACTTGGCCTTGCAGAGATCCTTAATTGGCTGGTTGAACATAATCGCATGGTTTGTTTCCTTCATACTGTGACATTACCGTGCACTTGCGGTACGTGTTAGGGTTCTTATTTGCTGTTAAAGAGAAGTTGATTGGTGGAGATTGTGGTTGTTCTTTAGAGTGTGGTGGCACACGTGGCTCCTATGGGCTGGTTGAAGAGGTGCCTTATTGTTGATTGATGGAGATGGTGGCTGAGCTTGGGTGTGCTTTGTTGGCAACTTTAGCTAATGTGTTTCAAGTGTTGGCACCTTAAGTGGCAAGGAATTAGGTGGCGCCCTTAGATTGATGATGTATTCTAGATGGTTGATCTTGGGGCTTTGACTTGTTCCTTCTTAATGATGATGATGGGCTGATCTTGATGTGTGGATGAGCTCTAGTGGTTGATAATTTGAGTGTTTTTGAGGTGGCAAGAGGTTTTAGGGAGGAGGAGGTGACTTGTATGGATTACATTATGCAATGCATCCTATCCTAATTTGTAATCTACTATATATTTTAGGAAATTAAAATTACATTTGCAAAATTAAAAATCTTAGGCTACCTAACTAATGCAATGCAAGATGATTATGTTTTCAAATCAAAATTAGTATGTAGTCAACATATCCTACTAGTCAACATGTAGGAAAGAGTCAAAATTAACATGCTTGGTTAATCCTGGAGGCTCTTCTTTGATAGACTAAACTTTTGCTCCTGCATGACAATAGGAGACTATACATAGGCTAAAGTTGTGCATCATTATTTGAAGATTGAGTTGACTTCTAGCTCTAAGAAGAAGTTATTTGGCATTGGTGATTGTTCAATCGTACTTTGTGTAAGTATCTTCAATTATACGAAATATTTGCATGACAACACTTTAGGATTGATTTAATTTATCTGATTTATTTTGCAAGTATGTTTTTATCCGCATACGTTATTATATGCAGATACTTAAGCGATCAGTGTTTACCCATGGATCTTTTGTTGGGTAAAGTGATGGGGGGCCAAAACATGCAACATTCAAACAACGCGTTTTGAAAATGTTTTGCTAAATAAGTATAACTTAGTAAACCCCTTGAACTATCGTAGTTTGAAACTAGCTTGTTTTAGTAAGTAGTAGTGAAAACCGAAACTATCCTAGCATGCACTTCTAGATAAAATGAAATTTGACAAAGCTTATCATGCGATTCTATAACCTCAATTAGATCTAGCATGCGGTTCTACCATAAGCAATAAAGCTACTCTAGGGGAGAAACTCACCTTGCACCCTTTGAGAATAGAAAGGGTGACCTTCCCGTTCTTCACCGGTCCAATGGTTGAATCTCACGAAGTAGGGCCCTATGAGCTTACACACATGGCATTGCAGCATCCCACACATGCGTGGGTGAATTTGAAATAATATTAAGAGGCCACTTAACACAAGAACATTCAAGGGGGAGGATAGCCTCCAAATTCCCTTGCTAACATAACATAGACTAACTAGATTAGAGGGAGAAGAAAGATGGGCGGCTTGCTTATCATCCCATGGCCTTGCGCCACCTGCAGAAAACAAATGTGGGTGCAAAGGGGCTGTCCAACAAGCAACAAGGAACAACAACCAAGATAGTAGAGAGACTTAGCTTAACTAGGTGGTGGCTTGATCTCGGCATGACACCATCTTGAGTCTCGGCTGTCCAGTTCTTCCTCTTGGACTGAAGGCTTGTCAAGGTTAGGGGGAGGAAGTGGCGTGAGCTCCCATCTTCAAGACAAGCGCAAGTGGTGGAAGAAGGTTGAAGAGCAAGAGGGGATGGAAAGGAGGCTCTCGGCAAAGGTTGGAAGAAAGGGAGGGGTTAGGTGACACACACCATTAGAAGACACACTTCTGAAATTTGAAATTCATTCAACTCTAAACTGGTGGCTTTACAAGAAGTTACATCATATAGGGGAGTTTCCAACGGTTATCTCCCTTCCTAAGCTCAAAAACAAGTCACACAAGTCAAGCATGATGTAGACAACTCAAGGGCTGGTTTCTTCTTCCACATGGGCGGTTGCTTGGAGGTTGAACTTTGGAGTCTTCAGCAGGTTGGTGAGTTCAAAAGCTGAGATGAGGATGGACTGAAAAGGCTGCTGATGGCTGACTTTGTGCAGGCTGCAGATTGGCATGGGCGGCTGGCACTTGAAGGGACTGAAGTTGTTGCAAAGTGCAGGCTGCTCCTTGACTTTGGTGGCTGGCGCATGATGGACTGAAGTGGACATTGTTTCAAGCTGCTCCTTGACTTTGATGGCTGGCGTAAGTTGAGCTGAAGTAGGGACATTGAGCAGGCTGCTCCTTGACTTGATTAGAGATGAAGGCAACTCCACATGGCAGCCAACTAGGATGGTGGAATTTGGGGTGCTTGTGGTGTTGATCCATTGGGGTGGGCTGATTTCTTCATGAGTTGGGCTGATGGCCCATGGCATCTCTTGGAGTTGTCTTGACCTGATTTTGACTTGCATTCCAAGAATGGAGTTGACCTATACTATTACATCAATTTCATGCACTAACCTACTATACATAAGTGGCGGATCCTAGGGATGTAACTACATGGTGTAATTGGTGGGTGGATCTAACCTACCATATGATGCAAGTTATGCTAGAAAATCTAACTTAAAGATGCATGCAATGCAAGAGATGGAAATAACTTAAAGGATGTATGCAATGCAAGGAATGAAAATCTAACTTAAAGATGCATGCAATGCAAGAGATGGGAATTTAGGTGCCCTAGCTAGGGTAACCTTAAACTCCATTTGTATTTCCGTGGGTCATGTCGCCTCCCCACATCAGCTCTCCCCGGGTGAGAAAAATTCTTCTCCGAAGAATTGTCTTTATCCATGAGGAGCTTTGAGGTAGTAAGGGTGAGTTCTTCCTCGGGGAGCGAACCCTCTTCACCATGGTCATATCCAACTAAGTAGAGTAACTCTACCTCATTACGGGTGAAATGGGTTTGGTCCTCAAGGATGGACTCAATCATATGCTCACAAGTGGGGTCATAGTATGGGGTGGAATGATGCTTATGCAATATGAAGTCATCCACATCAAAAGTGATGGGGGTCCAAAAATCAGTGTCAACAGCATCACAGCGATCAATCTCTTCATCCCAATCTTCATGCTCCTTAAATTCAGGGTCTCCTACACAGAATATCCTTTCTCGGCCATATTCATTAGTATGTTTGTGGTATACAGGCCTACTAAAAGATTCAGGTATAACAAAATCAAAGTGTTCAAGTTCTGGTAGGGAAAGCAAATCATTATCCAATTGAATTTTCTTTAACCCTGGAGTACTAAGGCCAGACTCAAGGTCTAAAGGAGAGATGGGGGATGTTGCCAACTCAGACAAGTTAGGTTCTAAATCATATCCTAGCATGGGAAGCTCAAGAGGATCTAAAGTAAATTCTACTTCATATTCAGGTGAGCTAATGTCTAACTCAAGGAGGGTGAGGGGCGCCTCTAGGATTGGACTTTCCTAAGGGAAAAAGAAATGGCTCTCCCATATCTGGAGTAAGATCCTCGAAGCTAAACTGGGGGAGCTCTATCATGTCATAAGGAGAAGTTTGATATAGGTCAGTCCCTATGGGGTCAACTTGAGTGGGGTCATCCCTAGAGTCTTGGGTTATAAGCCCATGTTCAATTGGCCCTAAATGTGGCTTAGGAGTGTGGGTGGCAAGACCTAAGAGATATGTTTCATGGGTCATTGGATCAAAGGTCAAGTCTTCTAGGCCTTGGAGTTGAGGTTCTCCTAATGTTTGGGACTTAGGATCTTGGTCAATGAGAAAAGGATCTAGCATGGGTTCCATCTTAGGCAAAGTAAGGGATCTTAACTCATGTTGGTTGATATCTAAAGGTGAAGGATCCTCTATTTCTAAAAGTCTTGGCTCTAGGGGTGGGTTTAGACCTAAGTTGTAAAGTTTAGTGCTAGATGGCTCAGAAGTGGTCAAAGAAGGGCCTAGACAAGATGGTATGTCTACCTTAATCTCTAAATATGGTTGAGTAAGATACTTAGGCAGATCATCCATAGAGAAAGGTTCAAACTTAGGTTGAGTCAAGCCTAAAGTGTGAAGGTCCTCTAATTGAAGGTGTTGGATTTCTAAAGTGTCTAGAGGCTCATCTAAACTTTCACTAAGGTCAAGTGGCTTGGAACCTAAGTGTTCACAACCTATTGAAGAGTTCTCTAAAGTTTTTCCTATGTCATAAAGAGTAGGTTCACATGGTTCAAGCACTTGATCTAAACATGGGAGCCCTAAAGGGTGAGGCAAACTAGTCTCATAGGTCACTAAGGGTAGGATAGCTTCCACTAAGTCCAGCCTAATATGATTGGGTTCAAGTTCTTCCATAGGCTTAGGTGAGATTGTTCTTAAGGGTGTGGTCTTAGTATGACCTATGTGGATGTCAAGAGAGTTTTCCTTAAGTTGGTTGAGTTCTTGTTTGGGTTTTATGGACAACATGATTTGACATGGAGGTAAGTCTTCAATGGGTTCCCTAGACTTGATTTGAGATTGGCTTTGGGAGGGTAGCTTTGGTTCTAAGGCTTGATTGAGCTCCATGGTTTGATTGACTACCTTAGGGGCTTTGGGTCTTGGATGGTCAATTTTCCTTTTATAAAATCTCTTAAGATTTTGCTCCACCTCACTAGCTATTTGAAAAGCATCTTCTATTGTGTATATGGGGTAGTAGGTGAGACCTCTCTTAATCTCAAAGCTAAGACCATCTCTAAACCGGTTAAGCATAACCCTAGGAGCTTCTCTAGTACTATGGTAGAGGGTTTTGAACTTTAGTATATATTCAGCTACATTCATGTTCTCTTGGGTAAGCAATTTTTCATTGAGAGATGTAGGGTCATTGAGAGATGTAGGGTCATATATTTCTTTTATCATGTCATCCCATCTCTTGATGGGTTGTCTATTGCCTTTTAGGGGATTGAATCTAGTAGTCATTTTCGAAATGAGTAGAGTTTTGAAAATAGACCCTAAGGTGATAAGATATAGCTAATCAAATTCTTTCAAGCACCTAGGTCCAAAAATCGCCTTAGTAGTAGGAAAATAAAGTTTTGGTCTTATAAAATCCTACTCTAAGAGCCTAAGCTCTGATACCAAGATGATGGGGGGCCAAGACATGCAACATTCAAACAACGCGTTTTGAAAATGTTTTGCTAAATAAGTATAACTTAGTAAACCCCTTGAACTATCGTAGTTTGAAACTAGCTTGTTTTAGTAAGTAGTAGTGAAAACCGAAACTATCCTAGCATGCACTTCTAGATAAAATGAAATTTGACAAAGCTTATCATGCGATTCTATAACCTCAATTAGATCTAGCATGCGGTTCTACCATAAGCAATAAAGCTACTCTAGGGGAGAAACTCACCTTGCACCCTTTGAGAATAGAAAGGGTGACCTTCCCGTTCTTCACCGGTCCAATGGTTGAATCTCACGAAGTAGGGCCCTATGAGCTTACACACATGGCATTGCAGCATCCCACACATGCGTGGGTGAATTTGAAATAATATTAAGAGGCCACTTAACACAAGAACATTCAAGGGGGAGGATAGCCTCCAAATTCCCTTGCTAACATAACATAGACTAACTAGATTAGAGGGAGAAGAAAGATGGGCGGCTTGCTTATCATCCCATGGCCTTGCGCCACCTGCAGAAAACAAATGTGGGTGCAAAGGGGCTGTCCAACAAGCAACAAGGAACAACAACCAAGATAGTAGAGAGACTTAGCTTAACTAGGTGGTGGCTTGATCTCGGCATGACACCATCTTGAGTCTCGGCTGTCCAGTTCTTCCTCTTGGACTGAAGGCTTGTCAAGGTTAGGGGGAGGAAGTGGCGTGAGCTCCCATCTTCAAGACAAGCGCAAGTGGTGGAAGAAGGTTGAAGAGCAAGAGGGGATGGAAAGGAGGCTCTCGGCAAAGGTTGGAAGAAAGGGAGGGGTTAGGTGACACACACCATTAGAAGACACACTTCTGAAATTTGAAATTCATTCAACTCTAAACTGGTGGCTTTACAAGAAGTTACATCATATAGGGGAGTTTCCAACGGTTATCTCCCTTCCTAAGCTCAAAAACAAGTCACACAAGTCAAGCATGATGTAGACAACTCAAGGGCTGGTTTCTTCTTCCACATGGGCGGTTGCTTGGAGGTTGAACTTTGGAGTCTTCAGCAGGTTGGTGAGTTCAAAAGCTGAGATGAGGATGGACTGAAAAGGCTGCTGATGGCTGACTTTGTGCAGGCTGCAGATTGGCATGGGCGACTGGCACTTGAAGGGACTGAAGTTGTTGCAAAGTGCAGGCTGCTCCTTGACTTTGGTGGCTGGCGCATGATGGACTGAAGTGGACATTGTTTCAAGCTGCTCCTTGACTTTGATGGCTGGCGTAAGTTGAGCTGAAGTAGGGACATTGAGCAGGCTGCTCCTTGACTTGATTAGAGATGAAGGCAACTCCACATGGCAGCCAACTAGGATGGTGGAATTTGGGGTGCTTGTGGTGTTGATCCATTGGGGTGGGCTGATTTCTTCATGAGTTGGGCTGATGGCCCATGGCATCTCTTGGAGTTGTCTTGACCTGATTTTGACTTGCATTCCAAGAATGGAGTTGACCTATACTATTACATCAATTTCATGCACTAACCTACTATACATAAGTGGCGGATCCTAGGGATGTAACTACATGGTGTAATTGGTGGGTGGATCTAACCTACCATATGATGCAAGTTATGCTAGAAAATCTAACTTAAAGATGCATGCAATGCAAGAGATGGAAATAACTTAAAGGATGTATGCAATGCAAGGAATGAAAATCTAACTTAAAGATGCATGCAATGCAAGAGATGGGAATTTAGGTGCCCTAGCTAGGGTAACCTTAAACTCCATTTGTATTTCCGTGGGTCATGTCGCCTCCCCACATCATAAAGTTGAAGGATACACAACGCAACACGTACTTTAAAATTTCTCACAAGTTAGACAAAGACAGGGTATGAAGTCATTTACAAAACTACTTATATTGTCATTTATAAAACTACTTATATTTTCATTCATTCTAATCATTTTGCATTCTAATTATGCTCTATAGATTATTTTTGACATTCAATTAGATGAAATTGAGCATATAAATACACCACAAGTTGTAAATATAGAAGATGATGTATGTACTCTAGCTATAGATAGTGGAGATGATGTACGTACTCCAGTATTAGAAGACATTACTCGTGTGAGTATTATAATTTGCATTAAATTGGCAGTAGTGTTTATAAACAAACTTATGAAATTTCTTTATAGATTAATGAAAAAATTAAAAGGTTAAATATAGAAATCAACCTTATCAAAGAAGAAAGTATGCAATTTAAGTATAAAATATAAATGTTGTGTGTTGAAAAAAGATAAGACACAACTCGATAAAGAACAAAATATGGATGAGAAAGATAAGTTGAAGGCAACATTCAATCTTTAAGTGGCTAAATTAGAACAAAAAAAATCAAGGACGTGCTTTGATGAGAATATTCTTCTTAAAGAACAATTACATAAATTACATGAACTTGCAAAAGAAGAAGTATATGAAGAATAAGAAGTTGACAGTAGTGAAGATGATGACATGAAAAATATTGATTATAGAACGAGAGAAAAAAGAATTAGAAAATCATTTATGGGCAATAATCAAAGCTGATGGAGGTAAATGAGTTCTACAAAATGGGTCATTTATTGTTTTGAAATTATCATAATTTTAATAATTTTTTGTAACATAAGATAGTTATTTTGACATGCTATTATTGTAGATGAAACAACGCTTGATAAATATGTTATTGACTTGATAGTTATTGGTATTATGGTCATATTTGATACCAAATTCACTTGATAGCTTTCTTTTTCATGGTCTCATGTGTCTACTTGCTTATATTTCAGTATAAAGATAGAATATACTATTGTAGGCATTCTTTGATTACAAAAGAAGAAAAAACACAACTTGATATGTAGGTAACATTGGGATATGCTATGATTTAATGAGATGCAAAATTGGAGAATTCAGAAGTCTCATATATGCAATATCTTATTTGAAAAATTAATTTACAAGAATATAAGTATTCATGTAGTGACTCTATGTAATTTTTTAGAAGTCCACATATTGGTGAAACTTGCACTATGTAATTTTTCTTACCACAATGTAGGTGATAGATGCATACACAACATTACTTGTGAATAGAGCATGAAATGACAAGAAAAGATATCAACCATTTGCATATATAACTCTAGCTGCATTCTTCTCATGTGTCTACTTGCTTATATTTCAATATAAAGATAGAATATACTATTGTAGGCATTCTTTGATTACAAAAGAAGAAAGAACACAACTTGATATGTAGGTAACATTGGGATATGCTATGATTTAATGAGACGCAAAATTGGAGAATTCAGAAGTCTCATATATGCAATATCTTATTTGAAAAATTAATTTACAAGAATATAAGTATTCATGTAGTTACTCTATGTAATTTTTTAGAAGTCCACATATTTGTGCAAGAGAGATGAATATCATGTATATTGATTTTAGATCATTATGTATGTTGATTGAGGTTTTATGTGGTTGGGTTCTTGAATTCCCGCCATATTCTATCATCTGCCTTTGGATCCTATCATAGTGGTGGGCTTCCACATAGAATTACACTATAAGATGTGCTACAGTGGATCGGTATCCGTCACTTGGGGCTTATGCAATGATAGCAATGACACGGAGTAGGGCCTGGCCCAAACATCCACTGGCATGCATTATCAAGTCCTTGCTCGCAGCATTGAAAGAGAGAATTGAAAAACAGAAAGAAAAACATTGTTAATACAATCCAACATTTTAGACATGCACAAATCGTCACCCTCGTGTTTCTTATATTGATATATAAAATCATCACGCGATCCATGAGCTCAACGTGCCCCCGATGTTGAAGAAACACTTGGCAATTGTTTAACAAGGCTTGCACGCGATCAATTCCATAATCTCAACTGTGCCTACGACACTGAATGAAGGAAGCAAATGAATGGACTTGTCAATCAATTATCATGGAAAGTATCATTTATTTACTACCCTCCAAAATCCAAATGAAGGACGATAAAAAATAACAAAAAGGAATCGTACTAATATTTTAATTAAAATTGAGCTAGATGGATGGTCCAGCCCGCTTGTTGGGAGAAGAATGTGATTCTAATTTAGTGGAATAATAATAATAATAAAGAAATTCTAATATTAAGCTTACCTCTAAGTCATTTGTTACCATCTGCATTGAAGTTATATTAAGCTTAAATTGCTTCTTTTCGTAGTAATCTACTTCTCTTACATATAACTCTAGGTTTAAAACCTTATTCTTTGATCTAATTAAACTTTAATTCAAATTGTAGTTTAAAAACCTAATTATTTTCTTGATTAAAATCATAATGTTTAATAAAGAAATTCTTTCACTTAAATCAGAAAATTTTAATGGAACTGATTTTAACATATGGAAATTATAAATAGAAATATGATTAGTTGCCTTGAACTTTTTAGTGCCATTGGTATCGATCTTCTATATGAAAAAATAAATAATTAAAAATATTCCTCTTTTTCAGATTTCATAAGATAAATCTGAATCTTCATCATCTTTATCTCAAAAAAATTAAATATATGTGTAAATTCAAAATTTTAAGTTGTCTTTCTTATGCATTATTTGATACATATAGTAAATTAAAAACTGCTAAGAAAATTTGGACAAATTTAATTGACATTTATTATAAGGTTAATGAAGGTGTAAAAAATTCATTTGCTTCAGATTTTAATAATTTTAAAATAATTGATAATATACTAATTTTTGAACAAATAAATAAGTTTCAAAATCCAGTAACTCAACTCCAAATTGTTAGATCCTCTTTTGATGAATCATTCATCATTTTTTCTTTTTTAAACAAACTTTCTCCTTCCTAGTCTAGGTTTGCTTAAGACTTAAAGGAAAAACATTAACATAACTACACTAAAAGTTGTCATTAAAACTATTAAAATTGAAGATCAATATAGAGTTAGGAATCCTAAAGGTGAACAACCTAGGAATAGAGTTTACTTAACTGAATCCTCTTCTAAACCTTCTAACTTCAACTCTAAAAATTTCAAACCTAAAAATTTTTAAAATAAAGGCAAGAATCCAAAAAACAATCAAAATTATACTTAAAAACAAAATTCAAAAAATAAAAAGATAATACCTAGAGGAAAATTCTGCTATGTATGAAGAAGGAGAAATCAACTGCCCTAGACTTCTACTATGGAAAGAAGGAAATGGTGTCACCTAAGAAGACAAACTAATATCACAAACCTCCAGTTAACATGGTAGGGGAGCAACTAGCCTCAACATCTTCTCTGAGATTAGTCTCATGTTTCCCCTCTATTAATCTAACTTATCAAGATTCTGATATGGTATAAATTTTAGTTCTTTTAAGTTATAATTTTAAAAAGAGAAACTTTTATTGGAAAAGACTTTACCTCAAATGGTTTATTTAAATTAAATAATATTCCATTAGATAATAATGAGTCTGAATCTTCCAATAATGAGTCTGAATCTTCCATTGGTATGAATATTGAAAATAATGACAATTGACATGGAAGATTAGGACATGTAAATTTTAAATATCTTACAAGAATCGGACACTTAGGTTTAATACCTAAACAAGTTTCAAAAATTGAAACTTCTCAAATATGTTCACAAGCTAAACAACCTATAAAACCTTTTAAATCTATACCTTATAAAGACACTAACATTTTAGAATTAATTCATCTAGATCTATGTGATTCAAACAGAGAACCCACAAGGGGAGGTAGTAAATATTTTGTAATATTTATAATAATGCTTCAAAATATTACTATACATTTTTATTAAAAACTAAAGATGAAATTTTATCTAAATTTAAAATTTATAAAGCAGAAGTTGAAAACCAACTTTTTAAAAAGATTAAAACTATTATATCTAATAAAGGAGGGGAATATACCTCAAATGAATTTGCTTTGTTCTGTCAAGAACATGAGATAGTTCATTAGGTGACTGCCCCTTACTCTCCTCAGTCTAATAGAGTGACTGAAAGGAAAAAATAGAACATTGCTAGATATGGTGAATGTCATGCTACAAAGTTTTTGGAGCTCCCCCAAATCTATGGGGGGAGGCTATCCTAACAGCTTGTTTTTATTCAAAATAGAATTCCTCATAAGAATAAAACTCAAACACCTTATGAAATTTGAAAAGGTCACAAACCAAACTTAAAATTCCTTTGAATATGGGGGTGTTTGGCTAAGGTCAACATTCCTGAACCCAAACGAAAGAAAATTGGACCTAAAACTATAGATGCTATTTTTATTAGTTACTCTCTAGATTCTAACACTTATAGATGCCTTATAATTAATTCAAATATACCTAAAATTTCAAATAATACTTTAGTAAAATCTAGATATATCTCTTTTTTAGAAAACATATTCCATTTTAAACCTACAATGCCACAACCTAATTTAAATTTAGAATCAAATAAAAATATTGAATCATTAAATGATCAAATTGAATCTACCTTATAATAAAATGAAATTGTTGTACCCAGAAGAAGTAATAGAACTCGAACAATTAGAGATTTCGGTGATGACTTCATCACTTATATGATAGAAGACACATCGAAAATTGACTTAGAAGCTCTTAGTTATCCTAATGCTTCTTTCTAGAAGGAAGCAATTGATAATGAATTTCAATCTATAATAAATAATGACACATAGATTTTAACTGATTTACCACTTGGTAACAAACTTTTAGGTTGTGAATGGATTTTTAAAAAAAATTAAGGGCCAATGATAATATAAAAAAGCATAAGGCGCATTTGGTAGTTCAAGGATTTCGGCAGAGAGCCGATATTGACTATTTTGATACCTACGTGTCAATTGCTAGAATTACTACCTTCAGATTCCTTTCGTGTCGTTGCTATAATTACTACCATCAGATTCCTTTTATCTTTAGCTTTAATTCATAAATTAATAATTCACCAAATGGATGTAAAAATTACTTTTCTCTATGGAGACCTTGATGAGGAAATTTATATGGCTTAGCCTGAAGGATTTATTGTGAGTGGCTATTAAGGAAAGGTTTGCAAGTTAGTCCATTCTCTATACGATCACAACTAAGCTCCTAAATAGTGGCACGAAAAATTTGATAAAGCTATTTTGTTATATGATTTCCAAATCAATGACTCTGATAACTATCTGTATTATAAAAATATAAATACTAATTTTGTGCTATTATGTCTATATGTAGATGATATTTTAATATTCTCCAATGATGTAGACATGGTAACTAATACTTAAAGTTTTCTAACTGAACAATTGAAAATGAAAAACATTAGAGAATTAGATGTAATTCTTGGAATGGAAATCAATAAAAATGAAAATTCTATATCTCTTTCTCAATCTCACTATATTGATAAAATTTTAAAGAAATTTAATCATAACTCTTCATCACCATTAAGTACACTATTTGACCCTAACTGTCATATGGTTAAAAATCAAGGAAATACCATAAATCAAGAACTCTATTATAAGGCTATAGGTTCACTTCTATTTCTAGTTAATAGAACTAGACCTGACATAGCTTATGCAGTATCTAAATTGAGTATGTACATCTCAATCCCTAGTAATTCTTATTGGATTGCTTTAAATAGGGTGTTTAGATACCTTAAAAGAACTAAAATTTATACCCTATCTTATAGTGGATATCCTTCTGTGTTAGAAGGATATTGTAATGCCAATTGGATTTCAAACTCCAATGACATCAAATCCATTTCTAGATTTGTTTTCTCTTTAGGTGGAGGTGTCATTTCATGGCAATCTACAAAACAAACTATAATAGCTAGGAGTACTATGGAAGCTAAACTGGTAGCTCTAGAATTAGTATGTTCTGAAGCTGAATGACTTAAAAACCTAGGTTCTTCTTTACCTACGATTGTTTCTATTCATCCACCAATTTCCAAAAATCATGGTAACAAAGCTGTAATAGATTTTTATTAAAAGAAATTGGTTAATACTAAATTAAACAGACATATTAAAATAAGATAAAAATTTATAAGATGATTATCAACTCATAATATGATTTCACCGTTGTTTGTAAAAACTATGTTGAACCATTAATTCTTATCCAAAAAACAAAAAAAGACAGTCAATATCTACAACAGAAGAGATATTTACATTATCAAACTTAAACACATGCTATGATTATCTACAGCTCTCAACTACAAGGATTCATGATATTCACAGCTTGGATTGGTAACATGCTTGCATTATACATTCATCATCTACAGAGTCCTCAAGTTTAAGAGTACAAAAAAAAAAAAGAGAAGAGCTTCAGGCTTACAAGCGTTGAATTGGGTTGGGCTAGCAGCAAATGCCCACGGCTCCTTGGATTTTTGTTGATCAGGTCACTACATAAAAGATGATGCTCTAGATATCGGCAGGTGTATGTTATTAATGCTCCTAAAAAAAATCATTTAATGAAAGGATTAAATGCCACGTTTAGAGAACTATTAAAAATAAAATAAAATGTTCAGATTTTAAAATGCAGCCGACAAGAGCTGCGGTGGATTCCTGCAAGTATGGTTCACAATTCAATAATCAAGACACGCTTAGTATTAGAAGCAAAATAATAAGAGTTATGCAGAAACAATAGCGGTTCAGTAGAAAGCAGAGAAATTATCAATACCATTACAAGTGGCAAAATCAAGAGAACAAATGTGTTCCAATCTCAAAGGAATGGACGGATGTGAGCACACGAAAGGACTCCATAATAAAGAAAGGGAGTCTGTCGAGAGATAGACACTTTCAATTTATTCAATCGAGGATGAATTTTTATTCTCATCAGTTATGGTATGGCTCTTCTTGATTCAGGTTTACATAAGGTTTGAGCGTTGCTAGCTATTTTGACAAAAGTCAAATCAAAAATTGATTTTGACTTTTGAAAGATATATTATCAAAAAAAAAAAATGCGCATATCAGATTTCAAAAGGAAAAGTAAATGCATTATACAAGGAGATGCAACACAGCTAGCTGAGGAAAGATAAAATCAAATAAATTGCAACCGACAAGACAAAGCATTTACAACGAGAAAGGAAGTAAAATAATAGGAAGGAAATGCGCAGAAATAAAAAAATCGTAATCAGTGGGGAAAGAAGGAAAGAGCATCAATAGCAATCGAAAATTTGGAAGCAAAAGAGGCGCCAAATGTTTAATTCGAAGGAAAAGAAATGAATTTCAAAAGAGGAGGAATCGCAATCAAAAAAGGAATGAAAGGGGTGCCAGCGATAAGATGGATGCCATACAAAAGAAAGAGATGAAGGCGTTAAATTTTTGAATAAAATAGGCGCTAAAAAAGGGGGGAATATTCTTGGCCAAAAAAAAAAGGAAAGAAAGAGAGAAAAAAACAAGGGACGGAGAGACTGCAAAAAAAAAAGAGCGTCAAGAAGTTTTTTTTTTAATTGAAGAACCAAAGGTAAAAAAAAAAGGGGGAGTATTTTATTTATGCAGTAGGAACTCATGGTGCGTTATTTGTATTATGTTCACCCCCAAAGTAATTAGGATTTTATTTTACTTTATTTGTGCAGTAGAAATCCATGCTGCGTTACTGGCATCATGTTCACCCCCAAGTAATTAGGAGTTTATTTTATTTTATTTGCGCATTAGGAACCCATGATGCGTTACTTGCATTATGTTCAGCCCCCTCCCAAGAGTGATGTGTGAGGACAAAAACAAAAATAAAAAAAAAGGAAGTGAGGAAGAAGAAGAAAAGAATGGCGAGAGAAACTGGGAAGTGCCAAGAAAAATAAAAAAAAAAAAGGACAGAGGAGAGCCGAAGGCATGCAAAGAAGAGGAGCAGCCAAATAAAGTGAAGAGCGGCGGCATTTAAAGGAGGATTTTGATAAGTGAAGAGCCAATAAAATATATATATATATATATAGAGGAGAGGTTCTCAGCAAAGCGGAAGAAGCGGTAGAAGAGCTCTCGGCAACAATAGAAAGAAGCTCTCGATAGCAATAAAAGAGGAGTAAAAGAAAAAAAAGAGAAGGAATACCGTAATGATCTTCACGCCAGGCTTGAAAAGAGAAGAAGAAGGTGCGTAGATGTGAAGAAATCATACGAAGAAACAAAAAAAAAAAAAGGAGAAAAAGAAGTGCGTGTGAATTAAAGGGGAGTAAACCGAAGAGTAAAAAAATCAGAAGAATCCGTACGCTTAAAAAAAGGGAGTAAATACCGAGTCCAGCACAAAGAAGTTTCCTTGTTTAAGCCAAAGCTACTACAAGTGCCACGAACATAGACTCAAAAGAAAATCTGCTGTCAAGATGAAGAAGCAAAATCTTAGAAACAGAATTCGAATAACAAAGAGTGTATACGAAGCAAATAACCGTGGAGGGAAGTAAAAAAGGAGAAAGCCTTTTTTTTTTACCTCACCAGAATCTTGATCACCACCGTTCATGGAGAAATACAAATATGATCGCCAAAGTCCTGCCGAGAACTAGATCATCTATTGATCGGCAAGCATCTGAAACCAGAAACATTATCAGACCCAGGCTAAGGAAGAAGAAAGCGGCCGAAAATACTGAAATTAAGGAAAAGAAAACACATACCAATCGTTTGAATCAATCCTGCGCAAAATTATTCACGTGAACCCTCTTGCTGTTTATACGAAAGATGGACCTCTCTTAAATTCTTCCCTTTCGTCGAATCTGCTTCCAACTGGACAAGAAGAAGGGAAGTCAGCCGTCAATAAGAAAAGAATCACAAAAAGACCCATGAAATCGCTAAAAAGGAAAGAAATCCCTTTTACCTCGAGCCGGATTCACAATGCCAACATAGATCCGCCACCAATCAATCAGCTGTTAGCAAAAATTAAAACAACAAAGGGGAAAGAAAATCGGACTCATAAAATCGCTGTTCAGACCATCTAAAAAAAATTCATGATTAGAACAAGGGTAGCAGAACGCAGATGCCTCGCGCTATCACTGCCCCACTGGCCTCGGCACAAATACCGCAATTGGAAGTTGTTGCCGTCTGGATTGTCGCTGCAGTAAGCCGACGTCGCCGCCGCTCCCAGCCGGAAACGTCTCGCTGTTTCCCCCTTTCCTCGCAACCTCGCCGGCTCTCGTCACCTTGTCAACCCTCACCGCCGTTCGCCACATCTCCAGGATACTAAGTCTCATCAACACGATGTCTGAGCCAAGGCATCAAATTCCAGTTAATGTCACTGAGGCTTCGCTTAAATCTGGAAAACAAGTAAAAAGGAAGAGGCGTGCAGCAGCTTAGTGGTGAATGCGAACCAGGGCACAGAACGGTCAGCCCAGTTTATACTCCTGAGCCGTTTAAAATGTGGCTATAGCTATTGACAGTAACTCACAAAATTGAAATAGGCTGGTCATGGGTCTCGTGACAAGATGTTCTGGTTTAACCTAGCTATTAGCTTATCCAGTAAAAAAAATAATAATAATGATAAAAAAGAAGAGAAATAGATGGTCAACTCGATAAGCCCCTTTTAAAGTTAATCTGTTATGGGGATCCTCTTCTGTTATTAGACGTTGGTCAATCAACTCCAAGTCGGCCAAATCCAAAACTTGATCCAGTGAGAAGCTTTGAGACCATTGACTCACATGATTATACCAGACAACAGTCTAGCGCGATTTATATGACGAACACGTCTCAATCCAGTCGACTAAATCAATAAATACTATAAGAAAATTGCTACTACACCTTAGCACATCATAATAAAATATTATTTGGAAGGTGCATACGTCAACGTTATCGTCGGAGCGTAATTCCTCAATACGACATTGCGTTCGTCAAGGCTGAAGTATTTCCCAAATTAAATTATCCAATACGCCGCGAGGCCGAATAATTTTCTCAAATTCAAATCATCCAACAAGTCGCAAGGCCGGCGGGTGATTTTTTTTTTTTAAATCAGATTATCCGACAAGCCGCAAGGCCGGGTAATTTCCCAAATTTAATTATCCGACAAGTCGTGAGACCGGATAATTTCCCAAATTTAATTATCCAACAAGCCGCAAGGCCGGGTAATTTTTCTCAAATTTAAATATCGAACAAGTCGCAAGACCGGATATTTTCCAAGTCAAATTATCCAACACGCCACAAGGCCGGGTAATTTTCCCAAATTAAATTATCCAACAAGCCGCAAGGCCGGGTAATCTTTCCCAAATCAAATTATCCAACAAGTCGCAAGACTGGGTAATTTCTCAAATCAAAATTATCCAACAAGCCGCAAGGCCGGGTAATTTTCTCCAAATTTAAATATCCAACACGCCGCAAGGCCGGATAATTTTCAAAATCAAATCCAACACGCCACATGGCCGGATATTTATCCAAGTCAAAACATCCAATAAGCCGCAAGGCCGGATGATTTTCTAAATCCAAATATCCAACACGCCTTAATGCATCACAATGGAATATTGTTTGGGATGTGCATACGTCGATGTTTACCATCGGGGCGTAGTTCCTTAATATGACATTGTGTTGCCTAAGTAGGATATCACCCAAAGTTCAAACATCTAATAAGCCGTCGCAAGACTAAATATTTGACAAACACTCTTTGCTTTCAGGACAAGTCATGTACTTTCATAATATTCATGAATAAAATTATTTAGTCTTGTATTTCATTTCATAGTATAGATCTCTTAATCAAAGATTCCCTAATTTTAGGGGTAATTAACAATGAGCGCTTGCGCTCATTGGAAGCCGGATCCCATTAAACAATAAGCCTTATTAATTTAAGGTGAATTTAATAAAGGTCATATTACATTTCAATGTAACACTTTTTTTGACCTCACAAACTAATGATAACATTATTGATTGCCTCCCTAAGGGTTTAAATCAACTAAGGTGATGGCCTCGTTTAGGGGAATCTGGATTTATCCATAATGGGCCCTCCTACAATGGCAACCCAACCTCTATGATAGGTAGACTATAGAAAGAGGTTCAATTGGTAACAACTAGCTAACTGGTTGGCTAAGGAGTATCAATACCCCATTCCTAAGGTGATTATAGTACTCCTATGGCGATGTAAGGTTGAGTTTATAACTCTTAAAGAAACCCAAAAGGTATATCCTGAGAAGTGCCTTTACACACTTCTTCATAGGATTTCTCCTATATGTGGCTTTTTCGTATATGGCAGCGGACTAGAGAGTGGACCCCCCTAGCTATGTGAAAGCCACATGAATAAAAAGATTATGCACATAGCTAATAACGTGCAACACCGCATCATACAGATTCTGTATCATGTGTGCACCATTCAACATTGGGTAAAAAGAGTATAATTCAAGATCTAGTTCACTATATCCCTTCTAGTGGAGTTCCATGTACTAAGTGCGTTAAGCATAACTTTTCCCTGACACATGATATAGGCATTTGATAATATTTTCATTATTTATGATTATTCTTTAGACTTTTTGAATTTTGGGGGGGGGGGGGGTTATTGGAGTTTTATGTGAAAACCCAAAAAGTTTTATTTATTTATTAATTTAGAACTTAAAATTACTATTTATTAGTTTTGCCCTTTTATTTTTTTTACCAATTTAGCTTATAATTAAGGCTAATAAATAATTTTAATAACTAGTCATTATGTCAATTAATGCTAGCATTAATTAAAGCTAGACTAAATGGGTATATGTTCATTATCTACCCGTTTATGCATCTTCTTATGAGAAGAAGCACAACTAGTTGGAATACAGATACACAAATCAAGCCTCTATTTTTATTCTCAAAACTTCTTTTTTTTTGCTGTCATACATCAAAAGAATCTCTCCAACAACCGCTCCACTGACGCTCGGGTAGAAGCGAATTTCTAGTTAAATCTTCGAGAGAAAGACTAGATTTTATATCGCATAAAGGATAGATATTTTCCTAAAGATAAATTTTTTACATCGCCTCCAAATTCTTTTAATGTGTATTTTATTGATTTTATAGGATTACACACATCTCACGTAACAATTTCTATCTTAAATGACTAGTTTTCATATATAAGCTACAACCACATTTCATATAATAAATTTTTCTTAAATTTAAAATCATTCATAAACTACTCTAAAATCATTCCATGTCAATCAGGATTCCTAAGTTGCCCACTATTAATTTAATTGCTTCTTCTAGAGTTTCATTTGTTTTAAATTATTTTAATTTGCTATCTTATATTTATTATTTTATGAGATATTATTGATAGTGTATCACTCTTATGCATAACATCACTTTATGCATATTCAAATTAGCACATAACTCCACCTTTTACATTACATACTCAGCCCGATATTTGCCCAACTTTAAATTTCCTGGAATTGCAATGTTTTCCTTCACAAATAATCTATCTTATATCTTACATCAATCATTAAGATTGGAACTGGAAAAAGATAAGGATAGAATTAGAGATGTTCATAATAGATTTGATGAACTAAACAAAGACCTTCTAAGCAGTAAATCTGATATAATTTAGGATTAGGAAGAAGCTTTATCTTTTATAGAATCTTTATGCTCTTCTGTCTCATGTGCACATCTTGTTTCAAATTTCATATGCACATCTTGTGCCATAAATTTGAAGTAGGTACAAAACAAATATAAATATCTCCTTTGAGAAGATTAATATTTATATGACATAGAGTATTTTATTTGCTCTCTAGTATAAGTAAGTCACCTATTAATTAACTTTCATCGAATATTCTTTGAGTTATTTATCATCAAGTACACCATATGATTTCATGTTACTATCAATTTCTTTTAATAACTCTAATAGACAGGTTTAGGTTTCTAAATGTGAAAGAGCATTAAAACATGATTGTGTCAAATTACAAAATGTAAACGGATGATTTACTCCATTGAATCAGATTGAACATGTTTCTATAATTTATGGCAGTTAGGTATCTAAGAGACTATTTAGTCTCGCTTTTAAGCTGATTTTAAGTAGTTTTTAAATAGAAAGCAGTTAAAAAATTGTTTAGTAATAAAAAAATAAAAAGAGAAAAAAAAATAGTAAAAAAATAGAAGTTATGAAAGTTATAATTTGATGTTTTTGCATCTTCTGCTTCTAAAAAAAGTAATTCACATTATTTCATTTAAAATTTTAAGTATTATTATTTTTAATAATTAAAATTTTAATACTAAAAAAATAAAATATATTTATTATTTTAAATAATTTAAAATAAATATTTATTTATTATTTTAAATTTTAATAATAATAAAAAAATTATTAACCAAACATCTTATAAATTTTGATAGTATAACACAGTACAACACATTAAAGTTTAGCAAATTATAAATTTTGATAGTGTCCACCCATCACTCGACTATGAATCTTAGAGCACTATGATCATACAAATCACAATGCAGCAAAGGTAGCTTAAAAAACAAACAATGGCAGAGGTGAAAATGGCAAAATTAGCTTCATTAACTTGTGCCTCCATTATGCCGCCGTTCCACCTTAGTTACTCAAGTCGTAACCTCAGTTAAACATTATACCTTCCATCTTAAAACCCCACCACTTTTTCATTTTCTCCATATTAAAAAGATAAAAAATTCAAAATTAAAAATTATCATTATAACCAAATATTAAAATTGCTAATTTGAGAGAAAACTTACATTAAGGATGTCACATTCAGCTACTGGCACCTCAGTTCTTCTTCCTCTTATTCAATTTTTCGACCAAATAATAATGGATATCGGCCTAGTCAAATTTATTTAATTTGGTCAAGTTCTCAACATAACTCACAAGCGATGTTGGAATAGTGTACTTTACTGGACTAAATAAAAATATACAAACGATATATAGAATGCTCAGCTTCAATTGTCCTTTATCTACAATGTTAGTTCCAAAGATTTCCTTTATTATTTTTCTCATTAATAGGCCTCTATTGATTAAGGCGCAAGTGATTCTTTTCATATACAAGGGAGTAGTGGGCGTGCTAGTGTCAATATTAACCAACTCTCCTTCTTGCAATCCAAAGATTAGAACATCTTTAAAATGTAAATTAACAAAATGTCCATTCAGTGTGAATCTATTTTTTCTCCATGCTACACTTTCCCTTCCTCGGTTGTATTCTTATTTCGATTCTAAAAAGTTAATCGCACCTTAGTGCGTCAGGTTTCTGTGTTTTGCAATCTTTTTATGTTTTATCTTCTAATTTGTGACTTGGCAGGGTTTTAGAAGGGAAGGTATAACGTTTAATTAGGATTATAGATTGATTAATGGAGGCCGAACGGTGATGGAATAGAGACACACATGATGATTGTAGTGCTCTAAGATTGTCATTGCCGTCGAACTATTTTCATGACTGTCATTGCCGCATTGTGATTCACATGATGATTGTAGTGCTCTAAGATTGGCACTCGAGTGAGGGGCGGTTCATGCCAAGGATTTTTTTTCCCCTGCAAATCGCTATCATCCACTTGTGCTTTTAAATGTAAGCGTTGATTCAATTAATATTTTCAAATGGTAGCTCCATCTCGTTGACCAAAATTAAGATTTAGGTAAATAAATAAAACAAAACGTGGAGGATGTATCAATCCGGATATATCATCTGTCCAATTGTCCACGGCAGGATTGACGGGTTTTCAAAAATCAAATCTCTACCTTTCTCAATCAGTTGATATAGAATTGACAGCTTGGAAAGTGATATTTTGTTTAAGTAGACATTTATACTAAGGCTCTTTTTTTATTTTTGAGAAAAAAAAACAAGTTTATTAAATCAGGAGAAGGTGACAAATATTAAGCTAGTAGCCAAGTGTTAGGCCTTGGGCTGGATTGGCCAAATCGCAGCTAGCCCCGCCCACTTACCTAGCCAACCGAGTTGGCAAATGTGGAGGCGGACCGGGTGCCACCTGGATCCGCTAGCACGATTGTCGTGCGCGACGATTGTGTGCAATCGACGCGAAGCGACGCGACGCGGGCGTGGGCGGTGTGCATCTCGAACGACGCGTTGACTTCGGGCGAAAACGAAGAAAAAGGAGAGAGGGAAAAAAGGAGGAGAGAAACATCGGGCGCGGCTCGCTTCATCCCTTCAAGCTGGTTTTCGCTCCCCTCTCCTCTGGCCGGTCGGACGTTCGTCGGTGGCTGTTCTCCGGGCTCCGGTGGTGTGAGCGGGTGGTAGGAGGCCCTGGAGAACCCCGTTTCCCCTGCGTCCTCATCACCTCGTTGCCGTCGCTGCCTTCGTCTCCGTCGCCGGCGAGCTTCAACCCGCCTTGGAAGGCATGTCTGCTACCGCTTCCCCGACTAGAAGGAGCCGGCGGCCACATGATCGCCGAGGTAACTTCCTCGCCGCCGTCGTTTTCTTTCTCCTTGGTCGAGCACGAGGCTCCTGGCGGTTTCTCTGTCTCCGCTCCGACGGTGGTTCTGGTTGGCCGGTTCCTTCTCCTGCTCCTCCGGCGAGCCCTCTCCTCCCTTCCTGGCTGCCGGCTCGCCTGCGTGCGAGAACTTCCGGAACCGAGCTCCCCTGCGTGCGAGCTTTCCCAGCTCCCTCCCATCGCCTGCGTGTGACCTTGTGTATCCTGAGGTCGCCTCTTCTCCGGCGGAGCTTCCTGGTGGTCGGCGGCTCTTCCTCGTCCGACGAGCTTTCAAGTAGGCAGCGCGTTCCTCGTCTGCATGGGGGAAGCAGCTGTAGGTCGGGCCCGGTTTCGTCGACACGAGAGAACATCAGCCTCACGTCACCCTCGCCTTCCGCAGTGACCCTCTTCGAGCTCGCCCTTTCGTGAGTGTCTTCCTTCCGGCGAAGGTGCAGTGGGTGGCCTGCGCCACCCTCTCCCTGGCGTTCTAGTTCAGTGCAAACGTAGCTCTTCCAGCACTGGCCATCGCCGGCCTGATTGATTGCCTTCGGGCGTACCTTCCTTATGGCCGTTCTTGCCTACGTGCGAGAAGGACGAGGCCGCCGGTCTCCTCATCGCCCTTAGGTAACGTTACCGGTGGAGCATTGTCCGGCCTCTTTGCCGGCGTGCGAGAGAGGAGCCGGTCGTGTTCTTTTCATCACCGGCGTGTGACGCCGAGTGGATCTTACTCCGTCACCAACGTGCGACGTCGGGTGAATAGTCATCTGCGATCACCGGGCGCCGGCTAAATCCGTAGAAGTGAGGGTGAGTCCGACTCCCCATCGTGGGACGTCCGGTTAACTCCCCTCGGTTCTCTCTCCGGCACGTGAGCGTGCTCGGAAACCAATGTGGATCCCGTTCCACGTGGTTGGTTATGGGAGCGTCCCTTTTGGGTTCGGGTGAACCCGGTTTGACTTGACGACACTGATTCTCGGTGAATCATGAGCGCCGATCCTAGTCGTGTTGGAACGGCAGCGATCCTTATTGAGTCCATAGTCAGGCTGGGAGTCGGTCCGAGGGATCGACTCCACCAGTCGCACCCAATCCAACGGTTTCGACCGTTGTGATATCTGCGTTGACGTATTTGGACTCAAATCAAGTGTTGACTCACGTGGAAATCCACAAAAAAGTATTACCGTAATTCAGGGCGTGACAGCTTGGTATCAGAGCCCAAGTTTACTGCACTTTCCAACTCGTACGAGCGTCGTAATTGTGTTTTGTCACAATTTTACTGATGGTATGCAGATGGGATCTGCGACGAACACCAGACTATCGTCCCTCGGGGACATGGTTAGAGATGGGGTTTTGGATCCCTGCATCTCAGTGGAGATTATCTCCACACTGCTCGTCTCCAACGAGCGTCTTGTAGCTCAGGTGACTCAACTCACCTAGGGGCTAGAAGCACCCCAGGCAGAGGTTGCAGTGCTGAAGTGCGCTACGGCGGCTTCAAGAGATTGTCGTGCGAAGACGCGATGGGACGCGTCTTGGAGCTTGCCCTTTCGGAGGGATGTATTGCTCCACGGTATTTGAGAAAAGGTTGGCAGACCTTAAAACTGCTACTCAGGGAGACATAAAATGAAGAAGAGTTAGCAGACTCTAAAACTGCTATTTGGGGACAAGGAGAGTGGACGATGTCCAACTAAAACAAAAGAGATCTCTCTCCTTGGTCCAACTAAGCTAACTTTGCATAAAGGGACGCCTTATGTGAGGGAAGCTTGGGAGGACATCAAGGAAAAATCCTTGAAATTAGTCTAGGGTTCCTCGGCATATGGTGATGCTTGTATGAGTGGAGGAGACCCAGGGACAAAACGGTAATTGGGGCGAGCTAAGTTAGTCTTCGACGGAGGTGGTATGGGACGCCTTCGTAAAGGATGAGACCTAGGGGCTTCAAGTTACCATGTTGGACGAGTCTCCTGGGAAAATATGCGATTCGATTCGATCGCGGGCATCATGGAACCCTCTCCTCAATTCAGTGGAAATTTCGAGTGCGAGTCGAGTCGCACAATAAGATTCGTCAAGGACGATGAAACGACTAAGAGTGTTGGACTTAAAATGTCCTCAGCGCAGGACCGAGTGAGGTCGGTCGGTGCAGTAGACCCCGAGACCTTCGGGGTATCGTACGATATGGATATCATAATCGGCAGTTGGCATGGCCGCTACCATGCGAAGATTTTGAATCTTCCAGACTACGAAGCAATATTTGGCCTCGAACTTTGGTCAAGGCAAAGATAGCTGTGATGCCTTATCTGTGTGGGATACAAATATACGATGAGGATTTCCCTTGCCTCGTACCGGGCATTGAGAGCACGGAGCCAAGGAAGGGAAAGAAGGGGGACTCCAAGGGAGTGCCCTTATTAGCGAACGCCTTAGCTGCAGGGTTGCACTAAGGAGATCCAACTCTTCGGATCAAATGTTAAAGGATGCGTTGATACAGGATTGGTGTCTTGTAGCTTTCGATAGTCGAAAGCTAAATGAGGGAGAGCAGAGATACTCTGCTTACACGAAAAGGAAATGGTGGTAATGGTACACTCCCTCCGAATATGGGGAGTTCATCTCCTAGGTAACGCCTTCGGGGCGTAAACCGATAATGTGGTGAACATTTGTTTCACCACATAAGGGAATTTGTCGGCCAAACTGGCTAGATGGCAGGAATTCCTAGCTGAATTCTAATTCCAGTGGGAACACAAGCTTAGAAAGGCTAATGTAGTGCCTGATGCACTAAGTAGGCTAAACGCCTTAGTTTGTTTTGCGATCTCCAGAGTGGAGGGAGATCTCCTTACGAGGATAAAAGCAGCAGATACGTTCGATAAGAGGTATCGAAAATTAGTTCACCAGATCAAGTCGGGTACGACCCGATGATAGTATTTGGACCGACGGAGCGGGTGAATGCCCTAGTGGAGGACTACCTCCGTCATTTTGCGACTACGAGTCAAATAGAATTGAGTTAAGTGGATGGATTCGGCACAGCTTGCCTACAATCTCCACAGATTATTGTCTACGGGGCACAGCCCCCTTTGAGCTCGTGTTAGGGAGACAGCCCCTAACTTCTGTTGATATCTCATTGAGGACCTCTGAGGGAGAGATGTCCTGTGGTTCAACGGGCAATGCGTGAGCGAGTGGAGTCGCTCCAGGAGGCTAGAGACAGCCTCGAGGTAGCTGCGAGACGAATGCAATCATATGCAAATCGTCGACATCAGGATGAAGCGGTATTCGACTTTCCATGTGAGCTTCCTAAAGCGGTTTCATAAGGATCCGAAGGATCCAACTCGATCACAGTCACTTTGTGCACCTCCAATGGTTTGAACGGAGTTCAACCAGAGGATCGGAGAGATCCTAGATCACTGAGTTTTGGTATATAGCAGGATGAACCGACGAAAAGTATTTCTTGTTCGTGGGAAGGTTCTCCGTTGGAGGAAGCTACATGGTATGTGGCGTCCTAACTGGGGCAGTTCGAGGACGAGATCCGATTGTATTTTGAGTCGGTGAGGGCGGTGACTCGCTCCGGAGGGGGAGAATGTTAGGCATTGGGCTGGATTTGGATGTGGCCCAAATCGCAGCTAGCCCAGCCACTTACCTAGCCAACCGAGTTGGCGAATGTGGAGGCGGACCGGGTGCTGCCCGGATCTGCTAGCATGATTGTCGTGCGTGACGTGCGCGACGATTGTGTGCATTCGACGCGACACGGGCGTGGGCGGTGTGCGTCTCGAACGACGCATTGACTTCGGGCGAAAACGAAGAAAAAGGAGAGAGGGAAAAAAGGAGGAGAGAGACATCGGGCGCGGCTCGCTTCATCCCTTCAAGCTGATTTTCGCTCCCCTCTCCTCCGGCCGGTTGGCCTCTCCGTCAGACGTTCATCGGCGGCTGTTCTTTGGGCTCCGGTGGTGTGGGCGGGTGGTAAGAGGCCCTGGAGAACCCTGTTTCCCCTGTGTCCTCGTCTCCTCGTCGCCGTTGCTGCCTTCGTCTTCGTCGTCGGCGAGCTTCAACCCGCCTCGGAAGGCATGTCTGCTACCGCTTCCCCGACTAGAAGGAGCCAGTGGCCACGTGATCGCCGAGGTAACTTCCTCGCCGCCGTCTTTTCCTTTCTCCCCAATCGAGCGGGAGGCTCCCAACATTTTCTCTATCTCCGCTCCGACGGTGCTTCTAGTTGGCCGCTTCCTTCTCCTGCGCCTCCGGCGAGCTCTCTCCTCCCTTCCTAGCTGCCGGCTCTCCTGCGCGCGAGAACTTCCGGAGCCGAGCTCCCCTGCGTGCAAGCTTTCCCAGCTCCCTCCCGTCGCTTGCATGCGACCTTGTGTATCCGGAGGTCGCCTCTTCTCCAGCGGAGCTTCCTGGTGGTCGGCGGCTCTTCCTTGTCCGATGAGCTTTCATGTAGGTGGCGCGTTCCTCGTCTGCACGGGCATAGCAGCTGCAGGTCGGGCCCGGTTTCATCGACACGGGAGAACATCAGCCTCACGTCACCCTCGCCTTCCGCAGTGACCCTCTTCGAGCTCGCCCTTTCGTGAGCGTCTTCCTTTTGGAGAAGGTGCAGCGGGTGGCCTGCGCCACCCTCTCCCTGGCGTTTTGGTTCAGCGCAAACGTAGCTCTTCTAGCGCCGGCCATCGTCGGCCTGATTGATTGCCTTCGGGCGTACCTTCCTTACGGCCGTTCTCGCCTACGTGCGAGAAGGACGAGGCCGCCGGTCTCCTCGTCGCCCTTGGGTGACGTTACCGGCGGAGCGTCGTCCGGCCTCTTCGCCGGCGTGCGAGAGAGGAGCCGGTCGTGTTCTTTTCAACACCGGCGTGCGACGCCGAGTGGATCTTACTCCGTCACCGATGTGCGACGTCAGGTGAATAGTCGTCTGCGATCGCCGGGCGCCGGCTAAATCCGTGGAAGTGAGGGTGAGTTCGGCTCCCCGTCGTGGGACGTCCGGTTAACTCCCCTCGGTTCTCCCTTCGGCACGTGAGCGTGCTCGGAAACCAATGTGGATCCCGTCCGACGCGATCGGTTACGGGAGCGTCCCTTTTGGGTTCGGGTGAACCCAGTTTGAGTCGACGACACCGGTTCTCGGTGAATCGTGAGCGTCGATCCTAGTCGTGTTGGAACGGCAGTGATCCTTATTGAGTCCATAGTCAGGCTGAGAGTCTGTCCGAAGGATCGACTCTGCCAGTAACGCCCAATCCAATGGTTTCGACTGTTGTGATATCCGTGTTGACGTATTTGGACTCAAGTCAAGCGTGAAAATCTATAAAAAAGTATTACCGTAATTCAGGATATGACACCAAGTAAGCTAAAAATAAATAAATCAATCAATTAATCAAGTAATTTTTTAAAAAAGAATATTTAAAAGTAAAGAAAATGTATAAGTGAAATTAAACACATAAATAAAACAAAGGGGTAGAGAAGACAGAAATTTTATAGGAATTCGTGAATTCCTACTGTGTGCCGTAGATCTGCACACTATGCGCCCCAATCCCAAGGCACATTTTCACCTAGGATTAGTATTAGCATTAATAATTAATGTTAGGATTAGTATTAGTATTAATAATTAATATTAAGATTAGTATTAATATTAGTATTAGTATTAGCATTAGCATTAGGATTAATAATAACATTAATATTATCTTTAGTATTAATAATATGATTAATATTAATATTAGAGTCTTTACTAACCTCGAGATATGTGCTATTGTTAATCAACGGCTATAAATTGGGCTTCCGAAATTTCTAAGAATCTACATATTACTAGAAAACGCGTCCGGAGTCAAAGCGGTCGGAGTCGGAGTTAGATTAATAGCAACATCACGTAGTCTCAGCACAAAGCCACAAACAAAACAGAGGGAGCCTGTCCTCCGCGACAGTCAAAATGTCAAATAGAAAAGAAGGGTGGTAAAAACAAATTTAAGAAAGCAATTGCGATGGGCCAGTCAAAATGTCAAACAGAGGGAGCCTTTCCCCGAATAATTTTTCTTATTTTTATAAATAATAATAATAATAATAATAATAATAATAATAATAATAATAATAATAACCACCGCCATCATCATCACCGCTCTCTCTCTTCCCCCACTTATTCCACCAAAACGCCATTAATTTATCTCCTTCCCCACTCCCACGCACCTTCCTCCCTATCTCTAGATTCACATTGGATTTCCGCGTCATCTGTCTCTCTCTATCTCTCTCTCTCTCTTTCTATAAATTGCCTCCAGTGATGAAGGGCAACAACTAGACGCTGCAGAGCAATTTGTTTCCCAAATTCACTTTTATGGGTTTTCCTGCAGGCTACTCTGATTTGCCGCTGCCCGGTTTCCTCCTCCACCTAGCCCTAATCCTCGGCTACGTCCGCCGCTTCATCTGCCTGGCCTTCGTCGCCGTGGGCCTCGGCGACCTCCTCGACTCTGACGACGACGGGGCCTACGCCCACGGCCACCATCTCCACCTCCACCGCCAGCTGCAGTTCCGGTCGCCCTCGGTCATGCTGATCCAGGAGGCGCTCCCGGTGGTGCGCTACGAGGAGCTGGCAGCCGCAGGAGGCCAGCACGTGGGCGGCGGCTGCGCTGTCTGCCTGCACGAGTTCGAGCCGGCCGAGGAGGTGCGGCGGCTGACCAACTGCCGCCACGTGTTCCACCGGAGGTGCCTCGACAGCTGGCTGGAGCACGATCAGCGCACGTGCCCGCTGTGCCGGGCGGCTCTCCTCCCGGAGGAGATGCAGGGAGCGCTGGACGACCAAATGTGGGCTGCCGCTGGCGTGCCGGACTCGTACATGGACGACTTGGACGCCGTCCCCTCGTACTCGCACCCGCCGAACCACCAGCTTGTTTCTGCTTATTAAATTTGCAATCTTTGTGCTCAGGGAAGAATCGATTTGTACATAGATGGAAAACAGGACAAAGCGATGTAGATTTTAGAAAAGAAAAAGAACCCAAGTCTAAGATGAGATGAAGAAGAGGCAGTTTCTTTATGTTTCGATAGGTACAGATACTGAATTTGTTTTGCTGTCTTGACAGAGTTTGGTTTTTCTTTAAATTTGAGATGATGGAAATATGCTGCAGACTTGTTCGTAAATTTTGAGTATTCCTTTGCAGTCAAAAGCTAACAATTACATTATAGTTTCTTTTCAGGAGTTGGTGTGCAAGCAATCCTAAACAATCACTACATTCTCTTCTTGCCTGGCCATTCCCGTGGAACATGTAATGCAAGTGGTGCTTTTGATACCATCAAGGACTAGTTGGTGATGTTTGAATGAGCAATCTGTTTTTTTTGTTTAATTTTTAGATGACGATGAATTCTGTTGAGATTAGTATGCCAAACAAAGCATCGCTGCAAGATTAATTAAACTGTATCTGTATTAAGCTGGTTATCATGTTTACAGCCGCCAGGTAGTCCAAGGAATAGAAAGTCAATTATGATTGGCAGAGGTCTACACAATTCGGTAATAAATAATCGACTTACAGCAGAGGTGAATGAGTAAGCAGAAGATTAGGCTGAATAATTGCAGACCAGTAAGGATGAACTCACAGCAGATTAGGCTTTTCTGATGCCAGAATATTATAGGGCTTTGCAGTATTTAAAAGTAGCTTTTGTAATGAAATACTATACTATATATTAGGCATCCAAGCTGGTTCTGAGTTGTCCCAATGTTATTTCGGCTCAAAAGGTTTACCATGTCAATATTCTCTTCCTTCATCATTATCATCACACCTCAAGTGTCCATGAATCTTACTCTTGTTATCTAAGCCTAATCATTAGGCTTTGTTCTTATCTACTCGTAATTTGATTTTGAGTCATATACCTACATATTTTCAATACTTAAAGCAAGCTCGGATCAACTATACCAATCTTCAGCAGCTGTGCAAACTATGCTATGTAATATGAGATCATAATCATCTGGATAAGAAGAATGCAGCAAGGTAGAACTACCTCTATGGAGCAATTTGAAGCGGTTTCCCAAGAATGCCAACCTGCAAAGATGATGAATTTTAAGATCAATTTGATAATGCAAGGTGATGTTTTAAGATCAATTTGAGAATGTTAAGATGAAAACTGGAGGCCAAGAATTTTTCCTTGTTGGGTTGCTAACGTGAGCCTTTGTTTGTAGTCAATTAAAGTGCCTCCACTTACCAAGTAAGGCCAAAAGGGAAATAAACCTCCACTAACCAAACAAGGGACCACTATGGATAGAGCTACTTGATGATTGGATAACGTTATGACATAAGAATAAAATATCTTGCTTATTTAGATATAAACTAAAACACCTAAAAGTAAGTCCTAATTATCTAGTCCCCACCCCCCCTTTTTTTTTCCACTCAATTACATCCATCTCATCCTACTACATCCTAAAGGAAATAATGTTGTAATACCTATTGCCCTACCCACTCATTTAAACATATTTCTTTCCTGTAATTACTTCATATTATGAAAAAGAAAGTGAGTCTACAATGTATAATTTATAAATTATGTTATTGGGTTTATTTTAGTGAATTCAATTACTATTAAATTTTTATATTTAAGCAATAAATCCTAAACAGATTATTGGAGGAATTTTTTTTTATACCAATTCTAACATGATAGGTTGCCTTACCTAATCTTCCTTGTCACGTGGAGATCATATTGACGCTGGTACAGTAGTAGGTAAATTGGAAGGGGAACGTGAGATGACTTTTAAGTTTTGTTGATTTATTACGTGATGATTATGTTGAAAAAGACCAAAGTCAAAGTATTTTATTCAGTCAAGTTTGGGTCTCTATGCCACGTGTTATACTTGTGGCTTCAAGGGGTATTCATGTTTGGCATATGCTTGCTCTGACCGAAATCTTTGGTATCGTATATTCGTACCATAACATAAGAACTCTAAGAACTAGAGTTCTTATTGGTACTGGAACTCATATGAAAAAAAAATAAATTTATGAATGGAATCAAATATATAGTACATATAGAAAAAAATATTCGATTAATGGGGAACAATTAATTTACTTCTTATGTTCAATTAGGATCAACTAGTACGGAAATAAAGCATTGGATCGAACTCTTCTTTGGTGTCAAGGTAATAGCTATGAATAGTCATCGACTCCCAAGAAAGAGTAGAAGAAAGAGACCTAGTATGGGACATACAATGCTACTACTATTTACTAGTGACATTGTTAATGGGTAATACTACTGACCAGGCACTATGCATTGGTGATACTGTTCATGCATTTCGCTAATCACTAATGTTCACCCGTTATTGTTTATCGATTACTATTCAGTGCCACATAATATTACCACCAACAAAAATTTTGTTAGTGGTCTCTTGATGTCTTAAAGTATCAAAATTTCATAGTTTTTTCTCATTTTCGTTTCAAAGGGAAACAGATTATCCTTGAAGAATAGGATAATGGGGTAATATCCTACTCTTCTATTCTTTATTTGGGGCTTTTCATAATCTTCTCTCTATTTGCCATTATAGAGAAATAGTCATAAGCTTAAATCCACAACAACTTTTTAATGTTTATTTGGGTCTTTCATAATCTTCTCTCTACTTGCCATTATGGTGAAATATTCTTGAGCTTAAATCCACTATAACATTTTAATATCTATTTAGGTCTTTTCATAATCTTCTCCTCTGACTATGAGATACTTCTTTGGTAAGCCTCTCAAGTAGAAAACCCTTATGCCACTCTTGTGGCATGCTCTACCTTAATACTTGGTATAGTCCCACTTGTCTCTAATAATCCCTAGATTCTTGATTATGTTGCATCTTCTCATATGAAAAGAAACAAGATATTATTTACTTCTCTATCACTTAACTATTGTCATCAACTAGAGTCTATAGCCCCTTATTCCTTATTCAAGCATCGTCACTTTCCACATTGATACCTGTATTATTTTTTTATAATGTTCTTTACATATCACAATTTCCTATTAATAATTTTTCTATATTTGCCTTTACAAAAACCTCCAATCACTTGTATCATTTTTTTTCTTCCATACTATCTATTTTAGGACCTCAAGATAAAGGTGACAATGGGGTGCATGCCTTAAGACTAGAAGTGCACATGTATTAGTGAATCCATTCTCTACTTCTCATCGAGCACTTACCCCATCCAACCCATCTCCACATCAATGGCATTGTCATTTAAGTCATCTATTTCCAACTATGGTCCAACAATTTTTTTATCTTTGAAGTCATATCTAACATTTCACTATGAAGCATACTAATTAGGCAGACATCATAGAATTTCATTTCCATCTAGTTATAGTAATAGGGTACATCGCTATTTCATATAATTCTTTCAGATATTTGGGGTTCGAGTCCTTTGTTTAGTAAGGGTGATCATTACTTTGTTATTTTTATTGATTAATATTCTTGAATGTGTTAGGTTTTCCTATTAAATAGCCATTTTAAAGTATTTCAAACCTCTTATAAAAAAAGTAAAAACATAGTTTGGTATTTCCTTGCAAATACTTTGTACATGTAATGCTTTAAAATGTACTTATTTAGACTTCAATTTATTTTGCACATCATGAGATGTCATATACTACACATCTCAACAAAATGGTCTTGTTGAGTTCAAAACTTAATGTCTCTCTCACACTTCTTTTTCATATATATGTTTCATGCCACTTTTGGGGAAGCAATTCTCATGACCATATTTTTGTTAACTCAACTCTCAATATTTTCCTTACAAGCCAAATTTCCAATTTCTATATTCTAAGGATCATTTTCTTTAAGGTATGCAGCTCAAAATTCAGCAATAACATAAGCATGTTAGTGTTTATGCCCTAACACCTAGTTATGGTCTACTTTATGTACTACTTGATACAAATATTTTCTATATAAATATAATTTTGGCATTGTCATTATCATTGTTTGTTTGCAACTGTGATTGTGTACTTACATGATAATGTCCCTAGAGACAGATTGGATCTGTGCTCAAACTCTTATCCCTAGTTGATGTACCTTAGTGGATATGGGACAGCTATGGTACTTGTGAGACCGGTATATGGGCTGGTGAGGTCCGTGGTGCTAACGCACATATATGTGTATATTAGTGGTGGATATACTGGACCGACCCGCTGTGAGGCAATGACTTTGTGTCATGAGTTATCCTCACAAGTGATAGGAGGTGCATTGATCCCTTGACTTGAGGTCATTGACTCTTCTATATGGTTAGGGACATGCTTTGATACAACATAATACCTCGCCGTAGTTGGGAGGTTATAACAGTTGTCATTGAGTATGTCACGACCCATATGAGAAGGTTAATGTACAGATAGAGGATTTGCCCCTTCCTAAGGGAAGCTTGATATCCATGGAGCTCCTCTATGGTTCTATGACTGAAAGTGTATGGCCATACCCAGGTGAGAATCTGATTTAGTCATGACCATGTGATTGGGTGAAAACAAGCGATGACACCATTGTCCAATCGGATATCAATTTGGCAATGGGACTATAATGTATCTGTACCTAGTTGCGACGATGGGGATATCGATATCGATATCCATTCCAATAACTTGGGTAGCAGTGATGTACTGCTAGGTGCCACTCACTGCTTGTGATGACCTAAGTTCATCATTGCCAACGTCAGAGGAACCTACAGGGTCACACACCTTGATACTCGAGTTTTCGTATTGATCGGGTAGCCTTTAGATCGAGTTATTGGATAACTCAGATCTATTTGGGAGATTTCATCAGCACCAATGGGCCTGATGAGATGGATGAAACTTATTGGGGCCAACTTTCATTTTTGGCATATTGACCAAATTAACCATGGTTAGTCTCATTTGACCTTGGGTTAAGTTGGATTGGATCCAATGGCTTGGTTAACATGCATAATGGATTTTGGGCTAGGCCCATTGCTTAATGAGGCTTACTAATAAGTTGTAATGAAGAGACAAGAGGCTAAAAGGGTATAATGGGGAGGAATTTATGGCATAGGCGCATGGAAGAATCCTAGTTGGACTAGGATTGCACCTAGTGCATATTTGGTATCTTCAAGTGATTGATTTGGATTAGGATTCAATCTAATCACTTAGGATATTAATTAAGATATGATGTGCGCAAGTGGGCTAATTATTTACTTAATTAGAGTCCTAATTTCATTAGGTCTTGCGCCCAAGCCTTATTAGGTAATCCATCATGATGCCTTGACTAGGTCTTGGCGCATGGATCGGATTAATGCCTCATATGGCATCACATGGGCGCATATGGCTAAATGCTTGTTTAGGCAACGCATTGGAGCATATGGTTGAAGGATTTAATCAAATTATTTGATTGAATAAATCTATAGAATCATGCACTAATCACCCACACTTACCATACCCCCAAACTGCCTCTTCATCCTATATAAGTGACCATAGCCGACCCCTCTTGATACACTAATTCTTGGAGGCGTGTAGAACAAGAAGGGCGATGGCTTGGAGACCTTGGAGCTCTTCATCTTCCATCAAGGCCGAATTCTTCTTCCCCTTCCTTTCCTTTGGCGCAAAGGAGATAGAACCTTGTGGCATCCTCCCTTCCTCTTCCTCCCTTGGCGCAATCTCCCTTGGTGGTTGGTGCAAGTGATCAAGAGACTCTCCTAAGGCATGAGATCTTCTTCAAGAGGCTAGCACCCGACATGGAAGAAGAAGACTCGAGGAATCAATGTGTGTGAGACTGTAGAGGGCAAACGATTGGGCGCCTCCCTCGACATCGGCCTCCACTTGCTATAGGTACTTTCTCCTCTCATCGTGTCGACTCCCTCACAAGATGTTCCTCACTGGGTTTTTGGGACTACCCTATTTCGGGGATATTCTTCCACTGTGTATGCAATCTGTAATGTCAAAGAATTACAAAATATCCCCGAGGTTTCTCAACAGTGGTATCAGAGCGACTTGCGAGCCTCGAACAATGTTTCTATGCTTTTCTCTATGCTCACATGCCATATTTCAATTTTTCGCAAATTGCATATGTATATGGCGCATGTTTTTCTTAAGAAAGAAAAATTGTTTGTTTCTTGTTCCTATCCTCTATTCAATTTCTGTTGGATTTTTGGATTATTTTTGTGATTGATTTAAGATCTAAGGCACACATAGTTTTGTCAAGTAGGATGGGCATTGTGTCTTCGGACTGGCCGGGTCTCTTGTTCTGACAAAATTGCCAGTTGATAGGGTTTATAAAATCATCATGAAACTTAATCACAAATAACCAAAAGATTTATGATAAGAAGATGAGGAAAAGAAACTTGTTTTATGAGAAACTGAAATTTCAGATTTTATGTTTTTTCATGAGTATATAGATTTGCATGATTAAGTACCTTGTTTGTGCATGATGTTATGATCATTAGTCAGGCCCCTTTGCATGCCTGTGTTTTACTCTTGTCAGGTCTGCGTGCCACTTTTCTTTTTCTTTTATTTTATAAAATTCAAGATGAAGATTAGGGGCGCATCCTACAAGATGTCTTGGCGCATGCTTGTTTGGTTGCACATCTTGCTGATGGTGCAACAAGCATCAACCTTGGTGGAGCACCTTAAGAAGACCCATGGTATTGGCCGAACCTTTGTGGGTGCTTCTGGGGGTTCCCTAGAGGTACCTCTAGGGTTTGAGAGCTAAACCATGGTGTGGTGGACCTTGGCGCCAACCTTGAAGATCAAGCTAGAGGTCGGCTAGGCGAGGCCTAGTTTTAGGGGCTTGTCTCCTAGGTCAAGAGTTGAACCTCTTTTGGCATGAGTTAGTTCAATGTCTTGAATGGGCCATGAACACATCATCCCTTTACTGCTTTCCTTTGCTGAAGCATGCCTGTGATGTTTTATCTTCCTATTCTCACTATAGGATTTCATGCCTGTAATGTTAGACATAAGATAAAACTAAGATGATGAGACCTTAAAAACCCTCATTAAAATATCAAGTCTAGTAGACTTCTAACACGTAGCCCTCATCAAGCTATCGATCAGTGGTGTTGTGAACTATTTCCCACCCTCGTGGGACACACCCACTTATCTTTAGAGGGTGTATGGTGACAATGGTTTCCCAGTCCAGTTTTAATCTGGGCGTGCCTTCGCAAGGAAACTCGTTGGCCCTAGGTATAACGGTTAGGAATGAACTTGACTAGATTTTCATTTGTGCTGGACACATGATGAAACTCTAGATGTATCATTGAGAGGTTAGGGTTTTATGTTGTATCCAGCCCTCGCTGGACATGAAATGCCTAGATTGTCTCAATAAGGGGAGTTGCTTAGAGCAATCGGCCAGCGTGCCCACCTTAAGAAACATGGGTTACTTTGTGCATCTCATACCACCCTCGTGGGACACAAAGCCTCATGTGGATTAAGGATCCCATCTCACTAGAAAATTTTGAATTTCTCGATTGACTTTGTGGGTTGTCAATTCAATCAAAATAGTGAGAGCCACAATCATTTAAAATAAGTCTAGTTTAAATGATTTGAAGTAGTACTAATTTGCTATTCCTTGGTTGTTGTAGAACAATGGCTACGAACAATAGCAGATGGTCACTACGATCTACCCTGGAAAGGGATAAGTTGGTTGGATCCAATTTACTAGATTGGTATATGAACTTGGGAACTGTGCTCAAACTCAAGAGGAAGCTCTATGTCCATGAGCAACCTATTCTTGAGCCACTTCCATGCTCGGCCTTAGTAGCTAAGAAGGATGCTTATGATAAGCATCAAGCTGATACTTTGGAGATTGCTAATTTGATACTAACCAATATGTAGCCTGATATACGAGGGCAATATGAATCGAAGAGTGCCTCTGAGATTATCTCTAATCTTAAGTAGCTCTTTGATGAGATGGTTAGGCTCAATCCTCCTAAAGTTGACATTTAGTATGTTGAGACAACAGGTTTAACCGATGAACTGAAATTAAAGATGGAAAGGATCAGGAATAATAGGTGCTATTCAAGTGGAGGGCCACCTCACATGTTGAAGGACATGGTGTGACTTCAGAATGGAAGAAGAGAAGCGAGGCTTCGTCTTCATGCTTAGGTATTTATGTTACCGAAGTCAATCTTTCTACTTCTATGTCATGGGTATTGGATACCGCATGAGGAGCTCATATTTGTACAAATATGCAGGGGCTCAAGAAAAGTAGATTGGTGCGGCCTAGAGAGAATGACCTACGGGTTGGAAACGGGGCACAAGTTGCTGTAGGAGTTTTGACTTTCTCTCCTTACCTTCTAGACTTCAATTAGAGCTAGATAATTGCTATTATGTACCTTCGCTAACCAAAAACATTATATCTATTCCTTACTTAGCAAGGAAAGGTTTTAAATTTGAAATAAAAGAGAACTCTTGTTATTTTTCATTTGCAAATATGTTTTATGGGAAGAGTACATTGTGTAATGGTTTATATGTCTTGGACATGAATAACTCTATTTGTAACATAAATAGTAAAAGGACCAAACTGAGTGGTTCAGTTAGTGCTTTTTTATGGCATTGTCGATTAGCCCATATAAACAAGAATCACATTCAACAACTCCATGCAAACTGGTTGTTAGATTCAAGTTCTTTGGAGGAGTTTGATACATGTGAACCTTGTTTACTAGGGAAAATGACAAAAGTACCCTTCACCAAGACTAGTGAGAGGGCACGAGGTTTATTGGATCTCATACATACTGATGTGTGTAGGCCATTCAATAAACAAGCCAGAGGAGGACACAGCTACTTTATCACATTTACTAATGACTTTAGTAGATATGGTTATGTCTACTTGATGAGACATAAGTCTGAATCCTTTGAGAAATTCAAGGAGTTCAAAAATGAAGTATAGAACCAGCTTGGGAGATCTATTAAAACACTTCGATCAAATCGTGGTGGGGAGTACCTGAGTGGTGAGTTCTTTGACTATCTTAGATAGTGTGAAATTATATGCCAACTCACTCCTCCTAGAATATCTCAATGGAACAGTAGAGAAGAAATCGGACCTTGCTAGACATGGTTCGATCTATGATGAGTCATACAACTCTACCACCCTCATTCTGGGGTCATGCACTTGAGACAGCTTCTCTCATACTAAATAATGTTCCATCTAAGAATGTCTCCAAGCTACCATACAAGGTATGGAGTGGAAGATGCCCTAACATCTCTTTTATCAGGATCTGGGGATGTGAGACTTATGTCAAACGTCAGGATTCTAGCAAGCTAGAACCCAGGTTTGATACATGTGCGTGTGGGGTATCCTAAGGAAACTAAAGGGACTTTTATGTTCCCACCGAGTACAAAGTTTTTATTGCTCGGGGAGCTATCTTTCTAGAGAAAGAATTTCGCATGAAAGAAGTTAGTGGGAGTAAGTTTGACTTAGATGAGGTCCAAGTATAACCACAAGACACAGAGATGGAATCTGAGCTACCTGCACCAGTTGTTGTACAACTAGAGGCTCAGACACAGGTCCCACGCAGGTCTGGGAGGATTCGTCGTGCACCTGAAAGGTATGGGTCGCTGCCGACCCAACATGATGAGATCTTTATCATTGAGAATGAACCCAGAACCTACGATGAGGTGGTCTCTGGACCAGACTTCGAGAAATGGCTTAAGGCCATGCGATCCAAAATGGATTCCATGTCAGCCAACCAAGTCTGGGATATGGTTGAGCTGCCTGATGGGGTGAAACCCATAGAGTGTAAATGAGTCTTCAAAAGGAAGACCGACATGGATGACAACATAGTTACATATAAGGGTAGACTTGTGGCTAAAGGATTCAGAGAAGTCCACGGGGTGGACTATGCTGAAACCTTCTCGCCAGTTGCCATGATCAAATCCATTCAGATTCTGCTTGCTATAGCTATATATCATGATTATGAGATATGACAGATGGATGTGCAGACAGCGTTCCTTAATGGGAAGCTAACAGAGGATGTGTATATGACACAACCTGATGGTTTCATCCATCTTGCAGATGCCAATAAGGTCTGCAGGCTAAAAAAAATCCATTTATGGATTAAAGCAAGCATCTCAAAGTTGGAATCTTCGGTTTGATGAAGCTGTGAGAGATTATGGCTTTATCAAAAGTGAAGATGACGCCTATGTGTACAGAAAATTTAGTGGGAGCATGGTGACTTTTCTGGTCTTGTATGTCGATGACATACTCCTCATCGGAAATGACATCCCTAGTCTTTAGTCTGTGAAGACATAGTTGGGGAAGTGTTTCGAGATGAAAGACTTAGGGTAGGCCGCCTATATCTAAGGTGTAAAGATCTATTGGGATAGATCCAAGAGGCTCATGGCCCTTAGTCAAAGTATCTACATTGATAAGGTTATGGAAATGTTCTACATGGAGCAATCCAAGAAAGAATACCTTGCAATAAGACATAGCCTTACTCTCTCAAAGAGCCAGTGTCTCACCACACAGGCTGAGAGGGATGAAATGAGTCAAGTGCCCTATGCTTCGGCAGTAGGATCAATCATGTATGCAATGTTGTGTACTAGACCAGATGTGGCTTATGCTGTAAGCATAACCAGCCGATACTAATCCAATCCAGGTCTATAGCACTAGGTGGCTGTAAAGAACATCCTGAAGTATCTGAGAAGAACTAAGGATTTGTTCTTGGTCTATGGGGGATAGGAAGAGCTCAATGTTCAGGGCTAGACTGATGCATCATTCCAGTCTGACCCGGATGACTTTATATCGCAGGTCGGCTATGTGTTCAAGTTAAATGGAGGCGCTATTTGCTAGAAAAGCTTCAAACAATCCACCATAGTTGATTTTACAACCGAGGCTGAGTATGTCGCCGCTTCTAAGGCAGCCAAAGAAGCCGTTTGGAAAAGAAAGTTCATTTATGATCTTCAGGTGGTTCCAACTGCTGTAGATCCCATTGAGCTCTATTGTGACAACAATGGGGCTATTGCGCAGGCAAAGGAACCATGGTCTCATCAAAGGTCCAAACACATACTTTGGAGATTTCACCTGATCAGGGAGATCATTGATCGAGGTGACATTAAGATTAGCAGAGTTGATAAAGAGAATAATCTAGCAGACCCACTGACCAAGGCTTTGGCGCAGCAGAAGCATGATGGTCATGCCAGGGATATGGGTTGAGGTTCCTCAACCTCTAAGTCTAAGTGCAAGTGGGATATTGTTAGTGTTTATGCCCTGAGACCTAGTTATGGTCTACTTTATGTACTACTTGATACAGATATTTCCTATATAAATATCATTCTGGCATTGTCATTATCATTATTTATTTGCATATGCGATTGTGTACTTACATGATAATGTCCCTAGAGACAGATTGGATTTGTGCTCAAACTCTTGTCTCCAGTCGATGTACTTTAGTGGATATGGAACAGCTATGGTACTTGTGAGACCGGTATATGGGATGGTTAGGCACGTGGTGCTAACGCAGATATATGAGTATATCAGTGGTGGATATACTGGACCGACCCGCTGTGAGGCAATGACTTGGTGTCATGAGTTATTCTCACAAGTGACCAGAGATGCATTGATCCCTTGACTTGAGGTCATTGACTCTTCTATATGGTTAGGGACATGCTTTGATGCAACATCACACCTTGCCATATTTGGGATGTTATAACGGTTGTCATTGAGTATGTCACGACCCATACGAGAAGGTCAATGTATAGATAGAGGATTTGCCCCTTCCTAAGGGAAGCTTGATATCTATGGAGCTCCACTATGGTTCTATGACTGAAAGTGTATGGCCACACCCAGGTGAGAACCTGATTTAGTCATGACCATGTCATTGGGTGAAAACAAGTGATGACACACTTGTTCAATCGGATATCAGTTTGGCAAATGGACTATATTGTATCTATATCTAGTTGTGATGATGGGGATGTCGATGTCGATATCCATTCTGATGACTTGGGTAGCAGCGATGCACTGCTAGGTGCCACTCACTACTTGTGATGACCTAAGTTCATCACTGCCAATGTCAGAGGAACCTACAGGGTCACACATCTTCATACTCGAGTTTTCGTATTGATCAGGTAGCCTTTAGATCGAGTTATTGGATAACTCGGATCTATTTGGGAGATTTCGTCAGCGCCAATGGGCCTGATGAGATGGAAGAAATTTATTGGGGCTAACATCCATATTTGGCATATTGACTAAATTAACCATGGTTAGCCTCATTTGACCTTGGGTTAAGTTGGATTGGATCCAATGGCTTGGTTAACATGCATAATGGACTTTGGGCTAGGCCTATTATTTAATGGGGCTTACTAATAAGTTGTAATGAAGAGACAAGAGGCGAAAAAAGTATAATGGGGAGGAATTTATGGCATAGGCGCATGGAAGAATCCTAGTTGGACTAGGATTGGCACCTAATGCATATTTGGTATCTTTGTTGTAGTCCGCAAGTGCACGGATACTCGAAGTAATAAAAAAAGATATCGAACCCCAAAGACCTCGTTGTCAAGTACTGAATGATTGAGTTCTTACTATCTAGGCAATCGAAACTATGCTAGTGAACTAATGAAAGCTAACGAAAATATCAGAGAGAGAGATTGGGACTAGGGTTTCATCCTCTTTAATTTCTATGACTAGATATGAATAGTAGTTTGTCTGTTTAATTTTATCATGATAAAGATATAATTTACTTCATAAAAGGATCATCTTACTTTCGTGCAGACAATCATGTAGGGACCGATCTTCGCTCTTGCAAAAGATCTATCCCAAGCTAAAAATAAGTAAATCATCAATCAAAGAACTCAAGGATCACTTTCATGCATCTGAATTCTATGTTGATTATCTCAAGTGGAATCTCAAGGATCACTTTCGTGCATCCGAGTCTCAACACAAGTTCTACTTATGGTTCTCCAACGTTCCGATCCTCCCTTTCGCACAAGATCTCCACGTTTGATAAATTAACTCAATCCTAGATTCATATTATTATCATGGCAATTATTCTTCTAAAATCAAGAAACAAGAACTAACCTAATTTCTTACAGTAAGTTCATAACATTCAATTCTAGGGTTCCAAGTTCTCAAGCAAGTCACCTTTTGGTCCTTATTACGAAAACTCTAAAACATGATTAATTACATGAATCTATGGAGAATTAAAGAGCAATTATCACATAAGTAGAATTATCATGCTAAAATTATACGTGACGAAGTAATGAAAAATTTATCTAGTCATTAAGAAATGAAAGGGAATTACTCCCCCATGTCCCATGAAAGGTTTAAGCTAGCATGGATGAAGGATTACAGTAATCCATAGTATCAAAGTGGAGGAAATCAAGAAAGGGGGGAAAAACAAATAACCACATGGTTGTAATGGAAATTTTCCATTATAGCCGTAATTTCCGCGTGTGAATAGTGCCGGCGGCGTGCTTTTGTTGATTTCTCCTCCGATCGAGATCCTTTCTCTCTGAAACTTCTGGGGTATCGTCTCCTCTTCCAAGCGAAGCTTCCCCTCAAATTTCACGGTTGGAGATGCGATGTACACTTCCCGGCGGCGAAACCTAAGGCGGCGGCGTGTAACTCGATTTCTCTCTTCTCAGTGGATGAAAATTAGGGCTCCTTTGTTCTCTGTCTTCTCCAAGCGAAAAGCTCTCCTTTTGCTTCTTACGCATCTTTGATTTATGGCCTGGATCATCCGCAATTGATAGCGCAAAAATTGGGCTCCAAAACATCCGAAAAAATCACGTGCCAGGAATAGAATTACGGCCGTGTAAATGGTTACGGCACTGCCGTAATTTCAGTCGAGTTCTCTGATCGAAACTATCTGGCAATTACGGTACCGTAAAATAGGTTACGACAGTGCCGTAATTTCAGCCAAAATTTCTGGTCGGAAAGCGCTCTAAATTATGGCTCGTGAAAATCTTTACGGTAGTGCCATAATTTTCAAAAATCTTTTTGGATGAAAAATTCCCAAATTACGGCAGTGCTCTGATATTACGGTAGCCGATGAAAATACAGTACCGTAATATAGATTACGGCCCTGCTGTAATTTGATGTGAAGCTCCAATCTTAATGAAATTTGACATGTAATCTCCTCTTGATGGTGGTAATTCATTCATGCATCTAGAATTTCTTGAAAATGCCTAAAAATTATGCCTTTTTACCTGAAAATCATCAAAAACCAAAAAGAGTGTAGATTCTGCAGTATTTGATAAAAAAGGCATAAAAATAAGAAAAAGTTCATGAATTTGACACAAAAAATATATGATATGGACAAAATTTACTATAAATTTCGGTGTCATCAAACACATAAGGTTCAAACTTTGCTTGTCCTCAAGCAAAAATCAAAAATTGATCATAGGCATAGATTTTCTCATGAAGAATAAATTTCTGAAATACAATCACTAATGAAAAATCCCACCAATTGATTCATAAAATTTTAAATAAACATATCATCCTTGTAATTCAATTCTCAAGATCCGCAACTTAATCGAATAAGACTTCGCAACTCATATAAAAAGTAGAATTTCAATCTCATGAATTCATCTAATTTTCAGTTCAAATCTATCATACTTTTGTTTATAGGAATAGGATATCCAAAATCTTTTTCCACTCAAATTTTTCTTTTCTTGTCCATATTTTCTTTTTTTTCTTTTTCTTTTTGGATGGTATGTACCCACATAAATACACACTTTTTATTTGGACTTCAACTCTTATCTTCGGTGCCACTGTCAATTTTACACAGTGCCAAGTACAGGAGTCATTTTTTTTTTTCTTTCTTTTTAGACTTCAACCCATATCTTTGGTTCCACTGTTAATTTTGCACATTGCCAAGTAGGGGAGTCACTCACTATTTTTGGATCTTGGATTCTTTCTTCCCAATAAATAGCAAATAAACTAAACATCAATTAGATTAATCAATTGACATCAATTAAAAAATTATACTCATATGTTGATTTTATTCAAAAAGTAGCTTCACTTTTAAATTAAATTCTTCAAATAATATATCTCCCTAAAATCTCACTCATCAACCAATGAAAAATTTCAAAAGTAGATATATATTAGAGAAATAAATTCGACATGATAGATTTAGTCGTAATGACCAGCATGAGTTCATTCACCATCAATAGAATCATACCATGCATCAACAATAAATTCTTCAAAAATATAGACTAGGCCACAAATCAACATATCAACAAAAATGGTATATACTCATCAATTATGAAAGTAACACAATGTTATATCATCAAGCATCAAACATTCAATTATGCACCTCCACAAGGTGCTCAAAGTATCAAAAATATCATAATACAACCCGATCGAATGAATAGTAATCAATATCATCATCATACAACCATATCGAATAGGAATATAAGCATGTAAAGCAGAGTAGCAATGGCGGACACAACAAGTATGGAGGAATCATCCTTCCCTATAAAACATGAAACATCAATAAGATAAGTAAAATGAAATGCAAAAAGTAAAGGGAAAAAGATACTCACAAAACTCTACTCATCATCATCAGATCGGATCTCCTCGGTGTCCTCCTTTGCTGCATCCACTTTATCCATGTGCTTCATCAGAAAGAAGGCAACATCCACTACTACTCCATTAAGCATCCCTCATAGAAAGTTGATGACACCAAAATATATAATATATTTTCTATCATTTTCTATACCTTTTCATGCTAAATTGAAGATCTTTTGCTTATTTTCATGCTGAATTTATCAAATATTGCAAAGTCTACTGCTATTTTGGTTTTTCATGATTTTCAGGTAAAAAGGCACTATTTTGAGGCGTTTTGAAGCAAAATCAAATACATGGAAGAGTTACCATCATCAAGAGGAGATCACCCGACAAATTTCACGCAAAACGGAGCAACTCACCAAAATACGGTAGTGCCGTAATCTATTTTACGGTACGGTATTTTCGTACGCTACCGTAAAATCAAGAGCACTGCTGTAATTTGGTGGATTTTTAGAACAGAAGATTTTGTGATTTTACGGCACTGCCGTAATGAATTACACGGGCCGTATTTTCCGGACACTTCAGACCAAAGAACGCAAGCGATTTTATGGCAATGCCATGAAATATTACACTACCGTATTTTGGAGCGCATTCAGAATAGAATACATTGCTAAAATTATGGCACGGCCATAAACGATTTTATGGTACCGTATTTGGAGCAATTTTTGACCAGAAAGTTTCCCAGAAAATACGGCACTACCGTAATATATTTTACGGTACCGTAATTACACTCAAAAACGTGATTTTTATGGGTCCGATTCTTGCACGGGCCATAACTTTTGATCCAGAGCTCCAAATTTAGATATGAAAGTTTCTGTGGACCCGTCTTTAAGAGGCGAAGACACACGCACCGAAATAAAGAATTTTTATCTAGTATCGAGGGAGCAATTGATGGAGAGGCGTCTAGGGTTTGGGCTCACGCTGAGAGGTGCAGAGGGCACCTCAGGCCTTGATTTTCATGCAAAAGCTTCGTCTAGAGGAGAGAAAGACACCACAGAAGTTTCAGATCAAAAGGAGTTCGGGTGGAGGAGAAATATACCAAACAGCGGTGACAGCACTGTTCATCACGGAAAATACGGCTGTAATTTATATTACTGCCGTGTTGTGAAGTTGTTTTCTTCTTCTTCTTCAATTTCTTCCACTTTGAAACTATGGTTGATTGTATTTCCTTTTCTATGCTAGCTTAATACTCTTTTGGGACATGGGGAAGTAGTTCTCCTTGATTTTTAATGATTAGATAATCTTCTTTTTCGTCATGATAATTTTGCCATGATAATTTTGCTCATGTGATATTTGTGCTTAGACTCTCTTTAGATCCACGTTACTAATCATGTTTTTAGAATTTTCGCTATTGACTAAAAGGAAATTGCTTGAGAATTCAGAACCCTAGAATTGCATGTTAGGAACCCTTCCTTAGGTTAGATCCAATTTATTCAGTTCTAGTAGATTAATTGCTATGATAATAACATGAATTTATAGATCGAGTCTAGTTGTCAAACGTGGAGATCTTGCACGAAAGTGAGGATCGGAACGTTGGAGATCCATGAGTAAAACTAGTGTTGAGGCTTGGATGCACGAAAGTGATCCTTGAGATTCCACTAGAGACAATCAACTTAGAACTCGGATGTGCGAAAGTGATCTTTGAGTTCTTTGATTGATGATTTACTTATCTTTAGCATTGGGATAGATCTTGCGTGAAAGCGAGGATTGATCCCTGCATGATTGTCTGCACGAAAGTGAGATGATCCCTTTATGAAGTAAATTAAGTCTTTATCATGATAAAATTAGTTTGACGACCTTTTATTTATGTCTAGTCATTGAAATTAAGGTGGATGAAACCCTAGTCCCAGTTTTCTCTCTGTGATTATCTCTTTAGCATATTCTTTGCATAGTTATTTCTATCATATTCGGCTTGCTTAGCTAGTGACAAAATATCTATTTGGTACTTAACAATAAGGTCTCTGTGGTTCGATATCTTTCTTTATTACTTCAAGTATCCATGCACTTGCGGACACAACAAGTTTTTGGCGCCATTGCCGGGGACCTTAGTTTTGTTAATATCAAAATAGTTGTTAGTATTGCTAGACTAAGTTTTATTTGTTTTAGATTTAACTTTGTTTTTTTCTTTTTGCAGGTTTTGGATTTTCATAGTTGTGATAGAACTGCGATTTCTAAAATTTGTGAATTTGCTTATTTTTTTATATATTCTGAAAAAAAAGCTTTATTTGATTGGTGTTGGATTATCTTTCTGTTCTTGATAGATTTGGTAAATATGTCTTTTCATCACAATTCATGGGCATCAGACAGAGGCAAGGTATACATGCCACAAGGTGAGCATAAAGATTATTCATAGCTTACTCTTGCAGAAATAGCGAAATTACACTCTTATTTTGTTACATGTAATATTTATAAGTCTTCTGATCATAATACTTCTGATTGCAAATTTTTAATGCCTCAAAATTCTAATTCATCATGTTATCAAGATGATTCATGGTGCACTGTTGCAGATTAGTTAGATTATTTGGCTCATAAATTAGACACTTTTAATATGCACCCTGTTATGAAATCTTACTCTCCTGTTAGATGTGATATATGTGGATATTTTGATCATTGTTCCTCTGATTGTCAATTTTTAAATCCTAATTTATCATGGGAAGAATCTGATCAATTGTATTCTAGATGGGAAAACCAAACTTCTTTTTTATGATAATTGCTCTAATCAAGTTTCTGAACATTATTTTGAGGACACTGAAGAATCTAGGTTAGAAACTATGCTTGAAAAATTCATGTCAAATCAAAACCAATTTATGACAAGTCAAAATAAAAAATTTGAAGATCTTAAGGGGATGACTAGTCAACTTGCTTCTCGGGTAGAATCTTTGAATGCTAATACTAAATTGCTAGAAACCCAGTTAGCACAACAAGCATGTTTATTTGAGTTTGAAACTAAAGAACTTGATTTAGAAAAATCCCCCTTTGATTATGATTGTTTTGAGATTGAGCCTTATGTGAATATTCATGAATCTCACTCTAATTTTGATTGCTGTGAAATTGATTCATCTGCTAATTTATTTGTGGAAAAGGTTGAGAAAATTGAAATTGAAAAACCTTCTTTTGATGATAACTTTGATTTTGATGAAAACTTATTTATGGTTAAATCTGATAAGCTTGATAAAGGGTTGAAAATTATAGACATTGATGAACCCCACTATGATTTTGGTGATATTTTTGAAATTAATGATAAATCTCTTGTGGTCAACTCTGATTCTATTAATTCTTTTTCATATGATTCTGATTTTGACTCTTCTGATGATGAATTATTTGTGGGGAAGCATGAGAAAATTGATTTTGAAGAGTCTCATCTTGATTTTGATATTGATAAACTATTTGATTGTGAGCATGAGGAACCTGAAGATGATTTGAAAATTACAAATACTGATGAATCTCACTCTGATGTTTTGCCCATATCTTTTGTTGAATCTTTTGATGAATTTAAAAAATTATGCTTTATTGAGGAATCTAATGAGAGACATAAAGACTATTATTATGATGATCCAATGCTTGATTATTTTGATGGAAGTCCTACTTTTATTGCAATTGAAAAGATAAAGTTGAAGAAAGGACTTATGATTTTGCTTACTGACAAACATAGGAAGATCATTGAAAATTTTGATTTTAATTTTTGCATAATTATGAAAGCCACATCAATTGTGATTTATATGAAATTCTGGATATTTAGATTTGTGGCTAAGCTTTTTGGACAAAGAAAATGCAGAAAATTGTTTGCTCTTTACTTTGGAACTGATTCACCTGCTTCACCATGATTTTTGATTTTTCGTCAAGCTATGGACCTAAAATTAGCGCTACTTGAGAGGCAACCCAAGCACTCTTGTTTAGCTTAGTTTATTTTATTTTAGTTTATTTTTAGAACTAATTTTTCTTCTCTTTTTGTAGGTGAAATAAGTTTTGGCGCAAAATACGGCACTGCTGTAATCCATTTTACGCTACCGTAATTTCGGTCCGTTTTTGACAGAAAGTTTTGTACATTTTATGGCAGGGCCGTAACTTCTTTCACGTGTCATAATTTTGAGTGATTTTTTCCCGAGAGTTCTTTGAAAAATACGGCAGTACCGTAAAGCATTTCACGGTACCGTATTTTAAAGCTGCTTTCTGCTTATTGACTGGGTGTTTTCTCGCTGCGATTTTAAGAAACTGAGTTGCAAAAATTTTTGATCTTTGAAACAGCATAGAAGTACTCATCTTTGTCTATCGTTTTGATATTTTTGCTGAATTTTAAAGTCCATGGATCATTTTAAAACACATAGCAACTTTTCGATTCTGATTAATTTCTGCAGTAGTTTTTTCTGACTGTTCTGACTAGCACTTTTGCTGCCACTTTTTAAGATGTTTTGGTGACTTGAAACCCAGATTTTTCACTTGGAACATGAAGTTCGTGTGTCGTTCGATCTCGTGGAATAGTTATTTTCATGAAAATATTCTCCGATCATTCTAGGACATATAGCAACTTTTCGAATTTGATTAAATTTTGTGCAGTTTTTGCAGTTTTGTAATCTGAGTAGCCTTCTTTCTGTTGATACCCTAAGGCTGTGTTTAATAGGAAAGACAGAAAATGAAAGGAAAGGAAAGTAAAAAGGAAGGAAAAGTAAGAAATTTTTTTGAATTGTGTTTAATGAGAAGGAAAGAAAGTAGGAAAGATTGATATAGTCACTCCATTTTTTTCTTTTTATACTCACATTATAAAAATATAATCAAATACTATTAAAAATTATAATTTAATATTAATAAATAACTATAAAACTAATTAAAAACTATTAAATACTATGAAAATAATTAAATATTATTAAATACTATAAAATATTATAAAATTAATTAAATACTATTAAATACTATAAAACTAATTAAATATTATTAAATACTATAAAATTAATTAAATATTATTAAATACTATAACATTAATTAAATATTATTAAATACTATAAAATTAATATTAATTACTATAAAATTTATTAAATATTATTAAATAATATAATGTTAGTTAAATAATATTAATTACTTTAAAATTAATTAACTATTGTTAAATACTATAATATTAATTGAATATTATTAAATACTATAACATTAGTTAAATAATTAGTTACTACAATATTAATTAATTATTATTACTTATTATAATATTAATTAATGGTGTGAGAGGGGTGAGATTATAAGATTGTTGATGCAGCATCTCGTTCTGTCCGATTTGGACGGAACCATTTCGAGGGAAAGCTAATGTACTTTTTTCCTTTGCTTTTCCCTCCTCAACTTTCCATCCATCCTTTTAAACAACCAATTTTTGGTATCCTTCTATCTTTCCTTCCTTTCCCTCCCTCTTTCCCTCCCATTAAACATAGCCTAAATTCCTGGCAGATTTTGATCCTTTAATTTTCATACGTCTGAAAAGAACATATCTTATTCTACAACTTGGTTCTGTCCATTTTCTATTTGGATCATTAAATTTTATTCTAGGGTATGGCTACTTTTCATAAAAAATTCAAAAACTGCTTGGTTTGCTTTTTACTTGTTATTACTTTTTTTTGCCTTTAGATCCAGAAATCTTCAAGAGCAACTATCTTCCACCTCTAGCCACCACTGCATCTGCCTCTGACATCACTGTTTCCAGCCGTCGACACTGGATTATACCATCTGCAGACTCTTACTTCTTCTACTGCCTCTTATTCTATTGATTTTATTTATTTATGCAATAGAATATTTATTAATGACTGATTTTTTATTTTTGCAGTGCTATCTCTTACACCACCGGCCGACGATCTCACCTCCAAGACTGTATTCTCTAGCAAGCCACTAGAGATTACTCACTCTACTGTCGGCACCATCACCATCATTACTAGCAGCTTTTCAGCTAACCTCTGTTCACCTCTGCTTCTTGCCTGCTCGACTCTTTCCACCGGCATCCTCTTCAGATCTCCGGTGACATCTCTGATTCTCCATTCAGAAAATTATTTTTATCATTATTATTTTTAGAGACTATTTTCAGACTGAGCCTTATGTATCTTCAATTGTGCAGGTAAAAATTTTGAGAAGGCACATCTTTGGATCTAGCAGCAACTGCCCCGACACTGTTTTTGATCTGAGCCTTATGTGAGCCTTATGTACCTTAAATTTTGCAGAAAATTTTCAAAAGGCACATCTTTGGACCCAGCTGCATTGGCCTAATAATGATTGAGCATGATCTATATAGTTTTGTGAGTATCACTTGCACTCTCTTATTAATGACTATTTCTTATAGTGCATCTTTGACTTTATCATATTTATACTACTTATTGGTTTTCTCTTGAAAAATGATTTTATGGATATATGGAACTCATTGTTTTGATGATGATATTATTCAAATTTGTTGTTAAAATTGATGAAAGGATATGATCCACTTTCTACTATATGATGACATGATTTATTGATAAAATTTCTATTGATAAAATATCTTCCTTGATGATGTGAGTATTTATACTTGTGATTAGAGAAAAACCCATCATGTTAGATTTATTTCTTCAATGCATATCTATCTTTGAAATTTGACATTGGTTAATGCATGAAATTTTGGGTAGATGTATTATTTGAGGAATAAGATCTAAAGGTGAAACTACTCCTTTAAATAAAATGAGTATATGAGTATGATTTGAGAATTGAGATCAATTGATCAACCTAGTAGATGTTTAGTCTATTTTTGTTATTTGTTGGGAAATAAGAATCCAAGATCCATAAAAACAGTGAGAGACTCCCCTACTTGGTACTATGTAAAATTGATAGTGGTACCTAAGACATGGGTTAAAGTCTATGCATGAAAAATAATGAGAGTGAAAAATAATAAGACTCCTCTACTTGGCACTGTGTAAAATTGACAGTGGTACTGAAGACAAGAGTTGAAGTCAAAAATAAAAAGTGTGTATCTAAGTGGGTACATGTCATCTTCACAATAACAAACAAAATACATAAAAAAAAAGGAAAAAAAAATCATGTGTGGAAAAAGATCTTGGAAACCTAATTCCTGTAAACAAAAGCATGATAAATTTGAACTGAAACTGGGTGAAATCATGAGATTGAAAATTCTATTTATTATACAAGTTGCAAAGTTTTATTTGATTGAATTGTGAATCAAGAGGGTTGAGTTCTAAGGATGATATGTTTATTTGAAGTTTTGTAAATCAATTGGTGGAATTTTTCATTGATAGGTTGTATGTTAGAAATTTATTGAGCATGAAAAGGTTTATCTTTTAATCAATTTTTGATTTTTGCTTGAGGACAAGCAAAGTTTGAGCCTTATGTATTTGATGACACCAAAATATATAATATATTTTGTATAATTTTCTATACCTTTTCATGCTAAATTATAGATCTTTTGCTTATTTTCATGCTGAATTTATCAAATATTGCAAAGTCTACTTCTATTTTGGTTTTTCATGATTTTCAGGTAAAAGGCACTATTTTGAGGTGTTTTTAAGAAAAATCAAATACATGGAAGAGTTACCATCATCATGAGGAGATCACCCGACAAATTTCACGCAAAACGGAGCAACTCACCAAAATACGGTAGTGCCGTAATCTATTTTACGGTACCGTATTTTCGTACGCTACCATAAAATCAAGAGCACTGCCATAATTTGGTGGATTTTTAGAACAGAAGATTTTGTGATTTTACGGCACTGCCGTAATGAATTACATGGGCCGTATTTTCCGGACACTTCAGACCAAAGAACGCAAGCGATTTTACGGCAATGCCGTGAAATATTACACTATCGTATTTTGGAGCGCATTCAGAACAGAATACATTGCTAAAATTATGGCACGGCCATAAACTATTTTATGGTACCGTATTTTGAGCAATTTTTGACTAGAAAGTTGCCCAGAAAATATGGCACTACCGTAATATATTTTACGGTACCGTAATTACACTCAAAAACATGATTTTTACGGGTCCGATTCTTGCGCGGGCCATAACTTTTGATCCAGAGCTCCAAATTGAGATATGAAAGTTGCTACGGACCCGTCTTTAAGAGGCGAAGACACACGCACTGTAACAAAGAATTTCTATCCAGTATCGAGGGAGCAATCGATGGAGAGGCGTCTAGGGTTTGGCCTTATGCTGAGAGGTGCAGAGGGAACCTCAGGCCTTGATTTTCACGCAGAAGGTTTGCCTGGAGGAGAGAAAGATACCACAGAAGTTTCAGATTAAAAGGAGTTCAGGTGGAGGAGAAATCAACGAAACAGCGGTGACAGCATTGTTCATCACGGAAAATACGGCTGTAATTTATATTACTGCCGTGTTGTGAAGTTGTTTTCTTCTTCTTCTTCAATTTATTCCACTTTGAAACTATGGTTGATTGTATTTCCTTTTCCATGCTAGCTTAATACTCTTTTGGGACATGGGGAAGTAGTTCTCCTTGATTTTTAATGATTAGATAATCTTCTTTTTCGTCATGATAATTTTGCCATGATAATTTTTCTCATGTGATATTTGTGCATAGACTCTCTATAGATCCACGTTACTAATCATGTTTTTAGAATTTTCGCTATTGACTGAAAGGTAATTGCTTGAGAATTCAGAACCCTAGAATTGCATATTAGGAACCCTTCCTTAGGTTAGATCCAATTTGTTCAGTTCTAGTAGATTAATTGCCATGATAATAACATGAATCTATAGATCGAGTCTAGTTGTCAAACGTGGAGATCTTGCACGAAAGTGAGGATCGGAACGTTGGAGATCCATGAGTAAAACTTGTGTTGAGGCTCGGATGCACGAAAGTGATCCTTGAGATTCCACTAGAGACAATCAACTTAGAACTCGGATGCGCGAAAGTGATCTTTGAGTTCTTTGATTGATGATTTACTTATCTTTAGCATTGGGATAGATCTTGCGCGAAAGCGAGGATTGATCCCTGCATGATTGTCTGCACGAAAGTGAGATGATCCCTTTATGAAGTAAATTAAGTCTTTATCATGATAAAATTAGTTTGACCACCTTTTATTTATGTCTAGTCATTGAAATTAAGGTGGATGAAACCTTAGTCCCAGTTTTCTCTTTATGATTATCTCTTTAGCATATTCTTTGCATAGTTATTTCTATCATATTCGACTTGCTTAGCTAGTGACAAAATATCTATTTGGTACTTAACAATAAGGTCTCTGTGGTTCGATATCTTTCTTTATTACTTCGAGTATCTGTGCACTTGCGGACACAACAAAAGTAGAGCTCAGACTGTCGTACCATGCCATCACTGTCTCCTCTGCCAAAAACTGTGTGAGCAAGAACTCTTTGAACATACTTTATACAAGGATTCGTGATCCTTGAAGCTCTAGCAGAAATAGGAGAAAAATGAGTCTCATGGGTATTTGGGTATACCCTCCAGAACCCAAGTGAAAGATATACCTGATTTCTCTCAAATTTAACTTCCCCTCAACATTAGCTACCCTGAATGTGATTTCTCCTTCAGCAGGTCCATTGGAAAACTCTCGTAGGTCCACATTCAAGCTACTCAAAAATTCCAAAACAAGTGGCAAATAAGTATATGGTGTCATCTCAAAAAATTTTTTAGCTCTGATTTGCTCAAACATCCAAGATACATCCTCGTAGAGCCCAAGTGCCTCTAAAGTCCTTTTATCAGCATATTTTTTTTGACTACCCTTCTTTCAACCAATTGATTGTATCTCGACTCTTGAATTTCATCCCTAAAAATAATGCCATAGGGATTTGGTGGTGTGGAAGATGTAGCTGGCCCTTTTCCTCTTTTCTTTGAAACTACTTGCTTAATCTTGGGTGCCATAAGTGAACTAAGGCTGCACTTTAGATTTCAACACAATATAGCAAAGTATAGCAAGTTTGAACTCAAATAATACTTCCAATCATGAACATAAATACTCATCAAGCATTATAGAAGCAAAGATCAACTAATATGCATGCTTGAACCTAAAGATTCAGTTAATGATGAAAGGGGCGAACAGTGAACAGTGAAAACTCAGCACATCTATCTTGTTTGAACTCAGAATCACTCCCAAATCAAGTCAAAAATCTCTTGAACTAAACAAGGAAGGTACGCCTATCATCTAAGAAGTAAAATGGAAGCAAGAATCTCAGACATTGACTAAGAATCGAAGAGAAACGAAGAAAGGGGAGATTCGCTAAAACAGAGAAATCGGTGAAGAGAGTACCAGATCGGCAGTGAAAACCAGAAAGGAAGAGTCACCGGTGAACTCTGACAGTCGGAGAAGGTCTAGAGACGAAGGTCGGCGCGAGAACGAGTGAGAAATCCCTAAAACACGGCCCAGAAAACCCTAAAAATGGCACATGAATTGCGTCTAAAAATAGACTTACGACCATAAAAATCATTACGGCAGTGCCGTAATCTGGTGAAATTGAAAAACACAGTCCATAATTACAAAACGGTAGTACTGTAATATGGCTCAAACTCTCGGGTCGAAAAACGCTCATAATTACGGTACCGTGAAAACGATTACGGTAGTACCGTAAAAACGTGAAAACTTTCAGGTTAAAAATAGATGAAAATTAAGGTACCACAATATTGGTTACGGTGGTGCCGTAAAAATAATCACAGAATTTTTTTTTGATAAGGTAAAAAATTAGCTCAAAAATACAGCCCTATAAAAATCTTTACGGCAGTACCGCAAAAGCAAAAACACTCTCGAGTCAATTTTGGACACAAAATATGGTACCGTGAAAATACATACGGCAGTACCGTTATCTCGTCAAAACTTTATGGTCGAAATTGACAGGAATTACGGTACCATAATTTCCATTACGGTAGTGCCGTAATTTGCGAAAAACTTGTTTTACCTACAAAAATAAAAGAAAAATTAGTTCTAAGAACAAAGTAAAAATAAAAAGATTAAACTAAAGTTAGAAAGCTTGGGTTGCCTCCCAAGAAGAGCTAATTTAAAGGTCTTTAGCTTGACCGTTCTGCACTCAGATTCGATCTTGAATTCTTCAATTTCCACTCTGATTTTTCCTTGGGTTGAGCATCATCATGAATCACATAAAGCTCAGTCTTGAAACAGTGTCCAAATTTACTCAATATCTTCTTTCCTTTGTCAATCAACTTAGAGCCTCTTCTTCTTCTTCTCTTTTTCTTTTTCTTCTCAGAAATTTGATGTCCTTTCTCCTGTAATCTTCTATCAATATCCTCAGAAAAATTGTTAGCTTCAAAATTAGAGGATTCATCAAATAAATTATGAACATCATAAACAACATCATCTACTATATCGGTACTACAACACGATCCAGAATATGAAAGTTTGTTCAAAGAATCAGCAAGATCAAATTCAATTATTTTTTCACAAATCTCAAAAGTGAATTTTCCTTTTTTAACATCTATATGTGCTTCAGCAGTAGCCAAAAAGGCTCTACCAAGAATTATAGGATTTTTATGATTTTCTTCCATATCAAGGACTACAAAATCAGCAGGTATGAAAAATTCACCTACTTTGATTGGAACATTCTCTAAAATACCAAAAGGATACATTACCGAGCTATCAGCGAACTGTAAAGATATGGATGTTGGTTTAAGCTCTCCAATGTCCAGTTTCCTGCAAATAGATAAAGGCATTAGGCTTACACTGGCTCCTAAATCACATAAGGCTCGATTAAAAGACATGCTTCCAATAGAACAAGGTATAGAGAAACTACCTGGATCCTTCAGTTTTGGTGGCAATTTATTCTGGTTAATAGCACTACAATCCTCAGTTAAAGCCACAATACCATAGTCCTCTAATTTTTTTTTTGTTAGACAAGATTTCTTTCAAGAATTTTGCATATGATGGCATTTGAGATATAACTTTAGTAAAAGGAATATAAATGTAAAGCTTTTTCAACACTTCAAGAAATTTGCCAAATTGTTTATCAAGTTTTGCTTGCACTAACCTTTGGGGAAAGGGTACAGGTGGCTTATAAGGTGGAGGTAAATTAGGTTTAGAATCATCACTCTGAGATGGCATATCTTCTTTTGGTTCATCACCCTCTTGAGGTGGCAAACTAGCTTGGGATTGTTCATGCTCAGAAGATTTTTCTAACTCTAATTTATCATCATGATTGTAATTAGGCTCTTTTTCATTGTTCACAACTTTCCCTTTGGGTTCCTCTAATTGTCTCCCATTTCTAGTAATGATAGCATTACAGTGCTCCCTAGGATTCAACTCAGGTTTAGCAGGTAATTTTCCAGGGGGTCTGTAAGAACTACTAGCTTGTTGTGCTATTTGATTTTCCAAGATTTTGTTGTGGGCTGCTAATGATCCTACTTGAGAAGCTAGTTGACTAACCATTCCCTTAAGATCTTCAATTTATTTGTTTTGATTTTGCATGAATTGATTTTGATTAGTCATCAACTTTTCTAGCATGGACTCAATGTTTGAATTCTGATTTGAGTTTTGACTTTGATTTGGTTTGTGTTGGAACTCTCTATTTTCAGTTTGTCCCCCTACATTATTGTTGTTTTTCCAAGATAAGTTGGGGTGATTCCTCCATCCAGGGTTGTAGGTACTAGAATAGGGATCATTGTTTCTACTTTGATTATAATTCCCTAATGCATTAACATGTTCACTATCCTAACTAGCAATGACCTTACAATCTTCAGAGATATGACCATTGTTACCACATATATCACAAACAAGAGATGAAGACACAACAGCAGTTTGCATCTTAAAGGAATCAAATCTGTTGCACAAAGAGTCTACCTTTTCTGCCAAGGTGTGCCAACCATCACTCTCATTCTTACCTTGGGAAGGTTTATAAAGCACTCCTCTCTCTGAAGTCCACTGTTATGATTTAAAGCCATCTCTCCTAGCAACTTGAAAGCATCATCAATGGTTTTGCTTATCAAAGCTCCTCCCGCAGTAGCATCAATAGTTAGTCTGGTATTATAAAGTAAACCATTGTAAAAAGTATGAATTAAAACCCAATTTTCAATGCCATGGTGAGGACACTTCCGCTGTAAATCGTTGAATCGCTCTCATACTTCGCTAAAAGATTCACCATCCCTCTGTGCAAAACTTAAAATCTGGTTTCTCATTTGGATGGTCTTGCTTGGTGGAAAATATTTCATCAAGAAGGCATTGGACAATTGCTCCCATGTGGTTGTTGGTGTATATGCCCTAGGACCTAGTTTTGGTCAACTTATGTACTACTTGACATTGATATTTATATATCATTCTGGCATTGTCATTATCATTGTTTGTCTACACCTGCGATTGTGTACTTACATGATAATGTCCCTGGAGACAGATTGGATCTGTGCTCAAATAATTGTCCCTAGTCGATGTACCTGAGTGGATATGGGACAGCTCTGGTACTTTAGAGACTAGTATGTGGGCTGGTTAGGCACGTGGTGCTAACGCAGACACATGAGTATATCATTGGAGGATATACTGGATAGACCCGCTATGAGGCTATGACTTGGTGTCATGAGTTATCCTCATAAGTGACAGGAGATGCATTGATCCCTTGACTTGAGATCTTTGATCATTCTATATGGTTAGGGACTTGCTTTGATACAACCTAACACCTTGCCGTAGCTGGGAGGTCATAACAGTTGTTATTGAGCATGTCACGACCCATATGAGAAGATCAATGGATAGACATAGGATTTGCCCCTTCCCTAGGGAAGTATGATATCCATGGAGCTCCTTTATGGTTCTATGACTGAGAGTGTATGGCCATACCCAGGTGAGAACCTGTTTTAGTCATAGCCATGAGATTGGATGAAAGCAAGTGGTGACACACTTGTCCAATCGGATATCAGTTCGGCAAAGAGACTGTAATGCATCTGTACCTAGTTGCGATGATGGGGATGTCGATGTCGATATCCATTCCAATGACCTGGGTAGCAGCGATGCATTGCTAGGTGCCACTCACTACTTGTGATGACCTCTGGTCAGCACTGCCAGCGTCAGAGGAACCTACAGGGTCGCACACCTTGATACTTGAGTTCTCGTATTGATCGGGAAGCCTTATGATCGAGTTATTAGATAACTCGGATCTAATTGGGAGATTTCATCAGCGCCAATGGGCCTGATGAGATGGAAGAATGTTATTGGAGCCAAACTTCATTTTTGGCAGGTTGACCCGTATTTGACCATGGTTGGTCACATTTGGATTAGGGTTGCATTGGATTGGATCCAAGTGCTTAATCAACCCATGTAATGAAGTTTGGGCTAGCTCATTATCCAATGAGGCCCAATAACAAGTTCTCATGAAGAGATGAGAGACTAAAAGGGTATAATGGGGAGAAACATGAACCATTAAGCGCCTAGGGGCATAATGGGGTCATGTTGGCGCCTTTGCTTCATTATGGAAGTAAAGGGCGCCTCCCCTCTCTTCCTAGGATGGAATGCATGCCTCTATGGCATTGCTTGGGGCGCAAGGCAAGGCCTTGGCGCACAAGGAAAGGTGTGGGGCACAATAAGGAATGGTTGAATGAGAATTATGGAAATGTCTTGGAGACTTTCCTTGTCTCAAACCTCCTCATCCTAGCCCTACACTTGTCATGATCCTAGCCCTTACCCTAACCACCTCTTGCCCTATAAATGTGACCCTAGTCGCCCCCTCTTGTGGATGATTAATCCTTAAAGGCGTGAACACATCAAGAGGGCGAGAATAAGGGGCATTGGCGCAACCATCCTCTTCCATCAAACCCTAGCCACAAGCTTCTTCCCTTCTTCCTCCTTTGGCGCAAGAGAAGTAAAGGCTTGGCGGCATTCTCCCTTCTCCCCTCTTCTTCATCAATTGGCGCTTCTACCTTGGAGGTGGCGCGAGCATTGAAGAAGAGAACTAAGGCTTGGATCTTCTTCCCGAGGCTAGCACCGGGCGTGGAAGAAGAGAACTCAAGAGATCCGTGTGTGCGAGACTGCAGAGGGCGCACACTTGGGCACCTGCATCGGTATTGCTCTACATTGCTCTTAAGGTATTTCCTATCTCATCGTGTCGACTCCCTTGCTTGCGATCTTCACTGGGTTTTTGGGACCGGCCTGTTTCGGGGACATTCTTCCGCTCCGTAAAATGTATGTCCATGACTCTGAAAAATGTAAAATATCCCCGGGGTTTCCCAACAGTGGTATTAGAGCGACTTGCAAGACTCAAACGATGTTTTATGCTTTTCTTTCGTGCTCACATGCCATATCTCTATTTTCGTAAATAGCATGATGCATGGCAAACAATTTTTCTAAGTAGGAAAAATTGAGGTTTCTTGTTTCTATCATCCTCTCAATCTCTTTTGGAATTTTTGGACTATTTTTCTTGTTTGATTTAAAGATCAAAGGCGCACGTAATTTTGTCAAGTAGGACGGGCATTGTGTCTTCGGACTGGCCAAGTCTCTTGATCTGAAAAAATTGCCAGCCGAAAGGATCTCTGAAATCATCATGAAAAATAAATCGCAATAAAACAAAAGATTTGTGAGAAGAAGATGAGAAAAAGAGACTAGTTTTATGAAAAAGTAAAATTTTAGATTTTATGTTTTTCATGAGCATGTAGAATTGCATGAGTAAATACCTTGACTATGCATGATGTTGTGATCATTAGTCAAGCCCCCCTTAGCATGCCTGCGATGTATCCTCGTGAGGCCTGCGTGCCGCTTTTTCTTTTTTGCTTTTGACTATGAAGAAGATTAGGGTGGCGCATGTGCTTGGAGCTTAGCGCATGCATACATTGGATGGTGATGCAACAAGCAAGAGGCGCAAACCTGCTTAGTGGCGCAAGACCATGGCATTGGCTGAACCTATGGGAACTTCGAAAGTATTCCTCTACGGTTTGAGAGCTAAGCCATGAGAGAAGGACCTTGGAGCCAACCTTGAAGTTCAAGCTAGAGGTCGGCTAGGCTAGGTCTAGTTTTTGGGGCTTGAGTTCTAGGACAAGAGTTGAACCTATTTCATGGCATGGATTGGTTCAATGTCTTGTATAGGATATGATCACATCATTCTTTACTGCTTTTATTATTATCTGCAGAAGCATGCCTGAAATGTTTTATCGTTATGTTATCACCATAGGATTGCATGCCTGTAATGATAGACATAAGATAAAACTGAGATGATGAGACCTTAAACAAAAACCCTCAATTAAAATATCAAGTCTGGTAGCCTTCTAACGCGTAGCCCTCACTAAGCTATCGATCAGTGGAGTTGTGAATTGTTTCCCACCCTCGTGGGACACACCCACTTATCTTTAGAAAGTGCGTGGTGGCAATGGTTTCCCCAGTCCAGTTTTAACCTGGGCGTGCCTTCGCAAGGAAACTCGTTGGCCCTGGGCATAACGGTTAGGAATGGACTTGACTAGAAGTTCACATGTGCTGGGCGCATGGTGAAAGTCTAGAGGCATCGTTGAGAGGTAAAGGTTTCATGTTGTATGCAGCCCTCACTGGACATGAAATGCCCAGACTGTCTCAACAAGGGGAGTTGCTTGGAGCAATCGGCCGGCGCACCCACCTTAGGAAACATGGGTTACTTTGTGCATCTCATCCCACCCTCGTGGGACGCGAAGCCTCATGTGAAATAAGGATCCCATCTCACTAGGAAGTCTTAAACTTCCCGATTGACTTTGTGGGTTGTCAATTCAAATTTAGAATAGTGAGAGCAGTAATCATTTAAAACAAGTCCAGTTTAAATGATTCGAAGTAGTACTAATCTGTTCTTCTTGGGTGTTGTAGAACAATGGCTACGAACACTGGCGGATTAACACTGCGATCACTCCTTGATAAGGATAAGTTAGTTGGAATTAACTTTATGGACTGGCATCGGAACTTGAGGATAGTCCTCAAGCTCGAGAAGAAGCTGTATGTCCTTGAACAGCCTCTTCCTGCGGCTCCTCCGCCTAATGCCCGAACGGCAGACAGAGATGCTTATAGAAAGCATCAAGATGACTCTTTGGAGGTTGCATGTCTTATGCTAGCCAGCATGGCACCTGAACTGCAGGTGCAATATGAGGAGCAGAACGCTTTTCAGATGATCAGTCATCTGAAACAGATATTCGAGGCTCAGGCTAGAACTGAGAGATTTGACACCGCCAAAGCAGTCTTTCGGTGTAAGTTGTCTGAGGGTGCACCAGTGAGACCCCATGTTCTCAAACTCATTGGGAATGTGGATCATCTCAGGAGACTGGGACATGCCATAGACAACGAGCTGGTTGTGGATCTTATTCTGCATTCCCTGCCCCCTAGCTTCAGTCCGTTTATTATTAATTTCAACATGAACCGGATTGAGTGCACACGGGAGGAATTGATGAATATGCTCCAAACAGCCGAGCGAGAGATGGGTAAGACCAAACCCAATTCTGTTCTTTTGGTCCCTGCGACCAAGAAGATAAAGAAGAAGGGTAAGGCACGTGCTAAGAGCAGTGCCAGAGGTCCTACCAAAGCACTGAAGAAAAAGGCAAAGAAGTCAAAGGACCAGAGGTGTTTTCACTGTGGCGAGCAGGGTCACTGGAGAAGGGACTGCAAGCAGCTTCAGAATGAGGAGAAGAAAGGCTTGGCCTTAACTTCTAGCTCAGGTATCTATGTTACAGAAGTCAATCTTTCTACTTCTATGTCATGGGTATTGGATACCGCATGTGGAGCTCATATTTGTACAAATATGCAGGGGCTCAAGAAAAGTAGATCGGTGCGGCTTGGAGAGATTGACCTACGCGTTGGAAACGGGGCACAGGTTGCTGCTGTTGCTGTAGGCGTTTTGACTCTCTCCTTGCCTTCTGGACTTCAATTAGAACTAGATAATTGCTTTTGTGTACCTTCGCTAACAAAGAACATTGTATCCATTCCTTGCTTGGCAAAGAAAGGATTTAAATTTGAAATAAATAAGAACTCCTGTTCTTTTTCATTTGCAAATATGTTCTATGGGAAGAGTACTTTGTGCAATGGTCTATATATCTTGGATATGGAAAGTTCTATTTCTAACATAAGCAATAAGAGGACCAAACTGAGTGGTTCAGTTGGTGCTTTCCTATGGCACTGTCGATTAGCCCATATAAACAAGAATCACATCCAACAACTCCATGCAAATGGATTGTTAGATTCGAGTTCCTTGGAGGAATTTGATACTTGTGAACCTTGTTTATTAGGGAAAATGATAAAGGCACCCTTCACCAAGATTGGTGAGAGGGCAGAAGGTTTATTAGATCTCATACATACTGATGTGTGTGGGCCCTTCAATAAACAAGCCAGAGGAGGATACAACTACTTCATTACCTTCACTGATGACTTCAGTAGGTATGGCTATGTCTACTTAATGAGATATAAATCTGAATCCTTTGAGAAATTCAAGGAGTTCAAGAATGAAGTAGAGAACCAGCTTGGAAGATCCATTAAAGCTCTTCGATCAGATCGAGGTGGAGAATACCTGAGCGGTGAGTTCTTTGACTATCTGAGAGAGTGTGGGATCATATCCCAACTCACTCCTCCTGGAACACCTCAATGGAATGTTGTGTCTGAAAGGAGAAATCGAACTTTATTGGATATGGTTCGATCCATGATGAGTCATGCAACTCTACCTTCATCATTATGGGGGCATGCACTAGAAACAGCTTCTTTGATACTGAATAATGTTCCATCTAAGAGTGTCTCCAAAATACAATACGAGATGTGGAGTGGGAGACGCCCTAATCTCGCGTTTATCAGGATCTGGGGATGTGAGGCTTATGTCAAACGTCAGGATTCTAGCAAACTAGAACCTAGATCTAATAAGTGTGTGTTTGTGGGGTATCCTAAGGAAACTAAAGGATACTACTTCTATGTCCCAACCGAGAACAAAGTTTTTCTTGCTCGGGGTGCTGTCTTTCTAGAGAAAGAATTTCTTATGAAAGAAGTTAGTGGGAGGAAGTTTGACTTGGATGAGATCCAAGTGCAAGCACAAGACAAGGAGATGGAATCTGAGCCACCTGCACCGGTTGCTAGGCAACCTGAGGCTCAGACACAGGTCCCGCGTAGGTCTGGGAGAATTCGTCGTGCACCTGAAAGGTATGGGTCGCTACCGACCCAACACGATGGGATCTTCATCATTGAGGATGAACCTAGAAACTATGATGAGGCGGTCAGTGGACCGGACTCCGAGAAATGGCTTGACGCCATGCGATCCGAGATGGATTCCATGTCGGCTAACCAAGTCTGGGATTTGGTTGAGCTGCCTGATGGGGTAAAACCCATAGGGTGTAAATGGGTCTTCAAGAGGAAGACAGACATGGATGGCAAAATAGTTACCTATAAGGGTAGACTAGTGGCTAAAGGATTTAAACAAGTCCACGGGGTGGACTATGATGAAACCTTCTCGCCGGTTGCCATGATTAAATCCATTCGGATTCTGCTTGCTATAGCTGCATATCATGACTACGAGATATGGCAGATGGATGTGAAGACAGCGTTGCTTAACGGGAAGCTGACTGAGGATGTGTATATGACACAACCTGATGGCTTCATCCATCCTGCAGAGGCTAATAAGGTCTGCAGGCTGAAGAGATCCATTTATGGATTAAAACAAGCATCTCGAAGTTGGAATCTTCGATTTGATGAGGCCGTGAGAGATTATGGCTTTATCAAAAGCGAAGATGACGCCTGTGTATACAGAAAATTCAGTGGGAGCTTGGTGATTTTTCTGGTCTTGTATGTTGATGACATACTGCTCATCGGAAACGACATCCCTAGTCTTCAAGCTGTGAAGACATGGTTGGGGAAGTGTTTCGAGATGAAAGACTTAGGGGAGGCCGCCTATATTCTAGGCGTGAGGATCTACCGGGATAGATCCAAGAAGCTTCTGGCCCTTAGTCAGAGTACTTACATTGATAAGGTGCTGGAGAGGTTCTACATGGAGCAATCCAAGAAAGGATACCTTCCAGTAAGACATGGCCTTACTCTCTCAAAGAGCCAGTGTCCTACAACACAGGCTGAGAGGGATGACATGAGTCGAATTCCTTATGCTTCGGCAGTCGGATCAATCATGTATGCAATGTTGTGTACTAGACCAGATGTGGCATATGCCGTGAGCATAACCAGCCGATACCAATCCAATCCAGGTCTGCAGCACTAGGTGGCTGTAAAGAACATCCTAAAGTATCTGAAAAGAACTAAGGATCTGTTCTTGGTCTATGGGGGACAGGAAGAGCTCAGTATGCAGGGCTATACTGACGCATCGTTCCAGTCTGACCCTGACGACTTTAGATCGCAGGCCGGCTATGTGTTCAAGATAAATGGAGGCGCTGTATGCTGGAAGAGCTTCAAGCAATCCACCATAGCAGATTCTACAACCGAAGCTGAGTATGTGGCTGCTTCTGAGGCAGCCAAGGAAGCTGTTTGGATAAGGAAGTTCTTATGTGATCTTCAAGTGGTGCCTAGTGCAATGGATCCCATTGAACTCTACTGTGACAACAATGGAGCAATTGCACAAGCCAAGGAACCACGGTCTCATCTAAGATCCAAACACATACTCAGAAGATTTCACCTGATCAGAGAGATCATTGACAGAGGTGATGTCAAGATTAGCAGAGTAGACATAGAGGACAATCTGGCAGACCCATTGACCAAGGCTTTGGCGCAGCAGAAGCATGATGGTCACGCTAGAGATATGGGGTTGAGATTCCTCAACTTCTAGGTCTTAGTGCAAGTGGGAGATTGTTGGTGTATATGCCCTAGGACCTAGTTTTGGTCAACTTATGTACTACTTGACATTGATATTTATATATCATTCTGGCATTGTCGTTATCATTGTTTGTCTACACCTGTGATTGTGTACTTACATGATAATGTCCCTGGAGACAGATTGGATCTGTGCTCAAATAATTGTCCCTAGTCGATGTACCTAAGTGGATATGGGACAGCTCTGGTACTTTAGAGACTGGTATGTGGGTTGGTTAGGCACGTGGTGCTAACGCAGACACATGAGTATATCATTGGAGGATATACTGGATAGACCCGCTATGAGGCTATGACTTGGTGTCATGAGTTATCCTCATAAGTGACAGGAGATGCATTGATCCCTTGACTTGAGGTCATTGATCATTCTATATGGTTAGGGACTTGCTTTGATACAACCTAACACCTTGCCGTAGCTAGGAGGTCATAACAGTTGTTATTGAGCATGTCACGACCCATATGAGAAGATCAATGGATAGACATAGGATTTGCCCATTCCCTAGGGAAGTATGATATCCATGGAGCTCCTTTATGGTTCTATGACTAAGAGTGTATGGCCATACCCAGGTGAGAACCTGTTTTAGTCATAGCCATGAGATTGGATGAAAGCAAGTGGTGACACACTTGTCCAATCGGATATCAGTTCGGCAAAGAGACTGTAATGCATCTGTACCTAGTTGCGATGATGGGGATGTCGATGTCGATATCCATTCCAATGACCTGGGTAGCAGCGATGCATTGCTAGGTGCCACTCGCTACTTGTGATGACCTCTGGTCAGCACTGCCAGCGTCAGAGGAACCTACAGGGTCGCACACCTTGATACTTGAGTTCTCGTATTGATCGGGAAGCCTTATGATCGAGTTATTGGATAACTCGGATCTAATTGGGAGATTTCATCAGCGCCAATGGGCCTGATGAGATGGAAGAATGTTATTGGAGCCAAACTTCATTTTTGGCAGGTTGACCCGTATTTGACCATGGTTGGTCACATTTGGATTAGGGTTGCATTGGATTGGATCCATGTGCGTAATCAACCCATGTAATGAAGTTTGGGCTAGCTCATTATCCAATGAGGCCCAATAACAAGTGCTCATGAAGAGATGAGAGGCTAAAAGGGTATAATGGGGAGAAACATGAACCATTAAGCGCCTAGGGGCATAATGGGGTCATGTTGGCCCCTTTGCTTCATTATGGAAGTAAAGGGCGCCTCCCCTCTCTTCCTAGGATGGAATGCATGCCTCTATGGCATTGCTTGGGGCGCAAGGCAAGGCCTTGGCGCACAAGGAAAGGCGTGGGGCACAATAAGGAATGGTTGAATGAGAATTATGGAAATGTCTTGGAGACTTTCCTTGTCTCAAACTTGTCATGATCCTAGCCCTACACTTGTCATGATCCTAGCCCTTACCCTAACCGCCTCTTGCCCTATAAATGTGACCCTAGTCGCCCCCTCTTGTGGATGATCAATCCTTGAAGGCGTGAACACATCAAGAGGGCGAGAATAAGGGGCATTGGCGCAACCATCCTCTTCCATCAAACCCTAGCCGCAAGCTTCTTCCCTTCTTTCTCCTTTGGCGCAAGAGAAGTAAAGGCTTGGCGGCATTCTCCCTTCTCCCCTCTTCTTCATCAATTGGCGCTTCTACCTTGGAGGTGGCGCGAGCATTGAAGAAGAGAACTAAGGCTTGGATCTTCTTCCCGAGGCTAGCACCGGGCGTGGAAGAAGAGAACTCAAGAGATCCGTGTGTGCGAGACTGCAGAGGGCGCACACTTAGGCGCCTGCATCGGCATTGCTCTACATTGCTCTTAAGGTATTTCCTATCTCATCGTGTCGACTCCCTTGCTTGCGATCTTCACTGGGTTTTTGGGACCGGCTTGTTTCGGGGACATTCTTCCGCTGCGTAAAATGTATGTCCATGACTCTGAAAAATGTAAAATGTCCCCGGGGTTTTCCAACAGTGGTGAAGGTACCGGTAGGTTGTGCTTGAAGCCAAGATCGTGCTCGGTCCCTAAGAGAAAAAGGAAACAATCTCAGTTTTAATGCATCGTTAGAAACTCCATTAATCTTAATTGTATCACAAAGTTCAAGAAACAAGGAAAGGTGTTGGTTAGGATCTTCAAAAGGAGATCCTCCAAACTGGTTCTATTGAATCATAGATAAGTGAAGGTTCCCTTACGCAAGGGGGGGGGGGGGGGGGGCGAAACCCTAATAGGCGCATCTTGGAGGATTTAAAGCAGCGGAGAGGGTTTCTAGATCTATTGCATGCTATATGATCAACAAAAACATTCTATAGAAAGAATGAGATTCATACCGATGCCATTTCTAGATGGCGACTTGGAAGCAGAAAGCGATGTGGCTTTCCTCCAGAGGTGACGCACACAAGATGAGTCTTGGCTCCTCCTTGTCGCCCCTTGTGCTAGCAAGGATCGTCCAAGTATCCTGATCGAATGAAAGGGATGAGATCTTCTTGGCGATTTCTTCCTTCTCCTTTGCGTTCACCTTCTTCACCACATGAGAGAGAGCTTGTGTCGACTCGTGGAGAGATGAAGAGAGAAGAGGCGTGAAGAGGAAAACGTGAGGCGTGGTCACGTTTAGAGAAGTGCTCTCTAAAAATAGCATGCCACTTCTCAATATGCGATCATGGGTCTACCCCAATCGCAAACCTCTTATCTCATGAACCATCCGCTCACTTAATGAGCTGGTTCAATTCGGTTCAGTTCAAGAACCAATCAAGCCAAGCGATCCAGTCTAGATCATGATTAAACCCTAAGGCTCCAGATCTAACCGTTGATCTCTTGATGCTTCTGATCTCACCGATCTAGCATCCATTCTCTCAATCGAAGCTTACCGATCTCAAGCCCTAATCAATCAAACATGATCAGACCAGATCTCACTTACAATCAGAGATTAAATCCCTTTAAACTGAACCTGAATAATTCAGTCCACACGATCTGACTTAAGTAAGCCATATCATCAAATTGTGCGACCCTGAGGGTTTCCTTTAAATGTCGGTAACGATAACTTACGTTATCACGATCAGTGAGGGGTATCTAGCAACACATCACTGTCTCCCGATATAAAGGAAAGAGTCTTCCAAGACTACACCCAAACCACGGCACAAGTGTGAATCAACTTCACCAGGCATGCAAATATCCTTTGCCACTGGACGTTCTTATTGGACAAGCATGTCAAGCTTGTAGCTCCAATATGATGAGCATGATTAGATCAGATGAACATAGTCACCTGGGTATGGCCATACACTATTCTCAATCATCTCATTCAGGGGGGCCCCTTTAGAACATCTCACTCCTTAAACAAGGAGACGGCAATCCTTTATCTATCACTAGTGCCCTAACCTGATTCAAGCTCACCATCCAAGATAGTCTATAATCATTATGTTTCAAATGATATTGAACTAACTCAAAACAATGACAATCATCATTTAGAAACACAAGTGATCTCAAGTCAGAGGACATGTGCCACTTGTTGCAATCAAGGATTATTCACATTGTGACAACCAATTGAATATCCTAGTAGGGTCTGTCCAGTACATCCAATGTACCCATGAGTCTACCTCTTATTCCATGCTCGAAGCATCCTATAAGATTAGAGCACATATTAGTCTCAATCATATCAAGGCTGTCTCATGTTCACCAAGATATATCGACTAAGGACTTTATAGCATGTCAGCTCAGCTGAACAGCTTTGAGACATTATTCAGAAGTACAATTATTGCAGCAGATAACGTAACAAACTGAATAACAACCATGCCTTTATAAACATAAGAGTTTATTACATGATACTGTTACAATCCCAAGGCCTCAAACATTAGCCTTAAGGGCATACCCCAACAATCTCCCACTTGCACTTAATCTAATGGTTGAGAAATCTCAAACCCATATTATTACAGTGCTTCTCATGCTTCTGCTGCGCCAGAGGCTTAGTAAGCGGGTCTGCCAGATTGTCATATGTATGTACCTTGCAGACTTTGATCTCGCCACGATCTATGATCTCCCTGATCAAGTGAAACCGTCTCTGTATGTGCTTGGACTTCTGGTGCGACCGTGGTTCCTTTGCTTGTGCGATTGCTCCAGTGTTATCACAGAAGATAACCAAAGGATCTGCACTCGAAGGAACAACACCAAGTTCTCTCACGAACTTACGAATCCACACTGCCTCCTTGGATGCTTCCGAGGCTGCAACATACTCGGCTTCTGTTGTGGAATCAGCAACAGTTGACTGTTTGAAACTCTTCCACACCACTGCTCCTCCATTCAAGCTAAATACATAGCCTGATTGCGATCGGAAATCATCCTGGTCAGACTGGAATGAAGCGTCAGTATATCCTTCAATACTGAGTTCTTCCTGACCACCATATATCAAGAACATATCTTTGGTCCTCCGCAGATATTTTAAGATGTTCTTGACTGCAATCCAGTGCGCCATACCTGGATTACTTTGGAACCGACTGGTCACGCTTAACCCGTAAGCGACGTCTGGGCGAGTACACAACATCGCATACATAATGGATCCAATAGCCGAAGCATAAGGCGTATTGTCCATTTCATCTTTCTCAGTCTGTGTTTGTGGACACTGACTCTTCGAAAGATTCAGACCATGTCTGACTGGAAGATATCCTCTTTTAGAATTCTCTAAATGAAATCTCTCCAGGACTTTATCGATGTAAGTACTCTGGCACAGCCCGAGAAGCCTCTTAGATCTATCCCTGTAGATCTTCACACCTAATACATAGGCTGCTTCTCCTAGATCTTTCATCTGGAAACATTTCCTTAGCCATGCCTTAACCGCATGCATTTCAGGAATGTCATTTCCAATGATCAAGATATCATCGACGTAGAGGACTAGGAAAGTAATCACGCTCCCACTAAACCTCTTATATACACACGGGTCATCCTCGTTCTTGACGAAACCAAATTCACTGATTGATTCATCAAAATGAATATTCCAGCTTCTAGATGCTTGTTTAAGTCCATAAATAGACTTCTTTAACTTGCATATCTTATGACGATCTGATGGATTAGTGAAACCTTCTGGTTGTGTCATATACACATCCTCATCCAGATTTCCATTAAGGAAAGCTGTCTTCACATCCATTTGCCAAATCTCATAATCATAATATGCTGCTATCGCGAAAAGAATCCGAATAGACTTAAACATAGCTACAGGTGAGAAAGTTTCATCATAATCTATCCCGTAGATTTATTTGAAACCTTTCGCAACTAGCCTGCCTTTATAGGTAACCACGTTACCATCCATGTCAATCTTCTTCTTGAAGATCCATTTACAGCCTATAGGGATAACTCCCGGAGGCGGATCAACCAAATACCAGACTTGGTTATCTGACATGGAGTCCATCTCGGCGCGCATAGCTTCAAGCCATCTCGCTGACTCCGGTCCACTGACCGCATCCGCATAAGTGAGGGGTTCATCATTATCAATGATGTAGACTCCGTCATAGCGCTCAGGCTGTCGACGGATCCTTCCCGATCTTCGCGGTTCCCGTGATATCTGAGCCTCAGGTTGTTCAATAACCTGTTCTACCGGCTCAGGCTCATCCAACTGTGCTTGAGCACTTTGTCCTTCCTCTGGATTCTCATCCAGCTTTATTTCTCTCCCACTGGCCTCTTGCAGAAGAAACTCCTTCTCAAGAAATATGGCCATCCGAGCAACAAACACCTTGTTCTCTTTGGGATCGTAAAAATAATAACCCTTAGTTTCCTTAGGGTAACCGACAAAGATACATTTGTCAGATCTGCTCTCTAGTTTCCCAGAGGCGAGCTTTTTGACATAAGCCTCGCAACCCCAGATCCTGATAAATGTCAAGCTCGGCTGTTTCCCATACCATAACTCATATGGCGTCTTAGAAACTGCCTTGGATGGCACTCGGTTTAGTACCTTTGCAGCTGTTTCCAGTGCAAAACCCCAAAAGGAATATGGAAGAGTAGCCTGACTCATCATAGAACGAACCATATCAAGTAACGTTCTATTTCTCCTCTCGGACACACCATTCCATTGCGGTGTTCCTGGCGGAGTGAGCTGTGAGATAATCCCACACTCCTTCAGATAGTCAATAAACTCTCGACTTAGGTATTCTCCACCTCGATCAGAACGAAGTGCCTTGATATTTCCGCCAAGCTGATTCTGTACTTCATTCTTGAACTCTTTGAACTTGTCAAAAGATTCACTTTTATGTCTCATCAGATAGACATACCCATACCTACTGAAATCATCAGTAAAGGTAATGAAGTACTGATAGCCACCTCTGGCATGTTTACTAAATGGCCCACACACATCACTGTGTATAAGGTCAAGTAAACCTGAAGCCCTTTGACCTTTGTTAAGAAAAGGTGACTTCGCCATTTTACCCATTAAACAAGCCTTGCATGTATCAATCTCCTCATAGGAGAACGATCCCAGCAGTCCATGATCATGCAACCGCTTAATGCGTTTCTTGTTAATATAGCCTAAACGACTATGCCATAGCAAGGTGCTGTCATCAGCATACTTGGCTTTCTTAATATCAATCGTGTGTATAGAACATTCCATGTCCAACATGAATAACCCATTATTAATTGAACCAGTAGCATAAACTATATTATCAATAGATAAAACACACTTTGAAATATTGCATTCAAAGGAAAAACCCTTCCTGACAAGAGCAGGAATGGAGATAATATTTTTAGTAATGCTGGGAACAAAGTAACAATTGTTCAGTTCTAATACAAGCCCAGATGGCAAAGAGATGAAATAGTCTCCTACAGCAACAGCAGCAACCCGTGCCCCATTTCCAACTCGTAGGTCCACCTCATGCTGTCCCACCTGTCTTCTTCTCTTGAGTTCCTGTACATTTGAACAAATGTGAACTCCACATGCAGTGTCCAACACCCAGGATATAGAAGAAGATGAAACCATGACTTCCATCACGTAAATACTTGAGCCAGAAGCGATGCTTCCCCTCTTATCTCCTTGGAGCGCTTTACAGTCCTTTTTCCAGTGACCCAGCTGGCCACAGTGGAAACATCTGTATTCCTTTGACCGCTTAACTTTTTGCTTCAGAGCCTTGCTGTAACTCTTGACAGGGGCCTTGCCCTTCTTCCCCTTCTTCTTGTTCCTCGAAGGAACCATCAAGACAGAGGTTGAAGGCTTACCCTTCAGAGTTTCCTCAGTAGTCAAGAGCATATTCAGCAGCTCTGCCGGAGTACAATCGATTTTGTTCATATTAAAGTTAATAATGAACGCATCGAAAGAGGGCGGGAGAGACTGCAGAATAATGTCTACAGCAAGCTCCTGGTTGATGGTATGCCCCAGTTTCTCTAGAGCCTCCTTGTGCCCAATCATCTTGAGCACGTGAGCTCCTACTGGGCTCCCTTCAGCCAGTTTGCTCTGAAAGAACAGCTTTGTCAAATTATAGCGTTCTGTCCTCGCCTGTGCAGCATACAGCATCTTGAGGTTTGCTATCATGTCTATAGCAGACATATCCTCATGCTGACGCTGCAGCGGTGGCGTCATAGACGCTAGCATCAGGCAAGCGACATCAATGCTATCATTGACGTGCTTTTCATAAGCTTCCCGAACCGCCCTTGCGGCGTTCGGAGCGGGCTGAGGCGGTATCGCCGTCTCGAGGACATACAGTTTCCTCTCTGCCTTAAGAACAATCTTAAGGTGTCCGAACCAGTCTGAGAAGTTCGGCCCAGCAAACTTCTCCCTTTCCAGTAGGGATCGCACATTGAAGCTCATGGTGTTCGTTGCTACAGGTATCTACAACAATGCAAGAACAGCAAGGTCAGTATCAATGTAAAGAATCAATTCAGGACTTAAGAATGATTCTTTTTCTCACTATTTTATCTGACTGAAAAATCCATTAAAACAGTCCGAAAGAGTAGAACTCTTTTAGTGAGATGGGATCCAGATTTCATACTTGGTCTCCGCGTCCCGCTCAGGCGAGATAAGATACACAGAGAGTACAAGCACTAATCTCTGGTAGGCAGTCCCTGCCAATCGCCAACCCGTGCGATTCCCCTTCATCTGGGCAATCCAGCAGACTGTGCCAACTGAGTTGGTACAACACAGTCTCTGACCCCACAGATGGCTGCCTCCATGTGCTACCATATGCGCCACACATGTAGCCTACATGGTCAAGCTGACCCGACCTACTCCCTGGACCACCACGTGCTATGCTGAGCAGCGAGAAGCGATAAATCCCTTCTCTGTAACACGCAGGTGTAATCCCGCACCGTCTGAAGATAGATGGACGTGCCCACTGAGTGGGTGCAACACGGCTCCAACGATAATCAGAACAGTGAGGTTTCGCGTCAGAAGGCTTACGAGCTTGATATTTAGCGTTGGATTTTAACGGTCTTTTATCTTCTTCACTATCATGCAATTCCTATGGTGATAGCAGAAGATAAATAAATCATGCTGTTCTACTTATTTAAACAATAAAAGAAAGCATGGATCTTATGTGGTAAAAGCCCATAGCCTAAGTAAGACCTTAACTTAACTTAAGTCTTCACTTGCTTTTCTTCATGGGACTTTTGCTGCTCATCTGGCCCAACCCAGGGCCCAAGCGCCATCTGCAGCTCAGGTGTGCCCACCAGGGAAATTGCGCCTGGTCCCAGAGTCGAACCCTGGACCTCCCACCTGGTCAAGCCACTGCTGCATGCGCCAATGCCAAGTGTGCTCTGTGCTCTTGTCTGATTAATTTACAAATTAATCTATCTAGACAAGATTGACTCGCAGGTCAATTACATTTTATAAATTAAATGCAATGTGATGCGCAGATCACAATAAAAAGATACAAAATTAACCAGGCACGCAGGCCCCAGCACAGCACACATTAAAAACGGGCAGCCCACATAAGATTAAATAAACAAGCAAATGACATCAATCAGCATGTGATCCAAACAAGAAATTAAAACTTTTGAAAACCCCATGGGATCATTTTAATTTCCTTATATGCCCTACTACCTTACAACGGTCCATCATCAGGGATCCACTCATCCAACCTAGTCAGATCCACTGCCCTTGCATGCACCAAGTCCTAACTGACTTGAGTCTGTTGGAGTATGCCCTTAAGGCTAATGTTTGAGGCCTTGGGATTGTAACAGTATCATGTTATAAACTCTTAAGTTTATAAAGGCATGGTTGTTATTCAGATTGTTACCTTGTCTGCTGTAATAAGTGTACTTCTGATTAATGTCTCAAAGCTGTTCAGCTAGGCTGACATGCAGTAATGTCCTTAGTCGAGATATCTTGGTGAACTTGAGACAGCCCTGATATGATTGAGACTAATGTGAGTTCTAATCTTGTACGATGCTTCGATCATGGAATAAGATGTAGACTCATGGGTACATTGGATGTACTGGACAGACCCTACTGGGATATTCCATTGCTTGTCACAATGTGAATGATCCTCGTAAGCAGCAAGTGGCACATGTCCTTTGACTTGAGATCACTTGTGTTTCTAAATGATGATTGTCATTGTTTTGAGGTAGTTCAATATCATTTGAAACATAATGGTTATAGACTATCTTGGATGGTGAGCTTGAGTCAGGTTAGGGCACTTGTGATAGATAAAGGATTGCCGTCTCCTTGTTTAAGGAGTGTGATGTTCTAAAGGGCCCCCCCTGTATGAGAAGATTGAGATAGTGTATGGCCATACCCAGATGACTGTGTTCATCTGATCTAATCATGCTCATCGTATTGGAGTTACAGGCTTGACATGCTTGTCCAATAAGAACATCCAGTGGCAAAGGAAACATGCATGCCTCGTGAGTTTGATTCACACTTGTGCTATGGTTTGGGTGTAGTCTTGGAAGACTCTTTCCTTTATATCGGGAGACAGTGATGTGTTGCTAGATACCCCTCACTGATCGTGATAACGAAAGTTATCGTTACCGACATTTAAAGGAAACCCTTAGGGTCGCACAATTTGGTGATATGGCTTGCTTAAGTCAGATCGTGTGGACTGAATTGTTTCGGTTCAGTTTAAAGGGATTTAATCTCTGATTGTAAGTGAGATCTGGTCTGATCATGTTTGATTGATTAGGGCTTTAGATCGGTAAGCTTCGATCGAGAGAGATGATGCTAGATCGATGCGATCAGAAGCGTCAGATGATGAATGGTCAGATCTTGGACTTTGGGGTCTAATTTGATCTAGACTTAATGCTTGGGCTGATTTGGTTTCGCTATTGAACCAAGGGTATTGAACCGGCTCATGGGTTGAGCGCATGGTTCAAGAGGGAGAAGGAGTTGCGTTTGGTTCATGGAGACATGAACGCATGAACGCATACTCTTAATGGTTGCCATTTTTGGAAAGTTCCAAAATGAAAACGCATATGCGTTCATGGCTTGAAGTCTCCCTAATGTTTTTCGGTTACACCTCTCTCTTGTTGCTTGGTGGAAACGATTTTTGCTCTCGAGCAAGTGAGGGTGTTGACGAGAAGAGGAGGAACCGGCCAAGCAAAAGGAAGTCTTCATCTCTTCCCTACACTCGATCATTGACATCTTGGCACTTTTGCTAGCACAAGAGGTGCGCAAGTTGGGAGTCTTCATCGCCTTTGTGTGTGAACTTTTGGAGGAGATCAAAGTTGCTCTCTTCTTCCAAGCCGACCTCCAATCTATGGCTATGGTATAGATCTAAACTCATAGCTTCAAGTTGATCATATGGTTGTCATATACAATCTTTTAGAAACCCTCTTTCCGTCATGCATGCTAGATGCGCATGTTTAGGGTTTCACCCCCTTAATAAGGGTTTCTTACACGTGTCAAGCCTGTGACTCCAATATGATGAGAATGATTAGATCAGATGAACACAGTCATCTGGGTATGGCCATACACTTTCTCAATCATCTCATCCAGGGGGGCCCCTTTAGAACATCACACTCCTATTAAGGAGACGGCAATCCTATATCTATCACTAGTGTCCTAACCTGACTCATGATCATTATCCAAGATAGTCTATAACCATTATGTTTCAAATGATATTGAACTACCTCAAAACAATGACAATCATCATTTAGAAACACAAGTGATCTCAAGTCAGAGGACATATGCCACTTGTTTGCATACAAGGATTATTCACATTGTGACAAGCAATTGAATATCCTAGTAGGGTCTGTCCAGTACATCCAATGTACCTATGAGTCTACATCTTATTCCATGCTCGAAGCATCCTATAAGATTAGAACACATATTAGTCTCAATCATATCTAGGCTGTCTCATGTTCACCAAGATATCTCGACTAAGGACTTAACTGCATGTCAGCCAAGCTGAACAGCATTGAGACATTATTCAGAAGTATACATATGATAGTAGATGATGTAACAACCTGAATAACAACCATTGCCTTTATAAACATTAGAGTTTATACATGATACTGATACAATCCCGAGGCCTCAAACATTAGCCTTAAGGGCATACCCCAACAATCTCCCACTTGCACTTAATCTAATGGTTGAGAAATCTCAAACCCATATTATTACAGTGCTTTTCATGCTTCTGCTGCGCCAGAGGCTTTGTAAGCGGGTCAGCCAGATTGTCATCTGTATGAACCTTGCAGATTTTGATCTCGCCACGATCAATGATCTCCCGGATCAAGTGAAACCGTCTCTGTATGTGCTTGGACTTCTGGTGCGACCGTGGTTCCTTTGCTTGTGCTATTGCTCCAGTGTTATCACAGAAGATAACCAAAGGATATGCACTCGAAGGAACAACACCAAGTTCCTGAACGAACTTACGAATCCACACTGCCTCCTTAGATGCTTCTGAGGCTGCAACATACTCGGCTTCTGTTGTAGAATCAGCAACAATAGACTGTTTGAAACTTTTCCACACCACCGCACCTCCATTCAAGCTAAAAACATAGCCTGATTGCGATCGGAAATCATCCTGGTCAGATTGGAATGAAGCGTCAGTATATCCTTCAATACTGAGTTCTTCCTGACCACCATACACCAAGAACATATCTTTGGTCCTCCGCAGATATTTTAAAATGTTCTTGACTGCAACCCAGTGTGCCTGACCTAGATTACTTTGGAATCGACTGGTCACGCTTAACCCGTAAGCGACGTCTGGGCGAGTACACAACATCGCAAACATAATGGACCCAATAGCCGAAGCATAAGGCGTATTGTCCATTTCATCTTTCTCAGTCTGTGTTTGTGGACACTGACTCTTTGAAAGATTCAGACCATGTCTGACTGGAAGATATCCTCTTTTAGAATTCTCTAAATGAAATCTCTCCAGGACTTTATCGATGTTAGTACTCTGGCACAGCCCGAGAAGTCTCTTAGATCTATCTCTGTAGATCTTCACACCTAATACATAGGCTGCTTCTCCTAGATCTTTCATCTGGAAACATTTTCTTAACCATGCCTTAACCGCATGTAGTTCAGGAATATCGTTTCCAATGATTAAGATATCATCAACGTAGAGGACTAGGAAAGTAATCACGCTCCCACTAAACCTCTTATATACACACGGGTCATCTTCATTCTTGATGAAACCAAATTCACAGATTGATTCATCAAAACGAATATTCCAGCTTCTAGATGCTTGTTTAAGTCCATAAATGGACTTCTTTAACTTGCATATTTTATGACGATCTGATGGATTAGTGAAACCTTCAGGTTGTGTCATATACACATCCTCATCCAGATTTCCATTAAGGAAAGCGGTCTTCACATCCATCTGCCAGATCTCATAATCGTAATATGCTGCTATTGCGAGAATAATCCGAATAGACTTGAACATAGCTACAGGAGAGAAAGTTTCATCATAATCTATCCCGTAGATTTGTTTGAAACCTTTCGCAACTAGCCTGCCTTTATAGGTAACCACGTTACCATCCATGTCAATCTTCTTCTTGAAGATCCATTTACAGCCTATAGGGATTACTCCCGGAGGCGGATCAACCAAATCCCAGACTTGGTTATCTGACATGGAGTCCATCTCGGCTCGCATAGCTTCAAGCCATCTCGCTGATTCCGGTCCACTGACCACATCCGCATAAGTGAGGGGTTCATCATGATCAGTGATGTAGACTCCGTCATAGCGCTCAGGCTGTCGACGGATCCTTCCCGATCTTCCCGGTTCCCGTGATATCTGAGCCTCAGGTTGTTCAATAACCTGTTCTACTGGCTCATGCTCATCCAACTGTGCTTGACTACTTTGTCCTTCCTCTGGATTCTCATCCAGCTTCATTTCTCTCCCACTGGCCTCTTGCAGAAGAAATTCCTTCTCAAGAAAAATGGCCGTCCGAGCAACAAATACTTTGTTCTCTTTGGGATCGTAGAAATAATAACCCTTAGTTTCCTTAGGGTAACCGACAAAGATACATTTCTCAGATCTGCTCTCTAGTTTCCCAGAGGCGAGCTTTTTGACATAAGCCTCGCAACCCCAGATCTTAATAAATGTCAAACTCGGCTGTTTCCCATACCATAACTCATATGGAGTCTTTGAAACTGCCTTGGATGGCACTCGGTTTAGTACCTTTGCAGCTGTTTCCAGTGCAAATCCCCAAAAGGAGTAAGGTAGAGTAGCCTGACTCATCATTGAACGAACCATATCCAATAAGGTTCTTTTCCTCCTCTCAGACACACCATTCCATTGCGGTGTTCCTGGCGGAGTGAGCTGTGAGATAATCCCACACTCCTTCAGATAGTCAGTAAACTCACGACTTAGGTATTCTCCACCTCGATCTGAGCGAAGTGCCTTGATATTTCGGCCTAGCTGATTCTGTACTTCATTTTTGAACTCTTTGAACTTGTCAAAAGATTCACTTTTATGTCTCATTAGATAGACATATCCATACCTACTGAAATCATCAGTAAAGGTAATGAAGTATAGATAGCCACCTCTGGCATGTTTACTAAATGGCCCACACACATCACTGTGTATAAGGTCAAGTAAACCTGAAGCCCTTTGACCTTTGTGAGGAAAAGGAGCCTTCGTCATTTTACCCATTAAACAAGCTTTGCATGTATCAATCTCCTCATAGGAGAATGATCCCAGCAGTCCATGATCATGCAACCGCTTAATGCGTTTCTTGTTAATATGGCCTAAACGACTATGCCATAGCAAGGTGCTGTCATCAGCATACTTGGCTTTCTTATTATCAATATTTTGTATAGAACATTCCATGTCCAACATGAATAACCCATTGTTAATTGATCCAGTAGCATAAACAATATTATCATTAGAAATAACACACTTTGAAATATTGCATTCAAAGGAAAACCCTTTCCTGACAAGAGCAGGAATAGAGATAATATTTTTCGTTATGCTAGGTACAAAATAACAATTGTTCAATTCTAATACAAGTCCAGATGGTAATGAGATGTGATATTCTCCTACAGCAACAGCAGCAACCCGTGCTCCGTTTCCAACTCATAGGTCCACCTCATGCTGTCCCACCTGTCTTCTTCTCTTGAGTTCCTGTACATTTGAACAAATGTGAACTCCACATGCAGTGTCCAACACCCATGAAATAGAAGAAGAAGATATCATGACTTCAGTCACAAATATACCTGAGCCAGAAGCAATGCTTCCCTTCTTGTCTCCTTGGAGCGCTTTACAGTCCTTTTTCTAGTGACCCAGTTGGCCACAATGGAAACATCTGTATTCCTTCGACCGCTTAACCTTTTGTTTCAGAGCCTTGTTGTAGCTCTTGACAGGGGCTTTGCTCTTCTTCCCCTTCTTCTTGTTCCTGGAAGGAACCATCAAGACAGAGGTTGAAGGCTTTCCCTTTAGAGTCAACTCTGTAGTCAAGACCATGTTCAGTAACTCTGCCGGGGTACAGTCGATCTTGTTCATATTGAAATTAATAATGAACGGATCGAAAGAGGCCGGGAGAGACTGAAGAATGATGTCTACAGCAAGCTCCTGATTGACGGTATGTCCCAGTTTCTCTAGAGCCTCTTTGTACCCAATCATCTTGAGTACGTGAGCTCCCACTGGACTCCCTTCAGCCAGTTTGCTCTGAAAGAAAAGCTTAGTCAAATTGTAGCGTTCAGTCCTAGCCTGTGTAGCATACAGCATCTTGAGGTTTGCTATAATCTGTATAGCAGATAGATCCTCATGCTGACGTTGCAGCTCTGGCGTCATAGACGCAAGCATCAGGCAAGCGACATCAATGCTATCATTGACATGCTTTTCATAGGCTTCCCGAACCGCCCTTGCGGCGTTCGCAGCGGGTTGAGGCGGTATAGCCGTCTCGAGGACATACAGCTTCCTCTCTGCCTTAAGAACAATCTTAAGGTGTCCGTACCAGTCTAAGAAGTTTGGCCCAGCAAACTTCTCCCTTTCCAGTAGGGATCGCACATTGAAATTCGTGGTGTTCGTTGCTGCAGTAATCTACAACAATGCAAGAACAGCAAGGTCAGTATCAATGTTTAGAATCAATCCAGGACTTAAGAAAGATTCTTTTCTCACTATTTTATCTGACTGAAAAATCCATTAAACAGTCCGAAAGAGCAACACTCTTTTAGTGAGATGGGATCCAGATTTCATACTTGGTCTCCGCGTCCCGCTCAGGCAAGATAAGATGCACAGAGAGTACAAGCACTAATTTCTGGTAGGCAGTCCCTGCCAATCGCCAACCCGTGCGATTCCCCTTCATCTGGGCAATCCAGCAGACTGTGCCAACTGAGTTGGTACAACACAGTCTCTGATCCCACAGATGGCTGCCTCCATATAGCTCACATATGCTCAGTATGTAGCCTACATAGTCAAGCTGACCCGACCTACTTCCTGGACCACCACGTGCTATGCTGAGCAACGAGAAGCGATAAATCCCTTCTCTGTAACACGCAGGTGTAATCACACACTGTCTGAAGATAGATGGGCGTGCCCACTGAGTGGGTACAACACGGCCCCAACGATAGTCAGAACAGTGAGGTTTCGCGTCAGAAGGCTTACGTGCTTGATATTATAGCGTTGGATTTTAACGGTCTTTTATCTTCTTAACTATCATGCATAACCTATGGCGATAGCAGAAGATTAAATCATGCAATTCTAATTATATAAACAATAAATAGAAAGCATGCTGATCTTATGTGGTAAAAGCCCATTAAGCCTAGGTAAGACCTTAATTCAACTTAAGTCTTCACTTGAGCTCTTCATGGGTCTTTTGCATCTCATCTGGCCCAACCCAGGGCCCAAGCGCCCATTGCAGCTCAGGTGCGCCCACCAGGTAAATGCGCCTGTCATAGGGTCGAACCCTAGACCTCCCACCTGGTCAAGCCTCTGCTGCATGCGCCTCTGCCAAGTGTGCTCTGTGTTCATGTCTGATTAAAATACAATTTAATCTATCTAGACATGATTGACACGCAGGTCAATTACACAATAAATTAATTAAAATGTGATACGCAGATCACAATAAATATTAATTTACAATTTTAATCCAGGCACGCAGGCCCCAGCACAGCACACATTAAATAGGCAGCTCACATAAGATTAAATAAACAAGCATCATGGCATCCAATCAACATGTGATCCATAAACAAAATAAAAATTTCAAAATCCCATTGGAATCAATTTTATTTTTCTTATGTGCCCTACAACCTTACAACGGTCCATTAATAGGGATCCACTCATCATGTCTAGTCAGATCCACTGCCCTTGCATACACCAAGTCCTAACCGACTTGAGTCGACCTAATGGTCAACTATGCATGCGTTGGGCTGAACTACCCTCATGAGTTCTGGCAAGCGGGTGTGACCCCGGGCCTAACTCATGCGTGTTCACAGGTTGTCTCAACCAGACATCGCTACACGCCTGTCTGCAGTCGACCTATAGCCACCTCGTGCTTGCGCACAGGTGCTATCTGGTCAACCCATCTAGGCTGTCAGATAGTCTGATCAGACTGGTTGGATCTAGACTCGACTGTGACTTCAACCCTACTAACCCGTCTAAGGACTTATAGCAGGCGCTTAGATCTAAGTGAGCCATGCAAGTTAAGTTTTGATTGATAAAACAAAAATACAACATTGCGCCAACATCATACATGCGCCACCATGAATAAAACAAGCATCTAATGTTTAACATGTTATATTCGCATGATGATTAGATCTACCCACGCAAACATGGATCACAAGTAGTAACATGAAGCAATCATATGAACACATATAGAACCGCATGCTCTGATACCAATTGAAAGTCCCCTAAAACAAGGGGCGAAACCCTAACAGTAGGCGCATATAAAAATTTTCGAGCAGAAGCAAGGGTTTCCTAGATCGATTTATATGTCATATGATCAACTTTCAATACCCTGCAATGTAGATAGATCTAGAAGAAAGATCATACCATTGCCATCGCTTGGATGGTGCCTTGGAAGCAAAGATCGAAAGGGGTCTTCTCCAAAGGTACCGCACACAAGAAGAGAGATGACTTGCTCCTTTGAGTCCTTTGTGCTAGCAAAGTTCTTCAAAGTATCCTTGATCGCTTGAAGGGAATTGAGAGATGAACTCTTGCTTGGCTGAATTTTCTCCAAGGCGTTAACCTCCTCTTTTTTCACGAGAGTGTCATCGAAAGGAGAAGAGAACGAGAGCAAGAGGCGTTCCACACAAACGTGGGGCGTTACTTTCAAATTGGAAAACCGAATTTCCAAATATAGAAAGCCCTCAATGCTCATGCGTTCATACGTTCACCCAAGTGAACCGAACGCTCCTCTTTTTCATTTGAACCAAGCGCTCACACATGAGCCAGTTCAATGACATTTGGTTCAATGACCAATTAAGCCAAGCCTTTGATCTAGATCTCATTAAACCCAAAGGTTCAAGATCTAACCGTTGATCTCTCGATGCTATTGATCTCACCAATCCAGCATCACTTCTCTCGATCGAAGCTTACCGATCTCAAGCCCTAATCAATCAAACATGATCAGACCAGATCTCACTTACAATTAGAGTTTAAATCCCTTTAAAATGAACCGAAACAATTCAGTCCACACGATCTGACTTAAGTAAGCCATATCATCAAATTGTGCGACCCTAAGGGTTTCCTTTAAATGTCGGTAACGATAACTTACGTTATCACGATCAGTGAGGGGTATCTAGCAACACATCACTGTCTCCCGATATAAAGGAAAGAGTCTTCCAAGACTACACCCAAACCACAGCACAAGTGTGAATCCACTTCACTAGGCATACATGTTTCCTTTGCCACTGGATGTTCTTATTGGACAAGCGTGTCAAGCCTGTGACTCCAATATGATGAGAATGATTAGATCAGATGAACACAGTCATCTGGGTATGGCCATACACTTTCTCAATCATCTCATCCAGGGGGGCCCCTTTAGAACATCACACTCCTATTAAGGAGACGGCAATCCTATATCTATCACTAGTGTCCTAACCTGACTCATGATCATTATCCAAGATAGTCTATAACCATTATGTTTCAAATGATATTGAACTACCTCAAAACAATGACAATCATCATTTAGAAACACAAGTGATCTCAAGTCAGAGGACATATGCCACTTGTTTGCATACAAGGATTATTCACATTGTGACAAGCAATTGAATATCCTAGTAGGGTCTGTCCAGTACATCCAATGTACCTATGAGTCTACATCTTATTCCATGCTCGAAGCATCCTATAAGATTAGAACACATATTAGTCTCAATCATATCTAGGCTGTCTCATGTTCACCAAGATATCTCGACTAAGGACTTAACTGCATGTCAGCCAAGCTGAACAGCATTGAGACATTATTCAGAAGTATACATATGACAGCAGATGATGTAACAACCTGAATAACAACCATTGCCTTTATAAACATTAGAGTTTATACATGATACTGATACAATCCTGAGGCCTCAAACATTAGCCATAAGGGCATACCCCAACACTCTACCCCCTCCTTCCTCCAGAAATCAAACCAACCAATCACGGTTTCCTGTTTCCAGGATTTCCAGAAACTCATGACCTCGCCGCCGACAATCCACCGGCCGGATCTCCACAATACTTTGGCCATCATCGATCCTACCCCTGAGTAACCTCCAGCCGCCGGCATCCATCCATCCGTCGCTTGGATGGCCCGAATCGAAACCCCTGACAGCATCCCCTGTTCCGCCCAGCTCCCGCCCTAGTTCCGCTTCTCACCGTCGTCCTCCTTCGACCAGCCACCGTTCGACTCCAAACTTCAGCCACGTCCTCGCCTCCTTCATACGAGAGCTTCCAGTTGTAGCAGGTTCCAAGATTGTGCACCATCGGCGGTCCGGCGACGACCTCTATTCTCTGGTGCACCTCCCCTGTTCCGACAGACCAGCGCCTCCGCTTCGCCAGTGTTCTGACACCATCCACGCCTCGCTCAACCCTGGAGGCATAGAAACTTTTGAAGAATTATACATTTCTACACGCATTTGTTGTCTGATCTAATTAGCTATTTTATGGCAGATGTTCCAATTGTCTGACAGTTCCTAATGCTCTAATTTTTATATGACTCAAAAGAACTATTTTAATACTACATCTTGGTTTTGTCGGCATAAATTTTTGATTTATGGATTTTCCTGCAACGTATAGCTACGTTTCTAAATGATTAGAGTTGCTTTGGAATTCTGATAGCTATTTTCTGGCTGCTTTCATGAATATGATGTTTTTATGAAAAAAATAAAAAAAAAATAATTGATTTCAAATTAGTAGAATTGTCACACACTTCCGTCCTACATCAGTTTGGTATCAAAGTAGGTTTGTGGGCAACTCTTGTCTGCCCACACGATCCTTTGCTTTGCTCTTTGCATAAAAAAAAATATATACATGCTTTCATGTTTCTTGTATTTAGTTTGCCTGTTAGTTAAGTAATTTGCTTTTTATTTCCTTAAAAAAAAATCATTCTTAGTCTTTGCTTTGTGATTCATGATTAGTTGTTTGAATATTATTTGCTAGTTGCAGTTTGTATGCATTTAAAAAAAAAAAAAATTTCTCTCATGTTTAGTTGCTTTTGCATGTTTGTTAATATTTGCTGAAAAAAAAAAAAATCTTACTATGTGCTTTCATGTTTAGTTGTTTATTGCTTTTGCATGCTAGTTTGTTTTATCTCAGATTTAACTTTTCATACTAGCCCACATCATTTCTATCATCTTAGGGAGCTCTATTTTCAAAATATTTTCAAAACATCCCATGGCCACTAGTATCAATCAAGAATGAATGCTCAAATTTTATGACAACCTAAAGTGTTGGGAAACTCCGGGGACATTTTACAATTTTCAGAGTCATAGACATACATATTACGCAGCAGAAGAATGTCCCCGAAACAGGCCGGTCCCAAAAACCCAGTGAAGATCGCAAGCAAGGGAGTCGACACGATGAGTTAGGAAATACCTTAAGAGCAATTTGGAGTGATGCCGATGTAGGCGCCCAAGTTTGCGCCCTCTGCAGTCTCACACACACGGATCTCTTGAGTTCTCTTCTTCCACGCCCGGTGCTAGCCTCGGGAAGAAGATCCAAGCCTTAGGGAGATGCTCTACTTCACTTGCGCCACCAAGAGAAAAGATGCGCCAAGGGAAGAGGGAAAGTACCCAAGCCGCCAAGCACTAAAGCTCCTTGCGCCAAGAGGAAAGGAGGGAGAGGCTTGCGGTTATGGAAGAAGGAAGATGCGCCCTTGCTCCTAGCACTCGCCCCTCTTCTTGTGTTCACGCCTTTTAGGATTGATCACTCTTGGAGGGCTCGGCTAGGTGCTCTTTTATAGGGCAAGAGGCGGTTCATGAAAGGCTAGGATCAAGACAAGTGGGCGGCTAGGATGAGAAGGTTTGAGACAAGGAAAGTCTCTAAGACATTTCCATAATTCTCATTCAACCATTCCTTTTAGAGCCCATGTCTTTCTTTGTGCGCCAAGGCCTTGCCTTGCGCCCCAAGTAATGCCATAGAGGCATTCATACCATAAGGAATAAAGGGGGAGGCGCCAATTGCTTCCTTATGAAGCAAATTGCACCACTTCTCCCCATTATGCCCATAGGTGCCTAGGGGAGAAGATTTGTCCCCATTATACCCTTTTAGCCTTTCTTCTCTTCATGACAACTTATTATTGGGCCTCATTGGATAATGAGCTAGCCCAAACTCCATTATGTTGGGAAACCCCGGGGACATTTTACAATTTTCAGAGTCATGGACATACATTTTTCGCAGCGGAAGAATGTCCCCGAAACAGGCCGGTCCCAAAAACCCAGTGAAGATCTCTTGCGAGGGGGTCGACACGATGTGATAGTAAGTACCTTTAAGCAATTAGAAGCCGATGTCGATGAAGGCGCCCAAGTGTTCGCCCTCTGCAGTCTCGCACACACGGATTCCTCAAGTTTTCTTCTTCCTCGCCTGGTGCTAGCCTCGAGAAGAAGATCCATGCCTTAGAGAGTCCTCCAAGCAACTTGCGCCACCACCAAGATGTGATGCGCCAAGGAGATGGAAGGAGAAGGGAACGCCGCAAGCCTTCTTGTTCCTTTGCGCCAAGGAAAGGAAGAGGAGAAAGATGAAGCATGCTTGCGCCCTTGATGGAAGAAGAACTCTAAGCTCTCCAAGCCGTCGCCCTCTAATGCTCCACGCCTCCAAGGAATTAGCATCAAGAAGAGAGGGGGCGGCAAGGGCTTATTTATAGGAGCAAGAGGCGGTTAGGGGAGAAAGGCAAGTGTTGACAATTAGGGCATGATTCTAGGAGATTATTTAATCAAGTATACTATTTAAATCTCCACTCCCATATGCGCTTAAGACTTGCCAAAGCAAGTATCAGCCATATGCGCCCATATCATGCCATATGAGGCATCAATCCCATCTATGCGCCTAGACCTAGTCAAGGCAATATAATGGATTGCCTAATGTGGCTTGGGCGCAAGTCCTAATCCAATTAGGACTCTAATTATGTTAATAATCAGCCCACAATTATCAAACACAATCCAATCAATTATCTTGGGTGATTTAATCACCTAGGAGATACCAAACAAGGCATAGGCGCAAATTCTAGTCCAACTAGAATCCCATATGCGCCTATCCTATTAATTCATCCCCATTATACCCTTCAAGCCTCATAGCCCTTCAATACAACTTATTAGCAAGCCCAACTAAACAATGGGCCAAACCCAAAGTCCATTATGCATGTTAACCAAGCTATTGGATCCAATCCAATTTAACCCATGGTCAAATGAGGTTAACCATGGTTAATTTGATCAATATGCCAAAAACGGAAGTTGGCTCTAATAAGTTTTTTCCATCTCATCAGGCCCATTGGCGCTGATGAAATCTCCCAAATAGATCCGAGTTATCCAATAACTCAATCTAAAGGCTACCCGATCAATATGAAAACTCGAGTATCAAGGTGTGCGACCCTGTAGGTTCCTCTAACGCTGGCAGTGCTAACCAAAGGTCATCACAAGCAGTGAGTGGCACCTAGCAGTGCATCGCTGCTACCCAGGTCATTGGAATGGATATCGACATCGACATCCCCATTATCGCAACTAGGTACAGATGCATTACAGTCTCTTTGCCGGACTGATATCCGATTGGACAAGTGTGTCACCACTTGTTTTCATCCAATCACATGGCTATGACTAAAACAGGTTCTCACCTGGGTACGGCCATACACTCTCAGTCATAGAACCATAAAGGAGCTCCATGGATATCATACTTCCCTAAGGAAGGGGCAAATCCTATGTCTGTCCATTGACCTTCTCATATGGGTCATGACATGCTCAATAACAACCGTTATGACCTCCCAACTACAGCGAGGTGTTAGGTTGTATCAAAGCAAGTCCCTAACCATATAGAATGGTCAATGACCTCAAGTCAAGGGATCAATGCATCTCCTGTCACTTGTGAGGATAACTCATGACACCAAGTCATAGCCTCACAGCGGGTCTATCCAGTATATCCTCCAATGATATACCCATGTGTCTGCGTTAGCACCATGTGCCTAACCAGCCCACATACCATTCTCACAAGTACCAGAGCTGTCCCATATCCACTCAGGTACATCGACTGGGGACAATTATTCAAGCACAGATCCAATCTGTCTCCAGGGACATTATCATGTAAGTACACAATCGCAGGTGTAGACAAACAATGATAACGACAATGCCAGAAAGATATATGAATATCAGAGTCAAGTAGTACATAAGTTGACCAAAACTAGGTCCTAGGGCATATACACCAACAATCTCCCACTTGCACTAAGACCTAGAGGTTGAGCAACCTCAACCCCATATCTCTAGTATGACCACCATGCTTCTGCTGCGCCAAAGCCTTGGTCAGTGGGTCGGCTAGATTGCTCTCTGTGTTAACTCTGCTAATCTTGACATCACCTCGATCAATGATCTTTCTGATCAGGCAAAATCTCCTGAGTATGTGTTTGGACCTTTGATGACACCATGGTTCCTTAACATGTGCAGTTCCCATTGTTGTCATAGTAGAGCTTAATGAGATCCATTGCACTTGGAACCACCTGAACTTCAGAAAAGAACTTTCTGATCCAAAATGCTTCATTAGCTGCCTCAGAAGCAACCACATACTCAGCTTCGGTTGTAGAATTAGCTATGGTAGATTGCTTGAAGCTCTTCCAGCATACAGCACCTCCAACCATCTTAAACAAATAGCTGGTCTGCGATCTGAAGTTGTCAGGATCAGACTAGAACGACTCATCAGTGAAGCCCTGCACACTGAGCTCTTCCAGTACCCGTAGACTTTACAGAACAAATCCTTAGTCCTTTTCAGGATACTCAAGGATATTCTTTACAGCCACCCAGTGCTGCAGACCTGGATTGGATTGGTATCGGCTGGTTATGCTCAAAGCATATGCCACATCTGGTCTAGTACACAACATTGAATACATGATCGATCCTACTGCCGAAGCATAAGGAATTCGACTCATGTCATCTCTCTCAGCCTGTGTTGTAGGACACTGGCTCTTTGAGAGAGTAAGGCCATGTCTCACTGGAAGGTATCCTTTCTTGGATTGCTCCATGTACAACCTCTCCAGTACCTTATCAATGTAAGTACTCTGACTAAGGGCCAGAAGCCTCTTGGATCTATCCCGGTAGATCCTTACACCTAGAATATAGGCGGCCTCCCCTAAGTCTTTCATCTCGAAACACTTCCCCAACCATGTCTTCACAGCTTGAAGACCAGGGATGTCATTTCCGATGAGTAGTATGTCATCAACATACAAGACCAGAAAAATCACCAAGCTCCCACTGAATTTTCTGTATACACAGGCGTCATCTTCACTTTTTGATGAAGCCATAATCTCTCACAGCTTCATCAAATTGAAGATTCCAACTTCGAGATGCTTGCTTTAATCCATAAATGGATTTCTTTAGCCTGCAGACCTTATTAGCCTCTGTAGGATGGATGAAGCCATCAGGTTGTGACATATACACATCCTCAGTCAGCTTCCCGTTAAGGAATGCTGTTTTCACATCCATCTGCCATATCTCATAGTCATGATATGCAGCTATAGCAAGCAGAATCCGAATGGATTTGATCTTGGAGACTGGCGAGAAGATTTTATCATAGTCCACCCCGTGGACTTGTTTAAATCCTTTAGCCACTAGTCTACCCTTATAGGTAACTATATTGCCATCCATGTCTGTCTTCCTCTTGAAGACCCATTTACATCCTATGGGTTTTACTCCATTAGGCAGCTCAACCAAATCCCAGACTTGGTTAGCCAACATGGAATCCATCTCGGATCGCATGGCGTCAAGCCATCTCTCTGAGTCCGGTCCACTGACCGCCTCATCATAGGTTCTGGGTTTATCCTTAATGATGAAGATCCCGTCGCGTTGGGTCGGCAGCGACCCATACCTCTCAGGTGTACGACGAATCCTCCCAGACCTACATAAGGCCTGTGTCTGAGCCTCAGGTTGCCTAGCAACCGGTGCAGGTGGCTCAGGTTCCATCTGTGTGTCTTGTGATTGCACTTGGACCTCATCCAAGTCAAACTTCCTCCCATTAACTTCTTTCATGAGAAATTCTTTCTCTAGAAAGACAGCACCCCGAGCAACAAACTTTGTTCTCAGTGGGATCATAGAAGTAGTAACCCTTAGTCTCCTTAGGGTACCCCACAAACATACACTTATCAGATCTAGGTTCTAGCTTACTAGAATCCTGACGTTTGACATAAGCCTCACATCCCCAGAACCTGATAAAAGTGAGATTAGGGCGTCTCCCACTCCATACCTCGTATGGAATCTTTGAGACACTCTTAGATGGAACATTATTCAGTATTAGAGAAGCTGTCTCATGTGCATGTCCCCAGAATGAGGGAGGTAGAGTTGCATGACTCATCATAGATCGAACCATGTCCAACAAAGTTCGATTTCTCCTTTCAGACACACCATTCCATTAAGGTGTTCCAGGAGGAGTGAGTTGGGATATGACCCCACACTCTCTCAGATAGTCAAAAACTCATCGCTCAGGTACTCTCCACCACGATCTGATCGAAGAGCCTTAATGGATCTACCAAGTTTGTTCTCTACTTCATGTCTAAATTCCTTAAATTTCTCGAAGGATTCAGACTTATGTCTCATCAGATAGACATAACCATATCTACTGAAGTCATCAGTAAACGTGATGAAGTAGCTGTACCCTCCTCTGGCTTGTTTATTGAAAGGCCCACACACGTCAGTATGTATGAGATCTAATAAACCTCCTGCCCTCTCACCAATCTTGGTGAAGGGCGCCTTTGTCATTTTCCCTAATAAACAAGTCTCACATGTATCAAGTTCCTCCAAGGAACTCGAATCTAACAACCCATTTGTAAGTGGCGAAACCTAGGTCATAGGCGCATATAAAATTTTCATAGGCAGCGGAAATTTTAGGTTTCATGATCGTATGGCTTAATCATATGATCAACATTAAAACTTGCTTAAAACAAGTGAAGATGTTACCATGGCCATGAGTGGCGGCTTGGAAGAAGATAGAGGGCGAGTGGCTCTCCTCCAAAGAAGTCGCACACAAGGTGATGGAACTTGCTTCCTTGCGCGTCCCTTGTGCTAGCAAAAAACGCCAAGGTATCTTGATCGTGTATGAGGAGATGTGTTCACCCCTTTGGCTGGCAAAAACTTCTTCCCTTTCGTGGAGGCAAGACACGCACGAGAGGAAGGGGGCGAGAGAGAGAGCGTCTCAATGTTCGAAACCATGGGGGGTTTCCAAAAGGAATCATGCCTTCCAAATATAGTAAGTGTTTTACTCTTACTTTAACTCCCACGTAACCATCGAAACTCATCTCTCAATCGAACCATACGTTCACCATGTGAACCGGTTCAATTCACTTTGGTTCAAAGACCAAATCGAACCAAGCCTTGGTCTAGATCTAATTGAACCAAATGGCTCAAGATCTAACCACACATCTCTTGATGCTCTTGATCTCATCGATCAAGCATCAATTCTCCCGATCGAAGCTTACCGATCTCAAGCCCTAATCAATCAAACATGATTAGACCAGACCTCACTTCCAATCAGAGTTTAAACTCCTTTAAACTGAACCAAAACCATTCAGTCCACACGATCTGACATAAGTAAGCCATATCATCAAATTGTGCGACCCTAAGGGTTTCCTTTAATGTCGGTAACGATAACTTACGTTATCACGATCAGAGAGGGGTATCTAGCAACACATCACTATCTCCCGATATGAAGGAAAGAGTCTTCCAAGACTACACCCAAACCATAGCACAAGTGTGAATCCAATTCACTTGACATACATGTTTCCTTTGCCACTGGATGTTCTCATTGGACAAGCGTGTCAAGCCTGTAATTCCAATATGATGAAAATGATTAGATCAGATGAACATAGTCATCTGGGTATGGCCATACACTTTCTCAATCATCTCATCCAGGGGGCCCCATTAGAACATCACACTCCAACAAGGAGAGGCAATCCTATATCTATCACTAGTGTCCTAACATGACTCATGCTCATTATCCAAGATAATCTATAACCATTATATTTCAAATGATATTGAATTACCTCAAGACAATGCCAATCATCATTTAGAAACACAAGCGATCTCAAGTCAGAGGAAATATGTCACTTGCTTGCATATAAGGATTATTCACATTGTGACAAAAAATTGAATATCCTAAGTAGGGTCTGTCCAGTACATCCAATGCACCTATGTGTCTACATCTTATTGCATGCTCGAAGCACCCTATAAGATTAGAACACATATTAGTCTCAATCATATCAAGGCTGTCTCATGTTCACCAAGATATCTCGACTAAGGACAATGCTAATGTCAGCCAAGCTGAACACCATTGAGACATTATTCAGAAGTATACATAATAGCAGCAGATAATGTAACAACCTGAATAACAACCATTGCCTTTATAAACTTATACATAGTTTATACATGATACTGAAATCATCCCAAAGGCCTCAAACATTAGCCTTAAGGGCATACCCCAACAATCTCCCACTTGCACTTAATCTAATGGTTGAGAAATCTCAAACCCATATTATTACAGTGCTTCTCATGCTTCTGCTGCGCCAGAGGCTTAGTAAGCGGGTCAGCTAGATTGTCATCTGTATGAACCTTGCAGATCTTGATCTCTCCACGATCTATGATCTCACGGATCAAATGAAACCTTCTCTGTATGTGCTTGGACTTCTGGTGTGACCGTGGTTCCTTTGCTTGTGCTATTGCTCCAGTGTTATCACAGAAGATAACCAATGGATCAGCACTCGAAGGAACAACACCAAGTTCCTGAACGAACTTACGAATCCACACTGCCTCCTTGGATGCTTCCGAGGCTGCAACATACTCGGCTTCTGTTGTGGAATCAGCAACAATTGATTGTTTGAAACTTTTCCACACCACTGCTCCTCCATTTAAGCTAAAAACATAGCCTGATTGTGATCGGAAATCATCCTGGTCAGATTGGAACGAAGCGTCAGTATATCCTTCAATACTGAGTTCTTCCTGACCTCCATAAATCAAGAACATATCTTTGGTACTCCGAAGATATTTCAAAATGTTCTTGACTGCAATCCAGTGTGCCTTCCCTGGATTACTTTGGAATCGACTGGTCACGCTTAACCCGTAAGTGACGTCTGGGCGAGTACACAACATCGCATACATAATGGATCCAATAGCCGAAGCATAAGGCATATTGTCCATTTCATCTTTCTCAGACTGTGTTTGAGGACACTGGCTCTTAGAAAGATTCAGACCATGTCTGACTGGAAGATATCCTCTTTTAGAATTTTCTAAATGGAATCTCTCCAGGACTTTATCGATGTAAGTACTCTGGCACAGCCCGAGAAGCCTATTAGATCTATCTCTATAGATCTGCACACCTAATACATAGGCTGCTTCTCCCAAATCTTTCATCTGGAAACATTTTCTTAACCATGCTTTGACCGCATGCAGTTCAGGAATATCGTTTCCAATGATCAAGATATCATCGACGTAGAGGACTAGGAAAGTAATCACGCTCCCACTAAACCTCTTATATACACACGGGTCATCTTCATTTTTGATGAAACCAAATTCACAAATTGATTCATCAAAACGAATATTCCAGCTTCTAGATGCTTGTTTTAGTCCATAAATAGACTTCTTTAATTTGCATATTTTATGACGATCTGATGGATTGATGAAACCTTCAGGTTGTGTCATATACACATCCTCTTCCAGTTTTCCATTAAGGAAAGCGGTCTTCACATCCATTTGCCAGATCTCATAATCATAATATGCAGCTATCGCGAGAATAATCCGAATGGACTTAAACATGGCTACAGGAGAGAATGTTTCATCATAATCTATCCCGTAGATTTGTTTGAAACCTTTCGCAACTAGCCTGCCCTTATAGGTAACTACGTTACCATCCATGTCAATCTTCTTTTCGAAGATCCACTTACAGCCTATAGGGAATACTCCCGGAGGCGGATCAACCAAATCCCAGACTTGGTTATCTGACATGGAGTCCATCTCGGCTCGCATAGCTTCAAGCCATCTTGCTAATTCCGGTCCACTGACCGCATCCGCATAAGTGAGGGGTTCATCATTTATGATGTAGACTCCGTCATAGCGCTCAGGCTGTCGACGAATCCTTCCCGATCTACGCGGTTCCCGTGATATCTGAGCCTTAGGTTGAACATCAACCTGTTCTATTTGCTCAGGCTCATCCAACTGAGCTTGACTACTTTGTCCTTCTTCTGGATTCTCATCCAGCTTTATTTCTCTCCCACTGGCCTCTTGCAGAAGAAATTCCTTCTCAAGAAAAATAGCCGTACGAGCAACAAATACTTTGTTCTCTTTGGGATCGAAGAAATAATAACCCTTAGTTTCTTTAGGGTAACCGACAAAGATACATTTATCAGATCTGCTTTCCAGTTTCCTAGAGGTGAGCTTTTTGACATAAGCCTCGCAACCCCAGACTTTGATAAATGTCAAGCTTGGCTGTTTCCCATACCATAACTCATATGGAGTCTTTGAAACGGCCTTGGATGGCACTCGGTTTAGTACCTTTGCAGCTGTTTCCAGTGCAAATCCCCAAAAGGAGTAAGGTAGAGTAGCCTGACTCATCATCGAACGAACCATATCCAATAAGGTTCTATTTCTCCTCTCGGACACACCATTCCATTGCGGTGTTCCTGGCGGAGTGAGCTGTGAGATAATCCCACACTCCTTCAGATAGTCAGTAAACTCTCGACTCAAGTATTCTCCACCTCGATCGAATCGAAGTGCCTTGATATTCTGGCCTAGCTGATTCTGTATTTCATTTTTGAACTCTTTGAACTTGTCAAAAGATTCACTCTTATGTCTCATTAGATAGACATAACCATATCTACTGAAATCATCAGTAAAAGTAATGAAGTATGAATAGCCACCTCTGGCATGTTTACTAAATGGCCCACACACATCTCTGTGAATAAGGTCAAGTAAACCTGAAGCCCTTTGACCTTTATTAGAAAAAGGAGTCTTCGTCATTTTGCCCATTAAACAAGCTTTGCATGTATCAAGCTCCTCATAGGAGAATGATCCCAGCAGTCCATGGTCATGCAACCGCTTAATGCGCTTCTTGTTAATATGGCCTAAACGACTATGCCATAGCAAGGTGCTGTCATCAGCATACTTGGCTTTCTTATTATCAATTTGTTGTATCAGAACATTCCATGTCCAACATGTATAACCCATTGTTAATCGACCCAGTAGCATAAACAATATTATCAAATGAAATACAACACTTTAAAGTTTTGCATTCAAAAGAAAATCCTTTCCTGACAAGAGCAGGAATAGAGATAATATTCTTAGTTATGCTCGGTACAAAATAACAATTGTCAAGTTCTAATACAAAACCAGATGGTAAAGAGATGTTATATTGTCCTACAGCAACAGCAGCAACCCGTGCCCCGTTTCCAACTCGTAGGTCCACCTCATGCTGTCCCACCTGTCTTCTTCTCTTGAGTTCCTGTACATTTGAACAAATGTGAACTCCACATGGAGTGTCCAACACCCATGAAATAGAAGAAGCTACCATGACTTCAGTCACGTAAATACCTGAGCCAGAAGTGAAAGGCTTGCTTCCCTTCTTCTCTCCTTGGAGCGCGTTACAGTCCTTCTTCCAGTGACCGAGCTGGCCACAATGGAAACATCTGTTGTCCTTTGACCGCTTTATCTTTTGTTTCAGAGCCTTGTTGTAGCTCTTGATAGGGGCTTTGCCCTTCTTCCCCTTCTTCTTGTTCCTTGAAGGAACCAGCAAGACAGAGGAGGAAGGCTTTCCCTTCTCAAGAGTCTGCTCTGTGGTACAGAGCATGTTCAGTAACTCTGCCGGAGTACAATCGATCTTGTTCATATTAAAATTAATAATGAACGGATCAAAAGAGGCCGGGAGAGACTGCAGGATAATGTCTACAACAAGTTCCTGATTGATGGTGTGTCCCAGTTTCTCTAGAGCCTCCTTGTACCCAATCATCTTGAGTACGTGAGCTCCCACTGGACTCCCTTCAGTCAGTTTGCTCTGAAAGAAAAGTTTCGTCAAGTTATAGCGTTCAGTCCTTGCCTGTGCAACATACAGCATCTTGAGATTTGCTATAATATCAATAGCAGATAAATCCTCATGCTGACGCTGGAGCTCTGGCGTCATTGACGCAAGCATAAGGCAAGCGACATCAGTACTATCACTGACGTGCTTCTCATAAGCATCCCGAACCGCCCTTGCAGCGTTCGCTGCGGGTTGAGCCGGTATTGCCGTCTCAAGGACATACAGTTTCCTCTCAGCCTTAAGAACAATCTTAAGCTGTCTGTACCAGTCTGAGAAGTTTGGCCCGGCAAACTTCTCCTTTTCCAGTATGGATCGCAGATTGAGCCCTGTGGTGTTCGTTGCTGCAGGAATCTACAACATTGCAAGAACAACAAGGTCAGTATCCATGTTAGAATCAATCCAGGACTTAAGAATGATTCTTTTCTCACTATTTTATCTGACTGAAAAATCTAATAAAACAGTCCGAAAGAGTAAAACCCCTTTTAGTGAGATGGGATCCAGATTTCATACTTGGTCTCCGCGTCCCGCTCAGGCGAGATAAGATGCACAGAGAGTTCAAGCACTAATCACTAGTAGGCTATCCATGCCAATCGCCAACCCGTGCGATTGATTCATACCAATGCATGTGATATATTCATATGATCGCATGTGATATATTCATATGATCAACTTTAAAACCTTGTAAAGATCGAAAGATTCATACCAATGCCATTTGATGGATGGCGTCTTGGAAGCAGAGATCGAAAGGGCTCTCCTCCAAAGGTGCCGCACACAAGAAGAGAGATGGCTTCTCCTTGATGTTCTTTGTGCTAGCAAAGACCTTCAAGACTCCTTGATCGCTTGAAGGGAATTGAGATGAGACTTTGCTTGTCGAAATTTCTCCAAGGCGTGAAGTCTTTTTTGCCACAAGAGAGAGATGGCGTCGAGAGAGAAGAACTTCGGCTTAAGGCGTTGAGGCGTTCAACAAGAAGTGGCGTTACATGCTTTCTAAAAATAGAAATACATGAAGCCATGCGCCCACTCAATGAAACCGCCAAAACGCCTACATGCTTTGAACCAAGCGTTCACTCATGTGAACCGGTTCAAGCCAATTCAATCCAATTGCATTTGGTTCAAAGTCCAATTAAGCCAAGCCTTTGATCTAGATCTCATTAAACCCAAAGGTTCAAGATCTAACCGTTGATCTCTCGATGCTCTTGATCTCACCAATCCAGCATCACTTCTCTCGATCGAAGCTTACCGATCTCAAGCCCTAATCAATCAAACATGATCAGACCAGATCTCACTTACAATCAGAGTTTAAATCCCTTTAAAATGAACCGAAACAATTCAGTCCACACGATCTGACATGAGTAAGCCATATCATCAAATTGTGCGACCCTAAGGGTTTCCTTTAAATGTCGGTAACGATAACTTACGTTATCACGATCAGTGAGGGGTATCTAGCAACACATCACTGTCTCCCGATATAAAGGAAAGAGTCTTCCAAGACTACACCCAAACCACAGCACAAGTGTGAATCTACTTCACTAGGCATACATGTTTCCTTTGCCACTGGATGTTCTTATTGGACAAGCGTGTCAAGCCTGTGACTCCAATATGATGAGCATGATTAGATCAGATGAACATAGTCATCTGGGTATGGCCATACACTTTCTCAATCATCTCATCCAGGGGGCCCCTTTAGAACATCACTCTCCTAAACAAGGAGACGGCAATCCTTTATCTATCACTAGTGCCCTAACATGACTCATGCTCATTATCCAAGATAGTCTATAACCATTATGTTTCAAATGATATTGAACTACCTCAAAATAATGACAATCATCATTTAGAAACACAAGTGATCTCAAGTCAGAGGACATATGCCACTTGTTTGCATATAAGGATTATTCACATTGTGACAAGCAATTGAATATCCTAGTAGGGTCTGTCCAGTACATCCAATGTACCTATGAGTCTACATCTTATTCCATGCTCGAAGCATCCTATAAGATTAGAACACATATTAGTCTCAATCATATCTAGGCTGTCTCATGTTCACCAAGATATCTCGACTAAGGACTTAACTGCATGTCAGCCAAGCTGAACAGCATTGAGACATTATTCAGAAGTATACATATGACAGCAGATGATGTAACAACCTGAATAACGACCATTGCCTTTATAAACATTAGAGTTTATACATGATACTGATACAATCCCGAGGCCTCAAACATTAGCCTTAAGGGCATACCCCAACAATCTCCCACTTGCACTTAATCTAATGGTTGAGAAATCTCAAACCCATATTATTACAGTGCTTTTCATGCTTCTGCTGCGCCAGAGGCTTTGTAAGCGGGTCAGCCAGATTGTCATCTGTATAAACCTTGCAGATTTTGATCTCGCCTCGATCAATGATCTCCCGGATCAAGTGAAACCGTCTCTGTATGTGCTTGGACTTCTGGTGCGACCGTGGTTCCTTTGCTTGTGCTATTGCTCCAGTGTTATCACAGAAGATAACCAAAGGATCTGCACTCGAAGGAACAACACCAAGTTTCTGAACGAACTTACGAATCCACACTGCCTCCTTAGATGCTTCTGAGGCTGCAACATACTTGGCTTCTGTTGTGGAATCAGCAACGATAGATTGTTTGAAACTTTTCCACACCACCGCACCTCCATTCAAGCTAAAAATATAGCCTGATTGCGATCGAAAATCATCCTGGTCAGATTGGAACGAAGCGTCAGTATATCCTTCAATACTGAGTTCTTCCTGACCACCATACACCAAGAACATATCTTTGGTCCTCCGCAGATATTTTAAAATGTTCTTGACTGCAATCCAGTGTGCCTGACCTGGATTACTTTGGAATCGACTGGTCACGCTTAACCCGTAAGCGACGTCTGGGCGAGTACACAACATCGCATACATAATGGACCCAATAGCCGAAGCATAAGGCGTATTGTCCATTTCATCTTTCTCAGTCTGTGTTTGTGGACACTGACTCTTTGAAAGATTCAGACCATGTCTGACTGGAAGATATCCTCTTTTAGAATTCTCTAAATGAAATCTCTCCAGGACTTTATTGATGTAAGTACTCTGGCACAGCCCAAGAAGCCTCTTAGATCTATCTCTGTAGATCTTCACACCTAATACATAGGCTGCTTCTCCTAGATCTTTCATCTGGAAACATTTTCTTAACCATGCTTTAACCGCATGTAGTTCAGGAATATCGTTTCCATAGATTAAGATATCATCGACGTAGAGGACTAGGAATGTAATCACGCTCCCACTAAACCTCTTATACACACACGGGTCATCTTCTTTCTTGATGAAACCAAATTCACAGATTGATTCATCAAAACGAATATTCTAGCTTCTAGATGCTTGCTTAAGTCCATAAATGGACTTCTTTAACTTGCATATTTTATGACGATCTGATGGATTAGTGAAACCTTCAGGTTGTGTCATATACACATCCTCATCCAGATTTCCATTAAGGAAAGCGGTCTTCACATCCATCTGCCAGATCTCATAATCGTAATATGCTGCTATTGCGAGAATGATCCGAATAGACTTGAACATGGCTACAGGAGAGAAAGTTTCATCATAATCTATCCCGTATATTTGTTTGAAACCTTTCGCAACTAGCCTGCCTTTATAGGTAACCACATTACCATCCATGTCAATCTTCTTCTTTAAGATCCATTTACAGCCTATAGGGATTATTCCCGGAGGCGGATCAACCAAATCCCAGACTTGGTTATCTGACATGGAGTCCATCTCGGCTCGCATAGCTTCAAGCCATATCGCTGATTCCGGTCCACTGACCGCATCCGCATAAGTGAGGGGTTCATCATGATCAATGATGTAGACTCCGTCATAGCGCTCAGGCTGTCGACGGATCCTTCCCGATCTTCGCGGTTCCCGTGATATCTGAGCCTCAGGTTGTTCAATAACCTGTTCTACTGGCTCAGGCTCATCCAACTGTGTTTGACTACTTTGTCCTTCCTCTGGATTCTCATCCAGCTTTATTTCTCTCCCATTGGCCTCTTGCAGAAGAAATTCCTTCTCAAGAAAAATAGCCGTCCGAGCAACAAATACCTTGTTCTCTTTGGGATCGTAGAAATAATAACCCTTAGTTTCCTTAGGGTAACCTGTTGGGGTATACCCTTAAGGCTAATGTTTGAGGCCTTGGGATTGTATCAGTATCATGTATAAACTCTTATGTTTATAAAGGCAATGGTTGTTATTCAGTTTGTTACATCATCTGCTGCAATATGTACACTTCTGAATAATGTCTCAATGCTGTTCAGCTTGGCTGACATGCAGTATTGTCCTTAGTCGAGATATCTTGGTGAACATGAGACAGCCTTGATATGATTGAGACTAATATGTGTTCTAATCTTATAGGATGCTTCGAGCATGGAATAAGATGTAGACTCATAGGTACATTGGATGTACTGGACAGACCCTACTAGGATATTCAATTGCTTGTCACAATGTGAATAATCCTTGTATGTGAACAAGTGGCATACTTCCTCTGACTTGAGATCACTTGTGTTTCTAAATGATGATTGTCATTGTTTTGAGGTAGTTCAATATCATTTGAAACATAATGGTTATAGACTATCTTGGATAATGATCATGAGTCAGGTTAGGACACTAGTGATAGATATAGGATTGCCGTCTCCTAATAGGCGTGTGATGTTTTATAGGGGCCCCCCTGGATGAGATGATTGAGAAAGTGTATGGCCATACCCAGATGACTATGTTCATCTTATCTAATCATGCTCATCATATTGGAGTTACAAGCTTGACACGCTTGTCCAATAAGAACATCCAAGTGGCAAAGGAAACATGTATGCCTTGTGAAGTGGATTCACACTTGTGCTGTGGTTTGGGTGTAGTCTTGGAAGACTCTTTCCTTTATATCGGGAGACAGTGATGTGTTGCTAGATACCCCTCACTGATCGTGATAACGTAAGTTATCGTTACCGACATTTAAAGGAAACCCTTAGGGTCGCACAATTTGATGATATGGCTTACTTAAGTCAGATCGTGTGGACTGAATTGTTTTGGTTCAGTTTAAAGGGATTTAATCTCTGATTGTAAGTGAGATCTGGTCTGATCATGTTTAATTGATTAGGGCTTGAGATCGGTAAGCTTCGATCGAGAGAGTTGATGCTAGATCGGTGAGATCAGAGCATCATGAGATGAACGGTTAGATCCTGAACCAATTGGTTCAATGAGATCTAGACCATGGCTTGGACTGTTTTGATTTGGTCTTTGAACCAAATTGAATTGAACCAAATTCACTAGAACCAAACCAAATGGAACCGGTTCACTTTGGTGAACGCATAGTTCGAATGGTTTGATTAAGTGATGGTAACGTGGGAGTTGAAGTGGAGTTATTGCTTTCTAAAATTAGAAAGTCGTTTTCCTTGGTTGAAAACGCCAAGCGTTTTCGAACGTGGAAGAGTTTTTTTCTTCACTCTCTCGCCGACATGATCTTCTTCCTGTCGTCTAAGGTGGTCTTCACGCCTTGGAGATTTTGGACAAGCCAAGAGATCTCAATTCCCTTCACAAGATCAGGACACCTTGAAGAGCTTTGCTAGCACAAGGTTCACGTCAAGGGAGAAAGCCATGTTCTTCTTGTGTGCGCGCCTTTTGGAGGAGATCAACTTTGTTCTCTTGATTCCAAGTCGCCATCCATGCAATGGCTATGGTATGATCTCTTTAGATCTATACAATATGTTAAGTTGATCATATGCTCTTACTTTCGATCCTATGAAACCCTTGCTTCCGCTGCAAAAGTTCTATATGCGCCACCTATAAGGGTTTCGCCCCCCTTGGTTTAAGGGGACTTTTCAATTGGTATCAGAGGTTTTTGGTTTCGGTATGAAGCTTATGATTGCTTAATGTTTGGTGATCCATGTTTGAGTTGAATAGATCTAGGGTTATCATCATGCGAAAGGATTACATGCAAGGTTTTCTTATATTTGCGCAAGTATGAAGTATGTTACTCTTTGGCGCATGTATTGGCGCATGTTGTTGTTTTGTACAAAACTTAACTTGCGCGCCCATCATTAGATCTAAGATGCGCCTGCTATAAACCCTTAGACAGGTTGATAGGGTTGAAGTCATCATCTAGTCAAGATCCAACCAGTCTGATCAGACTATCTGACAGCCTAGATGGGTCGACCAGATGGCACCTGTGCGCAAGCACGAGGTGGCTATAGGTCGACTGCGGACAGGCGTGTAGCGATGTCTGGTTGAGACAACCAGTGAACGCGCATGAGTTAGGCCCGGGGTCACACCCGCTTGCCAGAACTCATGAGTGTCGTTCAGCCCATCTGCATGCATTGTTGGCCACTGGGTCAACTCAAGTCAGTTAGGACTTGGTGCATGCAAGGGCAGTGGATCTGACTAGGTCAGATGAGTGGATCCCTATTAATGGACCGTTGTAAGGTAGTAGGGCAAATAAGAAAAATAAAATTGATTCCAATGGGATTTCAAAAAATTTTATTTTCTTGTAATGGATCACATGTTGGTTGTATACCATGATGAGTGTCTATTTCATCTTATGTGGGTTGCCCTTTTAATGTGTGCTGTGCTGGGGCCTGCGAGCCTGGATTTAATTGTAAATTATTATTATTGTGATCTGCGCATCACATTTTAATTAATTTATTGTGTTATTGACCTGCGTGTCAATCTTGTCTAGATAGATTAAATTGTAATCAGACAAGAGCACAGAGCACACATGGCAGAGGCGCATGCAGCAGTGGCTTGACCAGGTGGGAGGTCTAGGGTTCGACCCTTGGATAGGTGCATTTACCTAGTGAGCGCACCTGAGCTGCAGTGGGCGCTAGGGCCCTGGGCTGGGCCAGACGAGATGCAAAAGACCCATGAAGAGCTCAAGTGAAGACTTAAGTTAAATTAATGTCTTACCTAGGCTTATGGGCTTTTACCACATAAGATCAGCATGCTTTCTACTTATTGTTTATATAATTAGAACTGCATGATTTAATCTTCTGCTATCGCCATAGGTTATGCATGATAGTTAAGAAGATAAAAGACCGTTAAAATCCAACGCTAAAATATCAAGCACGTAAGCCTTCTGACGCGAAACCTCACTGTTCTGACTATCGTTGGGGCCGTGTTGTACCCACTCAGTGGGCACGCCCATCTATCTTCAGACGGTGTGTGATTACACCTGCGTGTTATAGAGAAGGGATTTATCGCTTCTCGTTGCTCAGCATAGCACGTGGTGGTCCAGGAAGTAGGTCGGGTCAGCTTGACCTTGTAGGCTACATACTGAGCATATGTGAGCTATATGGAGGCAGCCATCTGTGGGATCAGAGACTGTGTTGTACCAACTCAATTGGCACAGTCTGCTGGATTGCCCAGATGAAGGGGAATCGCACGGGTTAGCGATTGGCAGGGACTGCCTACCAGAAATTAGTGCTTGTACTCTCTGTGCATCTTATCTCGCCTGAGCGGGACGCGGAGACCAAGTATGAAATCTGGATCCCATCTCACTAAAAGAGTTTTACTCTTTCGGGCTGTTTTGCTGGATTTTTCAGCCAGATAAAATAGTGAGAAAAGAATCTTTCTTAAGTCCTGGATTGATTCTAAACATTGATACTGACCTTGCTGTTCTTGCATTGTTGTAGATTACTGCAGCAACGAACACCACGAATTTCAATGTGCGATCCCTACTGGAAAGGGAGAAGTTTGCTGGGCCAAACTTCTCAGACTGGTACGGACACCTTAAGATTGTTCTTAAGGCAGAGAGGAAACTGTATGTCCTCGAGACGGCTATACCGCCTCAACCCGCTGCGAACGCCGCAAGGGCGGTTCGGGATGCCTATGAAAAGCATGTCAATGATAGCATTGCTGTCGCTTGCCTGATGCTTGCGTCTACGACGCCAGAGCTGCAGCGTCAGCATGAGGATCTATCTGCTATAGAAATTATAGCAAACCTCAAGATGCTGTATGCTGCACAGGCAAGGACTGAACGCTATAATTTGACTAAGCTTTTCTTTCAGAGCAAACTGGCTGAAGGGAGTCCAGTGGGAGCTCACGTACTCAAGATGATTGGGTACAAGGAGGCTCTAGAGAAACTGGGACACACCGTCTATCAGGAGCTTGCTGTAGACATCATATTGCAGTCTCTCCCGACCTCTTTCGATCCGTTCATCATTAACTTTAATATGAACAAGATCGACTGTACGCCGGCAGAGTTGCTGAATATGCTCTTGACTACAGAGTTGACTCTAAAGGGAAAGCCTTCAACCTCTGTCTTGATGGTTCCTTCCAGGAACAAGAAGAAGGGGAAGAAGGGCAAAGCCCCTGTTAAGAGTTACAGCAAGGCTCTGAAACAAAAGGTTAAGCGGTCGAAGGAATACAGATGTTTCCATTGTGGCCAGCTGGGTCACTGGAAAAAGGACTGTAAAGCGCTCCAAGGAGACAAGAAGGGAAGCATCGCTTCTGGCTCAGGTATATTTGTGACTGAGGTCATGATATCTTCTTCTTCTATTTCATGGGTGTTGGACACTGCATGTGGAGTTCACATTTGTTCAAATGTGCAGGAACTCAAGAGAAGAAGGCAGGTGGGATAGCATGAGGTGGACCTACGAGTTGGAAACGGGGCACGGGTTGCTGCTGTTGCTGTAGGAGAATATCACATCTCATTACCATCTGGACTTGTATTAGAACTGAACAATTGTTACTTTGTACCTAGCATAACGAAAAATATTATCTCTATTCCTGCTCTTGTCAGGAAAGGGTTTTCCTTTGAATGCAATATTTCAAAGTGTGTTATTTCTTTAGATAATATTGTTTATGCTACTGGATCAATTAACAATGGATTATTCATGTTGGACATGGAATGTTCAATTAACAATGGATTATTCAGTAACTCTGCCGGAGTACAATCGATCTTGTTCATATTAAAATTAATAATGAACGGATCAAAAGAGGCCGGGAGAGACTGCAGGATAATGTCTACAACAAGTTCCTGATTGATGGTGTGTCCCAGTTTCTCTAGAGCCTCCTTGTACCCAATCATCTTGAGTACGTGAGCTCCCACTGGACTCCCTTCAGTCAGTTTGCTCTGAAAGAAAAGTTTCGTCAAGTTATAGCGTTCAGTCCTTGCCTGTGCAGCATACAGCATCTTGAGATTTGCTATAATATCAATAGCAGATAAATCCTCATGCTGACGCTGGAGCTCTGGCGTCCTTGACGCAAGCATAAGGCAAGCGACATCAGTACTATCACTGACGTGCTTCTCATAAGCATCCCGAACCGCCCTTGCGGCGTTCGCTGCGGGTTGAGCCGGTATTGCCGTCTCAAGGACATACAGTTTTCTCTCAGCCTTAAGAACAATCTTAAGCTGTCTGTACCAGTCTGAGAAGTTTGGCCCAGCAAACTTCTCCTTTTCCAGTATGGATCGCAGATTGAGCCCTGTGGTGTTCGTTGCTGCAGGAATCTACAACATTGCAAGAACAACAAGGTCAGTATCCATGTTAGAATCAATCCAGGACTTAAGAATGATTCTTTTCTCACTATTTTATCTGACTGAAAAATCCAATAAAACAGTCCGAAAGAGTAAAACCCCTTTTAGTGAGATGGGATCCAGATTTCATACTTGGTCTCCGCGTCCCGCTCAGGCGAGATAAGATGCACAGAGAGTTCAAGCACTAATCACTAGTAGGCTATCCATGCCAATCGCCAACCCGTGCGATTCCCCTTCATCTGGGCAATCCAGCAGACTGTGCCAACTGAGTTGGTACAACACAGTCTCTGATTCCACAGATGGCTGCCTCCATTTAGCTAACATATGCTCAATATGTAGCCTACATGGTCAAGCTGACCCGACCTACTCCCTGGACCACCATGTGCTATGCTGAGCAACGAGAAGCAATAAATCCCTTCTCTGTAACACGCAGGTGTAATCACACACCGTCTGAAGATAGATGGGCGTGCCCACTGAGTGGGTACAACACGGCCCCAACGATAGTCAGAACAGTGAGGTTTCGCGTCAGAAGGCTTTCGTGCTTGATATTTGACGTTGGATTTTAACGGTCCATTTAATCTTCTTACTATCATGCAATATCTATGGTGATAGCAAAAGAATAAATCATGCATGTGCTAATGTTACTTAAATAGTAAATTGAAAGCACAATTATCTTATGTGGTAAATGAAAGTCCCCTTCAAGAGGGGGGCGAAACCCTAAAGTGGCGCATGTAAAACTTTTGGCAGCGGAATTAGGGTTTCATAAGGATCGCATGTGATATATTCATATGATCAACTTTAAAACCTTGTAAAGATCGAAAGATTCATACCAATGCCATTTGATGGATGGCGTCTTGGAAGCAGAGATCGAAAGGGCTCTCCTCCAAAGGTGCCGCACACAAGAAGAGAGATGGCTTCTCCTTGATGTTCTTTGTGCTAGCAAAGACCTTCAAGACTCCTTGATCGCTTGAAGGGAATTGAGATGAGACTTTGCTTGTCGAAATTTCTCCAAGGCGTGAAGTCTTTTTTGCCACAAGAGAGAGATGGCGTCGAGAGAGAAGAACTTCGGCTTAAGGCGTTGAGGCGTTCAACAAGAAGTGGCGTTACATGCTTTCTAAAAATAGAAATACATGAAGCCATGCGCCCACTCAATGAAACCGCCAAAACGCCTACATGCTTTGAACCAAGCGTTCACTCATGTGAACCGGTTCAAGCCAATTCAATCCAATTGCATTTGGTTCAAAGTCCAATTAAGCCAAGCCTTTGATCTAGATCTCATTAAACCCAAAGGTTCAAGATCTAACCGTTGATCTCTCGATGCTCTTGATCTCACCAATCCAGCATCACTTCTCTCGATCGAAGCTTACCGATCTCAAGCCCTAATCAATCAAACATGATCAGACCAGATCTCACTTACAATCAGAGTTTAAATCCCTTTAAAATGAACCGAAACAATTCAGTCCACACGATCTGACATGAGTAAGCCATATCATCAAATTGTGTGACCCTAAGGGTTTCCTTTAAATGTCGGTAACGATAACTTACGTTATCACGATCAGTGAGGGGTATCTAGCAACACATCACTGTCTCCCGATATAAAGGAAAGAGTCTTCCAAGACTACACCCAAACCACAGCACAAGTGTGAATCTACTTCACTAGGCATACATGTTTCCTTTGCCACTGGATGTTCTTATTGGACAAGTGTGTCAAGCCTGTGACTCCAATATGATGAGCATGATTAGATCAGATGAACATAGTCGTCTGGGTATGGCCATACACTTTCTCAATCATCTCATCCAGGGGGCCCCTTTAGAACATCACTCTCCTAAACAAGGAGACGGCAATCCTTTATCTATCACTAGTGCCCTAACATGACTCATGCTCATTATCCAAGATAGTCTATAACCATTATGTTTCAAATGATATTGAACTACCTCAAAACAATGACAATCATCATTTAGAAACACAAGTGATCTCAAGTCAGAGGACATATGCCACTTGTTTGCATATAAGGATTATTCACATTGTGACAAGCAATTGAATATCCTAGTAGGGTCTGTCCAGTACATCCAATGTACCTATGAGTCTACATCTTATTCCATGCTCGAAGCATCCTATAAGATTAGAACACATATTAGTCTCAATCATATCTAGGCTGTCTCATGTTCACCAAGATATCTCGACTAAGGACTTAACTGCATGTCAGCCAAGCTGAACAGCATTGAGACATTATTCAGAAGTATACATATGACAGCAGATGATGTAACAACCTGAATAACAACCATTGCCTTTATAAACATTAGAGTTTATACATGATACTGATACAATCCCGAGGCCTCAAACATTAGCCTTAAGGGCATACCCCAACAGTAAATGCCCATTGAGCCTAAGTAAAAACCCTAGTTTTACACAAATCTTCACTTGAGCTCTTTATGGGTCTCTTTCACTTCATCTGGCCCAGCCCGGGCCCAAGCGCCCTCTGCAGTCCAAATGCATGCGCCCACCAGACTGGTTGCGCCTGTTCTAGAGTCGAACTCTAGACCTCCCACCTGGTGAAGCCACTTGCTGCAAGCGCCTCTGCCATGTGTGCTCAGTGCTCATGTCTGATCAAATTACATTTTAATCTATCTAGACATGGTTTGACACGCAGGTCAATTATACATTTTTCATAAATTGAAATGTGATTCGCAGATCACAACAAAATTTATAAAATTAATTCCAGGCACGCAGGCCCCAGCACTGCACACAAATAAAAGGGCAGCCCACATAAGATTAAATAGACACTCATTCACCATGTTAAAAAGCATACATGTGATCCAAACAGAAAATAAAATTTTTGAAAAACCCCATGGCATCAATTTTATTTCCTTGTGTGCCCTAGTAACTTACAATGGTCCATTAATAGGGATCCACTCATCAGACCAAGTCAGACCCACTGCCCTTGCATGCACCCAGTCATAACTGACTTGTGTTGAACTAGTGGTCAACTATGCATGCCTTAAGGGCTGAACGTCCCACATGATTTCTGGCAGGCGGGTGTGACCCCGGGCCTGTTGGGGTATGCCCTTAAGGCTAATGTTTGAGGCCTTGGGATTGTAAAAGTATCATGTAATAAACTCTTGTGTTTATAAAGGCAATGGTTATTATTCAGGTTGTTACATCATCTGCTGCAATGTGTGTTCTTCTGAATAATGTCTCAATGCTGTTCAGCTAGGCTGACATGCTATATTGTCCTTAGTCGAGATATCTTGGTGAACATGAGACAGCCTTGATATGATTGAGACTAATATGCGTTCTAATCTTATAGGATGCTTCGAGCATGGAATAAGATGTAGACTCATGGGTACATTGGATGTACTGGACAGACCCTACTAGGATATTCAATTGCTTGTCACAATGTGAATAATCCTTGTTTGCACTAAGTGGCACATGTCCTCTGACTTGAGATCACTTGTGTTTCTAAATGATGATTGTCATTGTTTTGAGGTAGTTCAATATCATTTGAAACATAATGGTTATAGACTATCTTGGATAATGATCATGAGTCAGGTTGGGACACTAGTGATAGATATAGGATTGCCGTCTCCTTGTTGAAGGAGTGTGATGTTCTATAGGGGCCCCCTAGATGAGATGATTGAGAAAGTGTATGGCCATACCCAGATGACTATGTTCATCTGATCTAATCATGCTCATCATATTGGAGTCACAGGCTTGACACACTTGTCCAATAAGAACATCCAGTGGCAAAGGAAACATGTATGCCTAGTGAAGTAGATTCACACTTGTGCTGTGGTTTGGGTGTAGTCTTGGAAGACTCTTTCCTTTATATCGGGAGACAGTGATGTGTTGCTAGATACCCCTCACTGATCGTGATAACGTAAGTTATCGTTACCGACATTTAAAGGAAACCCTTAGGGTCGCACAATTTGATGATATGGCTTACTTAAGTCAGATCGTGTGGACTGAATTGTTTCGGTTCAGTTTAAAGGGATTTAATCTCTGATTGTAAGTGAGATCTGGTCTGATCATGTTTGATTGGTTAGGGCTCAAGATCGGTAAGCTTCGATCGAGAGAGATGATGCTAGATCGGTGAGATCAGTAGCATCAAAAGATGAACGGTCAGATCTTGAACCTTAAGGTTTAATTTGATCTGGACCAATTCTTGGGCTGATTTGGTTTGGTCGTTGGACCAACTACATTGAACCGGCTCATATGTGAGCGCTTGGTTCATATGAGAGAAGAGATATGCGTTTGGTTCACTTCATGTGAACGCATAACGCATGTATTGAAGTCTTGCTAATTTTGGCATTTTCGATTTACCAAAGTGATGAACGTCTCAACGTTCGATCACAAGGCTTCTCTAACGCTCGTCTCCCTTTTGCTCTCGACGAGAGAAAAACACACACTCTTGCGTGGTGTAAGTCGACGAGAAGAAGGATCGGCCAAGAGAGACTTCATCATCCCCTTCCATTCGACAAGGAAGCTTGGGTGCCTTGCTAGCACAAGGGACGCCAAGGAAGTAAGCGATCTTCATCTTGTGTGTGAACTTTTGGAGGAGATCAAAGTTGCTCTCTTCTTCCAACGCACCATCCAAGCGATGGCCATGGTATGGATCTTATCCAATCTTTGCAAGTTGATCATTGAAACATACATGCGATCATAAGAGAACCTAGATTCCGCAAGAAAAGGTTTTACATGCGCCTATTAAGGTTTGCGCCCCCCTCTTGAAAGGGGTACTCACAATAGGTTTGCGCCCCCCCTCATGAAAGGGGAACTTACAATTGGTATCAGAGCCGGTTCTATGTATGTTCCTTTGATTGCTGCTTTGTGATCCTTGTTTGATAAGTAGATCTAATCTTGCGCATCTACATGTTTAGTAGTGAATATACATGATGTATGTTTTACTCCCTTGCGCATATGTTGTGGATGATGGCGCATGTTGGTTGTTGTTGTTTTTCTTATAAAACTTGATCACTTGCGCGCCCCATATTAGATCTAAGCGCCTACTATAAACCCTTAGACGGGTTGATGGGGTTGAAGTCACCCTCTAGGTTAGATCCAATAGTCTGATCAGACCATCTGACAGCCTAGATGGATCGACCAGATGGCACCTGTGCACAAGCACGAGGTGGCTATAGGTCGATTGCATCACAGGCGTGTAGCGAGGTCTGGTTGAGACAACCAGTGAACACACATGAGTTAGGCCCGGGGTCACACCCGCTTGCCAGAACTCATGTTGGTTGTTCAGCCCTTGGCGCATGCATGGTTGACCATTAGGTCAACTCGAGTCAGTTAGGACTTGGTGCATGTAAGGGCATGGATCTAACTAGATTGATGAGTGGATCCCTATCAATGGACCATTGTAAGGTTGTAGGGCACATAAGAAAATTAAAATTGATGCCAATGGGTTTTCAAAAACTTTATTTTCTTAGTAATGGATCACATGTTGATTGAATGATGCCATGATGCTTGTTTATTTAATCTTATGTGGGTTGCCCTTTATTGTGTGCTGTGCTGGGGCCTGCGAGCCTGGTAAATGGTAAATTATTGTTTTTGTGATCTGCGAATCACATTTTTAATTAATTTATTGTATAATTGACCTGCGAGTCAAACTTGTCTAGATAGATTAAAATGTATTAGACAAGAGCACAAAAGCACACAACGCAGAGGCGCATTCAGCTGGTGGGTGCACCTGAGCTGCATTGAGCGCTAGGGCACTGGGTTGGACCAGATGGGATGCAGACCCAAGAAGAGCAAGTGAAGACTTAAGTTGATTTAAGGTCTTACTTAGGCTCTATGGGCTTTTACCACATAAGATCCATGCTTTCTTTTATTTGCTAAATAAGTAGAATTGCATGAGTTATTTATCTTCTGCTATAGCCATAGAATTTGCCTGATAGTAAGAAGATAAAAGACCGTTAAAATCCAACGCTAAAATATCAAGCTCGTAAGCCTTCTGACGCGAAACCTCACTGTTCTGACTATCGTTGGAGCCGTGTTGTACCCACTCAGTGGGCACGTCCATCTATCTTCAGACGGTGCGGGATTTCACCTGCGTGTTACAGAGAAGGGATTTATCGCTTCTCGTTGCTCAGCATAGCACGTGGTGGTCCAGGGAGTAGGTCAGGTCAGCTTGACCATGTAGGCTACATATGTGGCGCATATGGTAGCACATGGAGGCAGCCATCTGTGGGATCAGAGACTGTGTTGTACCAACTCAGTTGGCACAGTCTGCTGGATTGCCCAGATGAAGGGGAATCGCATGGGTTGGCGATTGGCAGGGACTGCCTACCAGAAATTAGTGCTTGTACTCTCTGTGCATCTTATCTCGCCTGAGCGGGACGCGGAGACCAAGTATGAAATCTGGATCCCATCTCACTAAAAGAGTGTTACTCTTTCGGATTGTTTTAATGGATTTTTCAGTCAGATAAAATAGTGAGAAAAAGAATCATTCTTAAGTCCTGATTGATTCTTAACATTGATACTGACCTTGCTGTTCTTGCATTGTTGTAGATTCCTGCAGCAACGAACACCATGAGCTTCAATGTGCGATCCCTACTGGAAAGGGAGAAGTTTGCTGGGCCAAACTTCTCAGACTGGTTCGGACACCTTAAGATCGTTCTTAAGGCAGAGAGGAAACTGTATGTCCTCGAGACGGCTGTGCCGCCTCAACCCGCTGCGAACGCCGCAAGGGCGGTTCGTGATGCCTATGAAAAGCACGTCAATGATAGCATTGATGTCGCTTGCCTGATGCTAGCGTCTATGACGCCACCGCTGCAGCGTCAGCATGAGGATATGTCGGCTATAGAGATTATAGCGAACCTCAAGATGCTGTATGCTGCACAGGCGAGGACAGAACGCTATAATCTGACAAAGCTTTTCTTTCAGAGCAAACTGGCTGAAGGGAGCCCAGTGGGAGCTCACGTGCTCAAGATGATTGGGCACAAGGAGGCTCTAGAGAAACTGGGGCATACCATCAACCAGGAGCTTGCTGTAGACATTATTCTGCAGTCTCTCCCGCCCTCTTTCGATGCGTTCATTATTAACTTTAATATGAACAAAATCGATTGTACTCCGGCAGAGCTGCTCAATATGCTCTTGACTACTGAGGAGACTCTGAAGGGAAAGCCTTCAACCTCTGTCTTAATGGTTCCTTCCAGGAACAAGAAGAAGGGGAAGAAGGGCAAAGCCCCTGTCAAGAGTTACAGCAAGGCTCTGAAACAGAAGGTAAAGCGGTCGAAGGACAACAGGTGTTTCCACTGTGGCCAGCTGGGTCACTGGAAAAAGGACTGTAAAGCGCTCCAAGGAGATAAGAGGGGAAGCATTGCTTCTGGCTCAGGTATATATGTGACTGAGGTCATGTTATCTTCTTCTTCCATTTCATGGGTGTTGGACACTGCATGTGGAGTTCACATTTGTTCAAATGTGCAGGAACTCAAGAGAAGAAGGCAGGTGGGACAGCATGAGGTAGACCTACGCGTTGGAAACGGGGCACGGGTTGCTGCTGTTGCTGTAGGAGACTATTTCATTTCTTTACCATCTGGCATTGTATTAGAATTAAACAATTGTTACTTTGTACCCAGTATTACCAAAAATATTATCTCTATTCCTGCTCTTGTCAGGAAAGGGTTTTCCTTTGAATGCAAGACTTCAAAGTGTTATCTTACTCTTGATAATATTGTTTATGCGACTGGTTCAATTAACAATGGGTTATTCATGTTGGACATGGAATATTCTATACAAAATATTGATAATAAGAAAGCCAAGCATGCTGATGACAGCACCTTGTTATGGCATAGTCGTTTAGGCCATATTAACAAGAAGCGCATTAAGCGGTTGCATGATCATGGACTGCTGGGATCATTCTCCTATGAGGAGATTGATACATGCAAAGCTTGTTTATTGGGTAAAATGACGAAGTCTCCTTTTCCTAACAAAGGTCAAAGGGCTTCAGGTTTACTTGACCTTATACACAGTGATGTGTGTGGGCCATTTAGTAAACATGCCAGAGGTGGCTATCAGTACTTCATTACCTTTACTGATGATTTCAGTAGGTATGGTTATGTCTATTTGATGAGACATAAGAGTGAATCTTTTGACAAGTTCAAAGAGTTCAAAAATGAAGTACAGAATCAGCTAGGCCGAAATATCAAGGCACTTCGTTCTGATCGAGGTGGAGAATACCTGAGTCATGCGTTTACTGACTATCTAAAGGAGTGTGGGATTATCTCACAGCTCACTCCGCCAGGAACACCGCAATGGAATGGTGTGTCCGAGAGGAGAAATAGAACGTTACTTGATATGGTTCGTTCTATGATGAGTCAGGCTACTCTACCTTACTCCTTTTGGGGATTTGCACTGGAAACAGCTGCAAAGGTACTAAACCGAGTGCCATCCAAGGCAGTTTCAAAGACGCCATATGAGTTATGGTATGGGAAACAGCCTAGCTTGACATTTATCAGGATCTGGGGCTGCGAGGCCTATGTTAAAAAGCTCGCCTCTGGGAAACTAGAGAGCAGATCTGAGAAATGTGCCTTTGTTGGTTACCCTAAGGAAACTAAGGGTTATTATTTCTACGATCCCAAAGAGAACAAGGTATTTGTTGCTCGAACGGCCATATTTCTTGAGAAGGAGTTTCTTCTGCAAGAGGCCAGTGGGAGAGAAATAAAGCTGGATGAGAATCCAGAGGAAGGACAAAGTAGTCAAGCACAGTTGGATGAGCCTGAGCCGGTAGAACAGGTCACTGAACAACCTGAGGCTCAGATATCATGGGAACCGCGTAGATCGGGAAGGATCCGTCGACAGCCTGAGCGCTATGACGGAGTCTACATCATTGATAATGATGAACCCCTTACTTATGCGGATGCGGTCAGTGGACCGGAGTCAGCTAGATGGCTTGAAGCTATGCGCGCCGAGATGGACTCCATGTCAGATAACCAAGTCTGGGATTTGGTTGATCCGCCTCCGGGAGTAATCCCTATAGGCTGTAAATGGATCTTCAAGAAGAAGATTGACATGGATGGTAACGTGGTTACCTATAAAGGCAGGCTAGTTGCGAAAGGTTTCAAACAAATCTACGGGATAGATTATGATGAAACTTTCTCTCCTGTAGCCATGTTCAAGTCTATTCGGATTCTTTTCGCGATAGCAGCATATTACGATTATGAGATCTGGCAGATGGATGTGAAGACCGCTTTCCTTAATGGAAATCTGGATGAGGATGTGTATATGACACAACCTGAAGGTTTCACTAATCCATCAGATCGTCATAAAATATGCAAGTTAAAGAAGTCCATTTATGGACTTAAACAAGCATCTAGAAGCTGGAATATTCGTTTTGATGAATCAATCTCTGAGTTTGGCTTCATCAAGAACGAGGATGACCCGTGTGTATATAAGAGGTTTAGTGGGAGCGTGATTACTTTCCTAGTCCTCTACGTCGATGATATCTTGATCATTGGAAACGATATTCCTGTACTGCATGCTGTTAAAGCATGGTTAGGAAAATGTTTTCAGATGAAAGATCTAGGAGAAGCAGCCTATGTACTAGGTGTGAAGATCTACAGGGATAGATCTAAGAGGCTTCTCGGGCTGTGCCAGAGTACTTACATCGATAAAGTCCTGGAAAGATTTCATTTAGAAAATTCTAAAAGAGGATATCTTCCAGTCAGACATGGTCTGAATCTTTCGAAGAGTCAGTGTCCACAAACACAGACTGAGAAAGATGAAATGGACAATACGCCTTATGCTTCGGCTATTGGGTCCATAATGTTTGCGATGTTGTGTACTCGCCCTGACGTCGCTTACGGGTTAAGCGTGACCAGTCGATTCCAAAGTAATCCAGGTATGGCGCACTGGATTGCAGTCAAGAACATTTTAAAATATCTGCGGAGGACCAAAGATATGTTCTTGATATATGGTGGTCAGGAAGAACTCAGTATAGAAGGATATACTGACGCTTCGTTCCAGTCGGACCAGGATGATTTCCGATCGCAATCAGGCTATGTTTTTAGCTTGAATGGTAGAGCAGTGGTGTGGAAGAGTTTCAAACAGTCAACTGTTGCTGATTCCACAACAGAAGCTGAGTATGTTGCAGCCTCGGAAGCATCCAAGGAGGCAGTGTGGATTCGTAAGTTCGTTCAGGAACTTGGTGTCGTTCCTTCGAGTGCAGATCCTTTGGTTATCTTCTGTGATAACACTGGAGCAATCGCACAAGCAAAGGAACCACGGTCGCACCAGAAGTCCAAGCACATACAAAGACGGTTTCACTTGATCCGGGAGATCATTGATCGTGGCGAGATCAAAATTTGCAAGGTTCATACAGACGACAATCTGGCTGACCTGCTTACCAAGCCTCTGGCGCAGCAGAAGCATGAGAAGCACTGTAATAATATGGGTTTGAGATTTCTCAACCATTAGATTAAGTGCAAGTGGGAGATTGTTGGGGTATGCCCTTAAGGCTAATGTTTGAGGCCTTGGGATTGTAAAAGTATCATGTAATAAACTCTTGTGTTTATAAAGGCAATGGTTATTATTCAGGTTGTTACATCATCTGCTGCAATGTGTGTTCTTCTGAATAATGTCTCAATGCTGTTCAGCTAGGCTGACATGCTATATTGTCCTTAGTCGAGATATCTTGGTGAACATGAGACAGCCTTGATATGATTGAGACTAATATGCGTTCTAATCTTATAGGATGCTTCGAGCATGGAATAAGATGTAGACTCATGGGTACATTGGATGTACTGGACAGACCCTACTAGGATATTCAATTGCTTGTCACAATGTGAATAATCCTTGTTTGCACTAAGTGGCACATGTCCTCTGACTTGAGATCACTTGTGTTTCTAAATGATGATTGTCATTGTTTTGAGGTAGTTCAATATCATTTGAAACATAATGGTTATAGACTATCTTGGATAATGATCATGAGTCAGGTTGGGACACTAGTGATAGATATAGGATTTCCGTCTCCTTGTTGAAGGAGTGTGATGTTCTATAGGGGCCCCCTAGATGAGATGATTGAGAAAGTGTATGGCCATACCCAGGTGACTATGTTCATCTGATCTAATCATGTTCATCATCTTGGAGTTACAAGCTTGACCCGCTTGTCCAATAAGAACATCCAGTGGCAAAGGATACATGCATGCCTTGTGAAGTTGATTCGCACTTGTGCCGTGGTTTGGGTGTGGTCTTGGAAGACTCTTTCCTTTATATCGGGAGACAGTGATGTGTTGCTAGATACCCCTCACTGATCGTGATAACGTGAGTTATCGTTACCGACATTTAAAGGAAACCCTTAGGGTCGCACAATTTGATGATATGGCTTACTTAAGTCAGATCGTGTGGACTGAATTATTTCGGTTCAGTTTAAAGGGATTTAATCTCTGATTGTAAGTGAGATCTGGTCTGATCATGTTTGATTGGTTAGGGCTCAAGATCGGTAAGCTTCGATCGAGAGAGATGATGCTAGATCGGTGAGATCAGTAGCATCAAAAGATGAACGGTCAGATCTTGAACCTTAAGGTTTAATTTGATCTGGACCAATTCTTGGGCTGATTTGGTTTGGTCGTTGGACCAACTACATTGAACCGGCTCATATGTGAGCGCTTGGTTCATATGAGAGAAGAGATATGCGTTTGGTTCACTTCATGTGAACGCATAACACATGTATTGAAGTCTTGCTAATTTTGGCATTTTCGATTTACCAAAGTGATGAACGTCTCAACGTTCGATCACAAGGCTTCTCTAACGCTCGTCTCCCTTTTGCTCTCGACGAGAGGAAAACACACACTCTTGCGTGGTGTAAGTCGACGAGAAGAAGGATCGGCCAAGAGAGACTTCATCATCCCCTTCCATTCGACAAGGAAGCTTGGGTGCCTTGCTAGCACAAGGGACGCCAAGGAAGTAAGCGATCTTCATCTTGTGTGTGAACTTTTGGAGGAGATCAAAGTTGCTCTCTTCTTCCAACGCACCATCCAAGCGATGGCCATGGTATGGATCTTATCCAATCTTTGCAAGTTGATCATTGAAACATACATGCAATCATAAGAGAACCTAGATTCCGCAAGAAAAGGTTTTACATGCGCCTATTAAGGTTTGCGCCCCCCTCTTGAAAGGGGTACTCACAATAGGTTTGCGCCCCCCCTCATGAAAGGGGAACTTACAGGGCCTTAATCATGATCGTTCACCAGGCGCCTCAATCAGACATCGCTACACGCCCTTCTGCAATCGGCCTATAGCCACCTGTATGCGTGCGCATAGGTGCTATCTGGCCGACCCATCTAGGCTGTCAGATGGTCTGATCAGGCTGTTGGGTCCAGACTAGACTGACGACTTCAACCCTAGTAACCCGTCTAAGTATTTCAAGTAGGCGCTTTAGAGAGATCTAGGTGAGGGGCGCGCAGGACAATAAGTTTTTGATAAAAACTTCTCCCTATGCGCAAACATGCATCATACATGCGCAAGCTTGGAAGAAAACAAGATACATGTAGTTCTAAACCATGAACTATATTTTCGCATGATGCCCAAAAGATGCGCATGTAGTAGATCTACCATAAGCTTATAACAAACATGGATCACAAAATTTGCAATCATATGGATCAAGCCAAAACACATGCTCTGATGCCAATTGTAAGTGGCGAAACCTAGGTCATAGGCGCATATAAAATTTTCATAGGCAGCGGAAATTTTAGGTTTCATGATCGTATGGCTTAATCATATGATCAACATTAAAACTTGCTTAAAACAAGTGAAGATGTTACCATGGCCATGAGTGGCGGCTTGGAAGAAGATAGAGGGCGAGTGGCTCTCCTCCAAAGAAGTCGCACACAAGGTGATGGAACTTGCTTCCTTGCGCGTCCCTTGTGCTAGCAAAAACGCCAAGGTATCTTGATCGTGTATGAGGAGATGTGTTCACCCCTTTGGCTGGCGAAAACTTCTTCCCTTTCGTGGAGGCAAGACACGCACGAGAGGAAGGGGGCAAGAGAGAGAGCGTCTCAACGTTCGAAACCGTGGGGGGTTTCCAAAAGGAATCATGCCTTCCAAATATAGTAAGTGTTTTACTCTTACTTTAACTCCCACGTAACCATCGAAACTCATCTCTCAATCGAACCATACGTTCACCATGTGAACCGGTTCAATTCACTTTGGTTCAAAGACCAAATCGAACCAAGCCTTGGTCTAGATCTAATTGAACCAAATGGCTCAAGATCTAACCACACATCTCTTGATGCTCTTGATCTCATCGATCAAGCATCAATTCTCCCGATCGAAGCTTACCGATCTCAAGCCCTAATCAATCAAACATGATCAGACCAGATCTCACTTCCAATCAGAGTTTAAACTCCTTTAAACTGAACCAAAACCATTCAGTCCACACGATCTGACATAAGTAAGCCATATCATCAAATTGTGCGACCCTAAGGGTTTCCTTTAATGTCGGTAACGATAACTTACGTTATCACGATCAGAGAGGGGTATCTAGCAACACATCACTGTCTCCTGATATGAAGGAAAGAGTCTTCCAAGACTACACCCAAACCATAGCACAAGTGTGAATCCAATTCACTTGACATACATGTTTCCTTTGCCACTGGATGTTCTCATTGGACAAGCGTGTCAAGCCTGTAATTCCAATATGATGAAAATGATTAGATCAGATGAACATAGTCATCTGGGTATGGCCATACACTTTCTCAATCATCTCATCCAGGGGGCCCCATTAGAACATCACACTCCAACAAGGAGAGGCAATCCTATATCTATCACTAGTGTCCTAACATGACTCATGCTCATTATCCAAGATAATCTATAACCATTATATTTCAAATGATATTGAATTACCTCAAGACAATGCCAATCATCATTTAGAAACACAAGCGATCTCAAGTCAGAGGAAATATGTCACTTGCTTGCATATAAGGATTATTCACATTGTGACAAACAATTGAATATCCTAAGTAGGGTCTGTCCAGTACATCCAATGCACCTATGTGTCTACATCTTATTCTATGCTCGAAGCACCCTATAAGATTAGAACACATATTAGTCTCAATCATATCAAGGCTGTCTCATGTTCACCAAGATATCTCGACTAAGGACAATGCTAATGTCAGCCAAGCTGAACACCATTGAGACATTATTCAGAAGTATACATAATAGCAGCAGATAATGTAACAACCTGAATAACAACCATTGCCTTTATAAACTTATACATAGTTTATACATGATACTGAAATCATCCCAAAGGCCTCAAACATTAGCCTTAAGGGCATACCCCAACACCATTTGCATGGAATTGTCGAATGCGATTCTTGTTTATATGGGCTAATCGACAATGCCATAGGAAAGCACCAACTGAACCACTTAGTTTGATCCTTTTATGTTACAAATAGAGCTAACCATGTCCAAGACATGCGGACCATTGCACAAAGTACTCTTCCCATAAAACATGTTTGCAAAAGAACATAAGTTCTCCTAAATCCTTTCTTTGCCAAGCAAGGAGTGGATGAAATTTTTTGGTAAGGGAAGGTACATAATAGCAATTGTCTAGCTTTAACTGAAGTCCTAAAGGCAGGGAGAGAAACTCCTACAGAAACAGCAGTAACTTGTGCCTTGTTACCTATCCGTAGGTCAATCTCTCTAGGCCTTACCGATCTATCCTTTCTGAGCCTTTACATATTTGTACAAATGTGAGCTCCACATGCGGTATCCAATACCCATGTCATAGGAGTAGATAGGTTGACTTCGGTAACATAAATACCTGAGCATGAAGACAAGGCCTTGCCTTTCTTCTCCTCATTCTAAAGTTGCAACATGTCCTTTAACATGTGAGGTGGCCCTCCACATGAATAGCACCTATTATTCCTGATCATATCCATCTTTAATTTCAGTTCCTTGGTCAAGCCTTCGGCTCAACACACTGAATATCAACTTTAGGAGGGTTGAGCTCAACCAATGCATCAAAGAGCTGCCTTAGATTAGAAATAATTTCAGAGGCACTCTTAGATTCATATTGCCCTCTAAGCTCGGGCGACATGTTGGTTAGCATCAATTGTGCAACCTCCAAAGTATCAGCTTGATGCTTATCATAAGCATCCTTCTCAGCCGCTGAGGCCAAGCATGGAAGTGGCTCAGGAATTGGCTTCTTAAGGACATATAGCTTCCTCTCGAGCTTGAGCACAATTCTCAAGTTCATATACCAATCCTTTAAGTTGGATCCAACCAACTTATCCCTTTCCAGGGGAGATCGCAGTGACCAACTACTATTGTTCACAGCCATTGTTCTACAACAACCAAGAAACAGCAGATTAGTACTACTTCGAGTCATTTAAACTGGACTTGTTTTAAATGACCATGGCTCCCACTATTTTTAATCGAATTGACAACCCACAAAGTCAATCGAGAAATCCAAGATTTCCTAGTGAGATGAGATCCTCATTCCACATAGGGCTTCGCGTCCCACGAGGGTGGGATGAGATGCACAAAGTGACTCATGTTTCCTAAGGTGGGCGCGCTGGCCGATTGCTCCAAGCAATTCCCCTTATTGAGACAGTCCAGGCATTTCATGTCCAGCGAGGGCTGGATACAACATGAAACCCTTACCTCTCAACGATGCCTCTAGACTTTCCCCATGTGCCCAGCACATGTGAACTTCTAGTCAAGTCCATCCCTAACCGTTATGCCCAGGGCCAACGAGTTTCCTTGCGAAGGCACGCCCAGGTTAAAACTGGACTGGGGAAACCATTGCCACCACACACTTTCTAAAGATAAGTGGGTGTGTCCCACGAGGGTGAGAAACAATTCACAACTCCACTGATCGATAGCTTAGTGAGGGCTACGCGTTAGAAGGCTACTAGACTTGATATTTTAATTGAGGGTTTTTGTTAAGGTCTCATCATCTCAGTTTTATCTTATGTCTATCATTACAGGCATGCAATCCTATGGTGATAACATAACAATAAAACATCACAGGCATGCTTTAGCTTTTGTGAAGAAAGCAATAAAAGGATGATGTGATCTAGCCCATTCAAGACATTGAACCAATACATGCCAAAAAAAGGGGGTTCAACTCTTGACCTAGGATTCAAGCCCCAAGACGAGACCTAGCCTAGCCGACCTCTAGTTCTATCTTCAAAGTTGGCTCCAAGGTCCTTCTCTCATGGTTTAGCTCTCAAACCCTAGGGGTACACCCACAAGGTTCGGCCAATGCCATGGTCTTCTTCCAAGGAAGGTGCGCCATCTAGCAAGCCACAAGAAGGATATCACACAAGCACAAGGCTCGGTCAATCCCTAACTTGCACCCCCCATGCAAGGATGTGCCACCTTTGAAGCTTGTTGCACCATCAGGCAAGGATGCGCAACCAAGCAAGCATACACCTTGCTCCAAGTGGATGCGCCACCCTAATCTTCTTCTTAGTTAAAAGCAAAAAGAAAAGCGGCACGCAGGCCTCACAAGGATACATCATAGGCATGCTATGGGGCTTGACATATGACCATAACATCATGCATAATCAAGTACTTACTCATGCAATTCTACATGCTCATGAAAAACATAAAATCTGAAATTTTACTTTTTCATAAAACATGTCTCTCTTCCTTCCCTTCATATCACAAATCTTTGATTCTAAGTTTCTCTCAGGAGTCTACAAGAGGCATACCGGTTGCCCTGCTTGCAATCCCTAACTTGTTAGGATAAGGGCAATCACCCAGTCCATGCCCTATCCAAACAAGTCTCTCAAGATAGGTCTATCCTATTATGAGAGGAGAAATTTTCTCTTCCACGTATGGGTCTATCCCATCACATGAAGAGAGCAAAGAACCACAAGAAGTTAATTAGAAGTAAGAAACAAGAGACCTACAATTTTTCTACTTAAAGAAAAACCATGCACCAACATCTATGAAATATGCGAAAATGTAGATATGGCATGTGAGCATGAAAATCATGAAAGAACATCGTTCGAGGCTCGCAAGTAGCTCTGATACCACTGTTGGGAAACCCCGGGGACATTTTACAATTTTCAGAGTCATGGACATACATTTTTCGCAGCAGAAGAATGTCCCCGAAATAGGCCGGTCCCAAAAACCCAGTGAAGATCTCTTGCGAGGGGGTCGACACGATGTGATAGTAAGTACCTTTAAGCAATTAGAAGCCGATGTCGATGAAGGCGCCCAAGTGTTCGCCCTCTGCAGTCTCGCACACACGGATTCCTCAAGTTTTCTTCTTCCTCGCCTGGTGCTAGCCTCGGGAAGAAGATCCATGCCTTAGGAGAGTCCTCCAAGCAACTTGCGCCACCACCAAGATATGATGCGCCAAGGAGATGGAAGGAGAAGGGAACGCCGCAAGCCTTCTTGTTCCTTTGCGCCAAGGAAAGGAAGAGGAGAAAGATGAAGCATGCTTGCGCCCTTGATGGAAGAAGAACTCTAAGCTCTCCAAGCCGTCGCCCTCTAATGCTCCACGCCTCCAAGGAATTAGCATCAAGAAGAGAGGGGGCGGCAAGGGCTTATTTATAGGAGCAAGAGGCGGTTAGGGGAGAAAGGCAAGTGTTGACAATTAGGGCATGATTCTAGGAGATTATTTAATCAAGTATACTGATTAAATCTCCACTCCCATATGCGCTTAAGACTTGCCAAAGCAAGTATCAGCCATATGCGCCCATATCATGCCATATGAGGCATCAATCCCATCTATGCGCCTAGACCTAGTCAAGGCAATATAATGGATTGCCTAATGTGTCTTGGGCGCAAGTCCTAATCCAATTAGGACTCTAAATATGTTAATAATCAGCCCACAATTGTCAAACACAATCCAATCAATTATCTTGGGTGATTTAATCACCTAGGAGATACCAAACAAGGCATAGGCACAAATTCTAGTCCAACTAGAATCCCATATGCGCCTATCCTATTAATTCATCCCCATTATACCCTTCAAGCCTCATAGCCCTTCAATACAACTTATTAGCAAGCCCAACTAAACAATGGGCCAAGCCCAAAGTCCATTATGCATGTTAACCAAGCTATTGGATCCAATCCAATTTAACCCATGGTCAAATGAGGTTAACCATGGTTAATTTGATCAATATGCCAAAAACGGAAGTTGGCTCTAATAAGTTTCTTCCATCTCATCAGGCCCATTGGCGCTGATGAAATCTCCCAAATAGATCCGAGTTATCCAATAACTCGATCTAAAGGCTACCCGATCAATATGAAAACTCGAGTATCAAGGTGTGCGACCCTGTAGGTTCCTCTAACGCTGGCAGTGCTAACCAAAGGTCATCACAAGCAGTGAGTGGCACCTAGCAGTGCATCGCTGCTACCCAGGTCATTGGAATGGATATCGACATCGACATCCCCATTATCGCAACTAGGTACAGATGCATTACAGTCTCTTTGCCGGACTGATATCCGATTGGACAAGTGTGTCACCACTTGTTTTCATCCAATCACATGGCTATGACTAAAACAGGTTCTCACCTGGGTATGGCCATACACTCTCAGTCATAGAACCATAAAGGAGCTCCATGGATATCATACTTCCCTAAGGAAGGGGCAAATCCTATGTCTGTCCATTGACCTTCTCATATGGGTCGTGACATGCTCAATAACAACCGTTATGACCTCCCAACTACGGCGAGGTGTTAGGTTGTATCAAAGCAAGTCCCTAACCATATAGAATGGTCAATGACCTCAAGTCAAGGGATCTATGCATCTCCTGTCACATGTGAGGATAACTCATGACACCAAGTCATAGCCTCACAGCGGGTCTATCCAGTATATCCTCCAATGATATACCCATGTGTCTGCGTTAGCACCATGTGCCTAACCAGCCCACATACCAGTCTCACAAGTACCAGAGCTGTTCCATATCCACTCAGGTACATCGACTGGGGACAATTATTCGAGCACAGATCCAATCTGGCTCCAGGGACATTATCATGTAAGTACACAATCGCAGGTGTAGACAAACAATGATAACGACAATGCCAGAAAGATATATGAATATCAGAGTCAAGTAGTACATAAGTTGACCAAAACTAGGTCCTAGGGCATATACACCAACAATTACATGGGTTGATTAAGCACTTGGATCCAATCCAATGCAACCCTAATTCAAATGTGACCAACCATGGTCAAATAGATCCGAGTTATGAAGTTTGGCTCCAATAATATTCTTCCATCTCATCAGGTCCATTGGCGTTGATGAAATCTCCCAATTAGATCCGAGTTATCTAATAACTCGATCATAAGGCTTCCCGATCAATACGAGAACTCAAGTATCAAGGTGTGTGACCCTATAGGTTCCTCTAACGCTGGCAGTGCTGACCAAAGGTTATCACAAGCAGTGAGTGGCACCTAGCAGTGCATCGCTGCTACCTAATTCATTGGAAAGGATATCGACATCGACATCCCCATCATCGCAACTAGGTACAGATGCATTACAGTCTCTTTGCCGAACTGATATCCGATTGGACAAGTGTGTCACCACTTGTTTTCATCCAATCACATGGCTATGACTAAAACAGGTTCTCACCTGGGTATGGCCATACACTTTCAGTCATAGAACCATAGAGGAGCTCCATGGATATCATACTTCCCTAAAGAAGGGGCAAATCCTATGTCTGTCCATTGACCTTCTCATATGGGTCGTGACATGCTCAATGACAACCGTTATGACCTCCCAACTACGGCAAGGTGTTGGGTTGTATCAAAGCAAGTCTCTAGCCATATAGAATGATCAATGACCTCAAGTCAAGGGATCAATGCATCTCCTGTCACTTATGAGGATAACTCATGACACCAAGTCATAGCCTCATAGTGGGTCTATCCAGTATATCCTCCAATGATATACCCATGTGTCTGCGTTAGCACCACGTGCCTAACCAGCCCACATACCAGTCTCTCAAGTACCAGAGCTGTCCCATATCCACTCAGGTACATCGACTAGGGATAATTATTTGAGCACAGATCCAATCTGTCTCCAGGGACATTATCATGTAAGTACACAATCGCAGGTATAGACAAACAATGATAACGACAATGCCAGAATGATATATATAAATATCAATGTGAGGTAGTACATAAGTTGACCAAAACTAGGTCCTAGGGCATACACACCAACATAAAGTCCATGGAGAACCATCTCAAAACCTGTCACAACTATATAGAAGACATGAGACAAACTCGACACAAGCAATATCTAGAGAAACTTCCAACTTATAGTGTCACCCTTAGGAATGATTTTTTCCATACCTACATCAAAATGAAAGATAATATGTGTACAGTAGCCATAGATGAGTCCATAGGCTTCAACTTCATAACCCCTAGTGCCATTGATAGCTTTGGCCATACCAGTGAGCCTATCCCAGACCCTTACACCATTAGTAGGGATGATGGAACCAAAACCTTAGTGAACCATATGTGCTTAGTTCCTATTTTGTTAGGTACCCTTCTACTAGAAGTTTGGTGTTATGTCTTACCCTTAGAAGGTACATACCATGTCCACCTAGGAGCACTTTGGTTATATGATGTCAATGGGTATTACCAAAGGCAAGATGATTCATATGTCTTAAGATGCCAAAACCCAAAGATTAAGATCAAGAGATCCAAACCTAAAACCTCTAAGGTACCTACTCCATCAAACTCTGAAGAGAATATACCAACCTTAGAGTCTACCATGGGAACAAAAACAAGCTCAGGTAACACATGTGAAACTCAACAAGCAAACCATGAGGTAGAACCCATACCTCAACCTTCAATTTTAGGGCCCATACCCATAGGTCCTCAACCTGAGTCTAGCAATCCAACTAAAGAAACCATAGTTGACTTGTCTGAGAGTCAAACTACACCTGAGTTGCCCATAGAGACCACAGTAGGCTTGTCTCAACCTAAGTGTCAAATAGGGCCATTACCTTCAATTTTAGGGCCCATACCTATAGGTTCTCAACTTGAGCTTAGCACTACCACTAGAGAGACTAAAGTTGAACCCAAACCATTAGGTCTTCTTCAACCACATTTTGAACCTAAACTCAAGCCTTTTCAACTTGATGTAGATCCTAATCCTGAACCTTTAGGGCAACACCTAGGCTTAGAAAATTTTTCCCAAGACCCTATGATCCTTGAATCTTGTCTCTTAGGTCCTTCTACCCACACCCTTAAGCCACCATTAGGATCAAGAGAGCATAATAAACTCAAACATGATTTGCTCTTTACATTTAATGATGTTGAGTACATTGACTTCATCATTCCTTGTTCTCTTCTAACTCCTATGATTTTCTATGACAAACTTACTAATGAGTACGGCCGAGAAAGGGAATTCGATGCAGGTACCCTTGATCTGCAGCTTGGACCGTGGACAAAGAACAACAAGATAGGATGCTGTGATGTTGACAACACTTGGAAGTTTCAGATCCTTAAGGAGCAACTGACTCTCACCCCTCTAGAACTTCTCCACCTACACAAGTGCAATTCTTCGGAGAAGAATTATTTTCACCCGGGGAGAAATGATGGAGGCAAGGACCACATGAAGGAACCCCTAATCATAAGGGGGCAAAACCCTAAGCATGGCGCTAATGTAAAATATGCAAGCGGAAGCAAGGGTTCAAGATCATTTGCATGCCATATGTTCAACTATAATCGATTGAATAGATTGAGATGAAAAATCATACCAACGCCATATGCTTGGAAGTCGGCTTGGATAAAGAGAACAAAGTAGATCTCCTCCACAAGTTCACACACAAGATGAAGATGCTTACTCCTTGCGGTCTCTTGTGCTAGCAAGACACCCAAGCCTTCAAGTGTCGAATGGAAGGGGATGATGAACCTCTTGGCCGAGCGCTCCTCTTGCTCAACCTCTCCTTCTCTTCGTCAATCACCACACAACCAAAGTCGAATGCGTTGAAGAGAAGAGAGCAAACGCATATGCGTTTTTGGCATTGAAGTGAGTGAAACCGGCCCTTGATGACTTTCCATAAATGGAAGCTCATCAAGTCCATGCGCTCAATTCAACCCAAACGCATTTTAGGATTGAACCATGCGTTCACCATTGTGAACCGGTTCAAGCCAAAATGTCAAATCGGCTTTGGTTCAACAAACCAAACCGAAATAGCTCTAGCCACTTTGTCTAGACCAAATTGAACCCCCAAGGCTCATGATCTAACCATTCATCATCTGATGCCCTTGATCTCTCCGATCTAGCATCACCTCTCTCGATCGAAGCTTACCGATCTCAAGTCCTAATCAATCAAACATGATCAGACCAGATCTCACTTACAATCAGAGATTAAATCCCTTTAATCTGAACTCAAAGAATCCAGTCCATACGATCTGACTCAAGTAAGCCATATCACCAAATTGTGCGACCCTGAGGGTTTCCTCTAAATGTCGGTAACGATAACTTACGTTATCACGATCAGTGAGGGGTATCTAGCAACACATCACTGTCTCCCGATATAAAGGAAAGAGTCTTCCAAGACTACTCCCAAACCATAGCACAAGTGTGACTCAATTCACAAGGTATACATGTGTCCTTTGCCACTGGATGTTCTTATTGGACAAGCGGGTCAAGCTTGTAACTCCAATACGATGAGCATGATTAGATCAGATGCACATAGTCATCTGGGTATGGCCATACACTATCTCAATCATCTCATATAGGGGGGCCCTTAGAACACCACACTCCTTAAACAAGGAGACGGCAATCCTATGTCTATCACTAGTGCCCTAACCTGATTCAAGCTCACCATCCAAAATAGTCTATAATCATTATATTTCAAATGATATTGAACTACCTCAAGACAATGGCAATCATCATTTAGAAACACAAGTGATCTCAAGTCAGAGGACATGTGCCACTTGCTGCTTACAAGGATCATTCACATTGTGACAAGCAATGGAATATCCCAGTAGGGTCTGTCCAGTACATCCAATGTACCCATGAGTCTACATCTTATTCCATGCTCGAAGCATCCTATAAGATTAGCACTTATATTAGTCTCAATCATATCAAGGCTGTCTCATGTTCACCAAGATATCTCGACTAAGGACATATAGCCTGTCAGCCTAGCTGAACAGCTTTGAGACATTATTCAGAAGTACACTTATTACAGCAGACAAGGTAACAACCTGAATAACAACCATGCCTTTTATAAACATAAGAGTTTATTACATGATACTTATACAATCCCAAGGCCTCAAACATTAGCCTTAAGGGCATACCCCAACAATCTCCCACTTGCACTTAATCTAATGGTTGAGAAATCTCAAACCCATATTATTACAGTGCTTCTCATGCTTCTGCTGCGCCAGAGGCTTGGTAAGCGGGTCTGCCAGATTGTCATCTGTATGAACCTTGCATATTTTGATCTCGCCACGATCAATGATCTCCCGGATCAAGTGAAACCGTCTCTGTATGTGCTTGGACTTCTGGTGCGACCGTGGTTCCTTTGCTTGTGCTATAGCTCCAGTGTTATCACAGAAGATAACCAAAGGATCTGCACTCGAAGGAACGACACCAAGTTCTCTCACGAACTTACGAATCCACACTGCCTCCTTGGATGCTTCCGAGGCTGCAACATACTCGACTTCTGTTGTGGAATCAGCAACAGTTGACTGTTTGAAGCTCTTCCACACCACTGCTCCACCATTCAAGCTAAAAACATAGCCTGATTGCGATCGGAAATCATCCTGGTCCGACTGGAACGAAGCATCAGTATATCCCTCTATACTGAGTTCTTCCTGACCACCATATATCAAGAACATATCTTTGGTCCTCCGCAGATATTTCAAGATGTTCTTGACCGCAATCCAGTGCGCCAATCCTGGATTACTTTGGAATCGACTGGTCACGCTTAACCCGTAAGCGACGTCTGGGCGAGTACACAGCATCGCATACATAATGGACCCAATAGCCGAAGCATAAGGCGTATTGTCCATTTCATCTTTCTCAGTCTGTGTTTGTGGACACTGACTCTTTGAAAGATTCAGACCATGTCTGACTGGAAGATATCCACGTTTAGAATTCTCTAAATGGAATCTCTCCAGGACTTTATCGATGTAAGTACTCTGGCACAGCCCGAGAAGCCTCTTAGATCTATCCCGGTAGATCTTGACACCTAATACATAGGCTGCTTCTCCTAGATCTTTCATCTGGAAACATTTTCCTAACCATGCCTTAACAGCATGCAGTTCAGGAATATCATTTCCAATGATTAAGATATCATCGACGTAGAGGATTAGGAATGTAATCACGCTCCCACTAAACCTCTTATATACACACGGGTCATCTTCGTTCTTGATGAAACCAAACTCAGAGATTGATTCATCAAAACGAATATTCCAGCTTCTTGATGCTTGTTTAAGTCCATAAATGGACTTCTTTAACTTGCATATTTTATGACGATCTGCTGGATTAGTGAAACCTTCCGGTTGTGTCATATACACATCCTCATCCAGATTTCCATTAAGGAAAGCTGTCTTCACATCCATTTGCCAGATCTCATAGTCGTAATATGCTGCTATCGCGAAAAGAATCCGAATAGACTTAAACATGGCTACAGGAGAGAAAGTTTCATCATAATCTATCCCGTAGATTTGTTTGAAACCCTTCGCAACTAGCCTGCCTTTATAGGTAACCACGTTACCATCCATGTCAATCTTCTTCTTGAAGATCCATTTACAGCCTATAGGGATTACTCCCGGAGGCGGATCAACCAAATCCCAGACTTGGTTATCTGACATGGAGTCCATCTCGGCTCGCATAGCTTCAAGCCATCTAGCTGACTCCGGTCCACTGACCGCATCCGCATAAGTTAGGGGTTCATCATTATCAATGATGTAGACTCCGTCATAGCGCTCAGGCTGTCGACGGATCCTACCCGATCTTCGCGGTTCCCGTGATATCTGAGCCTCAGGTTGTTCAGTAACCTGATCTACCAGCTCAGGCACATCCAACTCTGCTTGACTACTTTGTCCTTCCTCTGAATTCTCATCCAGCTTTATTTCTCTCCCACTGGCCTCTTGCAGAAGAAACTCCTTCTCAAGAAATATGGCCGTCCGAGCAACAAAAAACCTTGTTCTCTTTGGGATCGTAGAAATAATAACCCTTAGTTTCCTTAGGGTAACCGACAAAGATACATTTCTCAGATCTGCTCTCCAGTTTCCCAGAGGCGAGCTTTTTGACATAAGCCTCGCAACCCCAGATCCTGATAAATGTCAAGCTAGGCTGTTTTCCATACCATAACTCATATGGCGTCTTTAAAACTGCCTTGGATGGCACTCGGTTTAGTACCTTTGCAGCTGTTTCCAGTGCAAAACCCCAAAAGGAATATGGAAGAGTGGCCTGACTCATCATAGAACGAACCATGTCTAGTAACGTTCTATTTCTCCTCTCGGACACACCATTCCATTGCGGTGTTCCTGGCGGAGTGAGCTGTGAGATAATCCCACACTCCTTCAGATAGTCAGTAAATGGATGACTCAGGTATTCACCACCTCGATCAGAATGAAGTGCCTTGATATTTCGGCCTAGCTGATTTTGTACTTCATTTTTGAACTCTTTGAACTTGTCAAAAGATTCACTTTTATGTCTCATTAAATAGACATACCCATACCTACTGAAATCATCAGTAAAGGTAATGAAGTACTGATAGCCACCTCTGGCATGTTTACTAAAAGGCCCACACACATCACTGTGTATAAGGTCAAGTAAACCCGAAGCCCTTTGACCTTTGTGAGGAAAAGGAGACTTCGTCATTTTACCCATCAAACAAGCTTTGCATGTATCAATCTCCTCTTAGGAGAATGATCCCAGCAGTCCATGTTCATGCAACCGCTTAATGCGCTTCTCGTTTATATGGCCTAAACGACTATGCCATAACAAGGTGCTGTCATCAGCATACTTGGCTTTCTTATTATCAATGTTTTGTATAGAATTTTCCATGTCCAACATGTATAACCCATTGTTAATTGAACCAGTTGCATACACAATATTATCATGAGATAAAACACACTTTGAAATATTGCATTCAAAGGCAAATCCTTTCCTGACAAGAGCAGGAATAGAGATAATATTCTTGGTAATACTCGGTACAAAATAACAATTGTTTAATTCTAATACAACGCCAGATGGTAAAGAAATGAAATAGTCTCCTACAGCAACAGCAGCAACCCGTGCCCCGTTTCCAACTCGTAGGTCTACCTCATGCTGTCCCACCTGCCTTCTTCTCTTGAGTTCCTGCACATTTGAACAAATGTGAACTCCACATGCAGTGTCCAACACCCATGATATAGTAGAAGAAGATAACATGACCTCAGTCACATATATACCTGAGCCAGAAGCGATGCTTCCCCTCTTATCTCCTTGGAGCGCTTTACAGTCCTTTTTCCAGTGACCCAGCTGGCCACAGTGGAAACACCTGTTGTCCTTCGACCGCTTCACCTTCTGTTTCAGGGCCTTGCTGTAATTCTTGACAGGGGCCTTGCCCTTCTTCCCCTTCTTCTTGTTCCTAGAAGGAACCATCAAGACAGAGGTTGAAGGCTTACCCTTCAGAGTTTCCTCAGTGGTCAAGAGCATATTCAGCAGCTCTGCCGGCGTACAATCGATCTTGTTCATATTAAAGTTAATAATGAACGCATCGAAAGAGGGCGGAAGAGACTGCAGAATAATGTCCACAGCAAGCTCCTGGTTGATGGTATGCCCCAGTTTCTCCAGAGCCTCCTTGTGCCCAATCATCTTGAGCACGTGAGCTCCCACTGGGCTCCCCTCAGCCAGTTTGCTCTGAAAGAAGAGCTTCGTCAGATTATAGCGCTCAGTCCTCGCCTGTGCAGCATACAGCATCTTGAGGTTCGCTATAATTTCTATAGCCGACATATCCTCATGCTGACGCTGCAGCGGTGGCGTCATAGACGCTAGCATCAGGCAAGCGACATCAATGCTATCATTGACGTGCTTTTCGTAGGCATCCCGAACCGCCCTTGCGGCGTTCGGAGCGGGCTGCGGCGGTATCGCCGTCTCGAGGACATACAGTTTCCTCTCTGCCTTAAGAACAATCTTAAGGTGTCCGAACCAGTCAGAGAAGTTCGGCCCAGCAAACTTCTCCCTTTCCAGTAGGGATCGCACATTGAAGCTCATGGTGTTCGTTGCTGCAGGAATCTACAATAAGCAAGAACAGCAAGGTCAGTATCAATGTTTCAGAATCAATCCAGGACTTAAGAAAGATTCTTTTCTCACTATTTTGTCTGACTGAAAAATCCAGTAAACAGTCCGAAAGAGTAAACACTCTTTTAGTGAGATGGGATCCAGATTTCATACTTGGTCTCCGCGTCCCGCTCAGGCGAGATAAGATGCACAGAGATGACAAGCACTAGTTTCTGGTAGGCTGTCCCAGCCAATCGCCAACCCGTGCGATTCCCCTTCATCTTGGCAATCCAGCAGACTGTGCCAACTGAGTTGGTACAACACAGTCTCTGATCCCAGAGATGGCTGCCTCCATGTGCTACCATATGCGCCACATATGTAGTCTACATGGTCAAGCTGACCTGACCTACTCCCTGGACCACCACGTGCTATGCTGAGCAACGAGAGGGGATAAATCCCAACTCTGTAACACGCAGGTGAAATCCAGCACCGTCTGAAGATAGATGGACGTGCCCACTGAGTGGGTTCAACACGGCTCCAACGATAGTCAGAAAGGTGAGGTTTCGCGTCAGAAGGCTTACGAGCTTGATATGTTAGCGTTGGATTTTAACGGTCTTTTATCTTCTTACTATCAGGCATGTCCTATGGCTATAGCAGAAGATAAACATAAATATGCAATTCTAATTATTAGCAATAAGTAGAAAGCATGATCTTATGTGGTAAAAGCCCATGAACCCTAGTAAGACCTTAATATTACTTAAGTCTTCACTTGAGCTTCATTGCATCTCATCTGGTCCAACTCAGTGCCCTAGCGCCAAGAGCACCTCAGGTGCACCACCAGGTGAATGCCCCTCTTGGATGTGTGCCTTTGTTCTTGTCTAATCAAAGTACATTTGATCTATCTAGACAAGGTTGACTCGCAGGTCAACAACATATTATAAATTAAGTACAATGTGATTCGCAGATCACAAATTAATTTACAATTTTTTTAAGTCCAGGCACGCAGGCCCCAGCACAGCACACAATTGGGCAACCCACACAAGACTAAATAAACAAGCATATGGTTCAATCAACATGTGATCCAATCATCTTGAAATTAAAAGTTTTGAAAACCCTATGGCATCAATTTTAATTTCCTTATGAGCCCTACAACCTTACAATGGTCCATTGATGGGGATCCACTCATCCATCTAGTTAGATCCTTTGCCCTTGCATGCACCGAGTCCTAACTGACCCGAGTTGACCTAATGGTCAACCATGCATGCGCCAAGGGCTGAACTACCCCCATGAGTTTTGGCAAGCGGGTGTGACCCCGGGCCTAACTCAAGTGTGTTCAGTAGTGTCTCAACTAGACCTCGCTACACGCCCTAGATGCAGTCAACCTATACCCACCTTGTGCTTGCGCATAGGTGCTATCAGGTTAACCCATCTGAGCTGTCAGATGGTCTGATCAGACTTGGATCTAACCTAGTGGTGACTTCAACCCCATCAACCCATCTAAGGGTTTAATGTAGTGGCACCTTAGATCTAATCAAGCGCGCAAGATGTAAGTTTTAGAAAAACCTTAGAACATGCGCAATCATACAAACAAACAACATGCTTGCATATAACCCTTAGATCTAAGGGGGTCCCCTTCAAGGGGGAGCGCAAACTTTAGGGGGTCCCCTTCAAGGGGGAGCGCATACTTCATGTAAGCAAAGCATGATACAAGCGCAACTTCATGTAAGCAAAGCATGATACAAGCGCAACTTCATGTAAGCAAAGCATGCCTCAAGTAAAAGTAAGCGCAACATGAGGATCACATCAGCAAACATAATAGCATGCATAGAGCCTAGCTCTGATACCAATTGAAGGAACCCCTAATCATAAGGGGGCAAAACCCTAAGCATGGCGCTAATGTAAAATATGCAAGCGGAAGCAAGGGTTCAAGATCATTTGCATGCCATATGTTCAACTATAATCGATTGAATAGATTGAGATGAAAAATCATACCAACGCCATATGCTTGGACGTCGGCTTGGATAAAGAGAACAAAGTAGATCTCCTCCACAAGTTCACACACAAGATGAAGATGCTTACTCCTTGCGGTCTCTTGTGCTAGCAAGACACCCAAGCCTTCAAGTGTCGAATGGAAGGGGATGATGAACCTCTTGGCCGAGCGCTCCTCTTGCTCAACCTCTCCTTCTCTTCGTCAATCACCACACAACCAAAGTCGAATGCGTTGAAGAGAAGAGAGCAAACGCATATGCGTTTTTGGCATTGAAGTGAGTGAAACCGGCCCTTGATGACTTTCCATAAATGGAAGCTCATCAAGTCCATGCGCTCAATTCAACCCAAACGCATTTTAGGATTGAACCATGCGTTCACCATTGTGAACCGGTTCAAGCCAAAATGTCAAATCGGCTTTGGTTCAACAAACCAAACCGAAATAGCTCTAGCCACTTTGTCTAGACCAAATTGAACCCCCAAGGCTCATGATCTAACCATTCATCATCTGATGCCCTTGATCTCTCCGATCTAGCATCACCTCTCTCGATCGAAGCTTACCGATCTCAAGTCCTAATCAATCAAACATGATCAGACCAGATCTCACTTACAATCAGAGATTAAATCCCTTTAATCTGAACTCAAAGAATCCAGTCCATACGATCTGACTCAAGTAAGCCATATCACCAAATTGTGCGACCCTGAGGGTTTCCTCTAAATGTCGGTAACGATAACTTACGTTATCACGATCAGTGAGGGGTATCTAGCAACACATCACTGTCTCCCGATATAAAGGAAAGAGTCTTCCAAGACTACTCCCAAACCATAGCACAAGTGTGACTCAATTCACAAGGTATACATGTGTCCTTTGCCACTGGATGTTCTTATTGGACAAGCGGGTCAAGCTTGTAACTCCAATACGATGAGCATGATTAGATCAGATGCACATAGTCATCTGGGTATGGCCATACACTATCTCAATCATCTCATATAGGGGGGCCCTTAGAACACCACACTCCTTAAACAAGGAGACGGCAATCCTATGTCTATCACTAGTGCCCTAACCTGATTCAAGCTCACCATCCAAAATAGTCTATAATCATTATATTTCAAATGATATTGAACTACCTCAAGACAATGACAATCATCATTTAGAAACACAAGTGATCTCAAGTCAGAGGACATGTGCCACTTGCTGCTTACAAGGATCATTCACATTGTGACAAGCAATGGAATATCCCAGTAGGGTCTGTCCAGTACATCCAATGTACCCATGAGTCTACATCTTATTCCATGCTCGAAGCATCCTATAAGATTAGCACTTATATTAGTCTCAATCATATCAAGGCTGTCTCATGTTCACCAAGATATCTCGACTAAGGACATATAGCCTGTCAGCCTAGCTGAACAGCTTTGAGACATTATTCAGAAGTACACTTATTACAGCAGACAAGGTAACAACCTGAATAACAACCATGCCTTTTATAAACATAAGAGTTTATTACATGATACTTATACAATCCCAAGGCCTCAAACATTAGCCTTAAGGGCATACCCCAACACCACAAGCCATGAAGATACAAGTGGAGCCTACGACTACCCTAGACGAAGGCCCGAAAGTTCATGAATAAGCTAGCATGGTCACTTTTAAAGCTAGCTCAAAATAATGGAAATAATTACTTCAACTACTTCAAAGTGATGGTCAAAGACTTTCAAGCCCAATAAGTTGCCAAAATGTGACTTGCATCCATGGCTAAGGAAACAAATCATGCGGCAATAATCAGCCAACCTATTCAGCCAGCCAATTGGGGAGTGCATCAAAAGCACGTCGACACAAATCTTCGTCGCTGCAAAGAAGGAAGGCTCAACGTCTCTCCCTGCTGATCTGGCTCATCTTCGTCGCTGCAAAGGAAACTCCAACGTCTCTCCCCCAGCCGCTCAAAGAAGGAAACGTCAACATCTCCAAACCTCTGCCTATATGTATCTCTCGTATAAACCATTGTAAAGGGACAGATCTTGATGCATTTGAGTAATGAAATAGTTTTCTAGTATAATTCGTTTTCTATCAGATGTTCTTCTTCTTCCTCTCCTTCTAGGGCCGAGCCCTCCTATCCTCCTCTCTTCCTCTATTCTCTACCCCCTCCGTCCTCCAGAAATCAAACCAACCAATCACGGTTCCCTGTTTCTAGGATTTCCATAAACTCGCGACCTCACCAACGACGATCCACCGGTCGGATCTCCACAAGACTTTGGCCATCATCGATCGTACCCCTGAGTAACCTCCAGCCGCCGGCATCCATCCATCTGCCTTTTGAATGGTCGAAATCGAAACCCCCGATAGCATCCCCTGTTCCACCCTACTCCCGCCCTAGTTCCGCTTCTCACCGTCGTCCTCCTTCGACCAGCCACCGTTCGACTCCAAACTTCAGCCATGTCCTCGCCTCCTTCATACGAGCTTCCACTTGTAGAAGGTTCCAAGATTGCGTACCACCGGCCGTCCGGCGATGACCTCTGTTCTCTGGCGCACTTCCCCTGTTCCGACAGACCAGCGCCTCCGCTTCGCCAGTGTTCTGACACCATCCACGCCTCGCTCCTCCACCACCTATCCGTGCTCTGATGTTGTCAACGTCACGTCGTTCTTCTTCCATCCCCAATGCCTCTGCCGAGCAACCCCTGTTCCGGTGCCATTGATCGGCGCAAAACCAGCTTCCAGATTTCCCTGTTCCCTGATCCTTCATTTCTGGTTTGCTCTTTCTTATTAATCTGATTATGCTTATTTCTGCAGGAACCTTAAGCAACCGACACAACAGAAATCTTGAACTTTGGCATGAATTGGAAGCCCTCATCTTACTCTACTAGATGGACGAGTTGATCCAACCGAAGCAACAATGGATCAAGCCGAAAGACAAAGCAATTTTTGATAAGTGAATAATTACTGCACTTATTACATCGAGTAATCTGACTAGGCTTCTTCTTGCAGGTATTCAACGTGCTTTGGCTTGATAGAACCCCTGATCTCTGATACGATCATGAAGAATAGGTTTCACTCTACAGATCAGATAACTTGGTTCCATTGAAGAATCACCATATCAACCCTGGAGGCATAAAAACTTTTGAAGAATTATACATTTCTGCACGCATTTGTTGTCTGATCTGATTAGCTGTTTTATGGCAGATGTTCCAATTGTCTGACAGTTCCTAATGCTCTAATTTTTATATGACTCAAAAGAACTATTTTAGTACTACATCTTGGTTTTGTCGGCATAAATTTTTGATTTATGGATTTTCCTGCAACGTATAGCTACTTTTCTAAATGATTAGATTTGCTTTGGAATTCTGATAGCTATTTTCTGGCTGCTTTCTTGAATATGATGTTTTTATGAAAAAAATACAAAAATAAATAATTGATTTCAAATTAGTAGAATTGTCACACGCTTCCGTCCTACATCACTAATGGATGATGAAAATATAAGCGCCTAAATACTCTTTCTTCCTAATGTTTACATTATTTGTTTTCAATGGTTGGATGATTTGATCAAGGGTTGGATTTTGCTCCTTGTTGGATATAGGCTTGGATGTTCTCTTTTGTTTGACTTTTGATGGGTTGAATTTATAATGGAATTATAGCATAAGCACCTACTCCTTCATTGTTGGCCTTGGGCAGCTGATAGGTGCATACCACATGTGCACGGTCTATCGCGTAATAAAAAGTATCGATCCCACGAAGATTAGAGGTCAAGTACTAACTGATCAGTTAACTAATAGCTAGACAATCAAATAAGTGTGGGAGTGTCACTAATGTCCTAATGCAAGTAAGTAAACTAAAGCAGGTTAAAAACAGGCAGAAATGCGAACGGGTTGTAAAGATCTTGAGAGAAGATCGGGGTTTTGGGTTTCACCACGCTGAAGCATGAAAGAAAGTTAATGTTGATATTTTAAACATGTTTTACCTATGTTCTTAAGGTAATCCTTCCTAAGGTACAAACGCAGTGGTCGATGTCAAAAATGGAAAACTGGATTTAAACATTGGTGAGAATGTTGTACATTTTGAATTATCAGACTCTGTAAAGAAACCTTCTCTTGCAGGTACATGTTTCCATGTGGATGCGATAGAGAGAGTTGTGAAGCTCAATGGATCATACAAGAAAGACATCGACCAAGACATTGTTTGCTTGATGCTGAGGACGAAGACATTGATAACCACACTACTGAATATTCACTATTGTTGGACTCGCACCTAGTTTTGGAGTCTAAGTCATCGAAGTTGGAAACTCTTTCTAAAGTGATCTTAGGAGAGACAAAAGAAAAGAAGATTGAGTACAAGGGCCTTCCTAGCAACCTTCACCATGAGTTATTTGGTAACAACTCTACATATCAAGTGATAGTCAACGCCGATCTGAATAAAAAACACACTAAGCAATGGCACGACTGGCGTATTACCACAAAAGAATTTCTTGAAGGTGATAGAGTTCTGCTCTTTAACTCTAGGCTAAATTGTTTCATGGAAAGTCAAAAATAAGGTGGTCAGAACCCTTCACCGTGCAGCAAGTATATCCTCATGGAGCTATCAAGATTTTGGTAGAGAATACAGGAAGTTTTATTGTGAATGACCAGAGACTGAAATGCTATTATCAAGATGATCGAATTGACAAAGGGGTGGTTCTCACCCTTTTTGATTCATCTGGTGTGGGTTGATAAACACTGTTTATGGTTGAGCTACAGACCTTAAACTAGCGCTCCTTGGGAAGTAGCACAAGTTTTTATTTATCTATTTCTGTGTTGCATTGATTTCTTTTTCTTTTTGTTATGTTATTGTTGAAAACTTTTATAGGTGGATTTTGATGTGTTTTGTTATCTTTTTCATTGAGGTTTTCATTGATTGAGATTTATTTTATGCTATAGTAACTCTTTCTAGAGAATAGGGAATCAAAGCCAAACATCTTTCGCAGCATAGTGTGAATAACGGCTAGGTGAAGATTTTAGTGTTCACCCGTGAAGTGCACTGTAGAAAGCAAAAAATCAATTTTTCATAGTGAAGAGCACATGCTGGTGGTGATTTCTATCTTAGGCCGTGAAGAATACCATCCCAGACGATCAAATTTTGAATAGTGTAAATCACGGCCAGGCCATGATTATGGTGTTCACCCGTGATAGCACGCTATTTCTATTCTCTCCGTTGTTCGCCTTTTTTCTCTCAATAACTCTTCACCTCCGCCATAGCAAATGCCACTATTATGATTTCAAATGCAAGGGGAAGAGCGCAAAGTCCACTGTTTCATGCTCTAAGAAGAAGTAAGTTTCTCTATTTTCCAGCTCTTGGTCCACCCATTCTCTTATGTATTATTGACTCGCATAGAGGACTATGCGATATTTAGAGTGGGTGGGCTGTTGCTTATTGATATCGTGCTGCTAATACTTGGTTCTGATGTTGTTGCTTTTGCTTGTGCTACTCTATACTATTGTCATTGCTTTATTTGATTATGCTTTGATATCATGAATATTTAATGCCATTATGCTATAATGCTGTGATCTTATAATAGCCATGTATAAATTTTGAGATTGATTCCATGCATGGTGTGAAGTAGTTATAATATGTTGAAAGCACCACCTGATTAAAATATATTCTATGATCCTTTCCAAACGTTCTATAATTTTGAAATCTTTTGATTGGAATGATTGAGAATCTTGAATTAGTGGGTCAAACCTTTCTACATATTCAAGGATAATATGCTAGTGGTTTACATATGATTTTGTATTAAGATACATATTTACTTATCTATTCCATGATTCCTTACTTCTTGTTAGGGGATGATCACATTTGTGATGAAGAGCACTACTTTGATTGCTATTTCAAAAAAAAAAAAAAACTCTTAGACTCCTCTACTTGGCATTGTGAAAAATTGGCAGTGGTACCTAAGATGTTAGTTGAAGTCTAAGAGAGACTGTTCTACTGGGCACTGCAAAAAATTGGTAGTGGTACCTAAGATGTGAATTGAAGTCTAATATCCCCTTTAGTTTTGATTTTAAACCAGGATACAATGAGAAGTGATCACACTATAGCATATTCCCCCAAGAATACAGTTGTGTCTAACCCAACAAGTAGATTTTGAATATATTGGATATGCATGAGTAGTATGTTTGCTTAATTGAGTTCTTTGTATGCCATTAGCTGAATGCCTTCACTTCTAGAGATTGTGGGACCTAACTGCTGAACATTTTGGACATTATCTAATCATTTGATTTCTTCTATCTGGATCATAGATTACTCATAGACATTCTCTGATTTGGTTGCATGCTTTCAACTTGAATAATTACTTTCACACCTATCATGTGTTTCATCTTAGTTTATTTGTTGAGGACAAGCAAATATGTAAGTCTAGGAGTATTTGATGCCTTGCATTTTGATAGTGATTTTTAGTATTATTTTATCTCAAAACACGACCAATTTTGATGTTTCCATGGTCCATATAGGCTTATTTACTTGTTTGCTTTGAAATCTTTACTTTCTCTCGTCTTTAGGCAATTTCAAGTAAAATCATTCATTTTGGAGATTCCAAAGTCATGAAGTGATTTCTTATGAGGAGATGAGTCTACATAGTAAATTTGAGATCTATCGGAGTTTACTTGAAGATCACGGCCAAGTGAACACAAAAGGGTTTACCCGTGATTCGCATGGAGGTCTAGAACTTCACATAACACTTCACGATCAACCCAAGATTTCGGTGTTCAGCCGTGATTTCATAGAAGATAATTTTTTGAAAAGGAACAGAATACTTCACAGCCAGGTGAACACGGAGATGTTCGCCCGTGATTCTTACTTCGCATAACTTCACAGCCTGGTGAACACGCTGGGGTTCACCCATGATCGCGGCTAACTATTTTGGTATTCCTTCTATTTTTCAATCGATTTAAGGCTCAGAAAATTCCAAAAAAATAGGAAAAATACATTTTAGGAAGCTAAGAGGGAGGCAAATCTTTAGGACATAAAAGCCCTCTTTTTTGTGACCTAATTGGAGAGCAATCGATGAATGAAATGACTAGGGCGAGAAGATCGGCGACAAGGGCTTCCAGAGAGGATTTTGGGGTGATTTCGCGATGAATATTCACCAAACTTTGAGGAAATGTTTGCATCATCTTATCCTACCTCTCCTTTGTCTTTGTTTCTAGTTTTCTTTGCTGATTTGAGAGATCTGTACTAAATTTCATGGTTGTACTTGCTTAAACCTTTATTCGGGGCTCGGATGAAGCCCTTTGACTTGATCTGCTGTATTAACTGATTTATTCTGATGTTTATGGTTTATTTCTGAGCATATTTTATTTAGTTATTCTTATTTCATGATATTGCTCTGGCCAAGTAGTATTGTGTGTTAGTTAACACGATCCTAACTGCAAGGAGGATCGTGTTGTTGGACCCACTAAGTAAAACTTATGAACTTCTAACACGAAGGTAGTTAGGATTCATTCGAGGGTACCATGGTCTTTCATAGAAAGCAGTGGACTTACTTAAATCGATAAGCCATGAGAGTAGGAGATAGGTTCAAGTAAGTACCGAGTTGTACTGACCGCAATGGGGTAACCTGTACTATAGGAGAGATTCCTTATGCAAAATAATAAACTCATGCATCAACTAAATTTTAGTTCAGATAGATCAGTCAATGTTGTGAATTCCGTAGTCCTGATATCTCTCAATTAGACACCCTTGATATTTCTATGTTGCTGTTCCTATTTTGTTTTTAGTTAAGTTTGGTAACTTTATTTCAAAAACACAAAAATTGGATTATTTAGCTTCTAGATATCAGAATAGTTGGTACTTGACCTAGTTCCCTGTGGGACCGACATCTTTTATATTACTTCGATAACACCGTGCGCTTGTGGTATGTATCAGGAGGCACACTTATGAATAAAAGAGTCGACAAAGCCATTACCCTACTCGAAGACATGGCGATGAACCACTACCATTGATCTACTGAGCTAGGTACATCATCAGCAAGAGTAGGTAAGTATGATAATGATCCGCTGACATCTTTTATACCACAGGTTAACTCTCTCACTCATAAACTTGATACTTTTAATTTTTCTTCCATTGTAGTTAACATTATTTAATGTGAAGTTTGTGGTATTGCAAATCATGCTTCCGCCTAATTCCAATTCCTTGCTTCTCCACAAAATGAACCACTTCAATATCAAGTTAAATCCTTAGGTAGCTATAGCCAGGAATAGGTTAATGATCCATACTCCTCTACCTACAATCCATGCTGGAGGAAGCACACTAATTTCTCATATATAAATAATCAAGTGTACATTCCTCGCCTGTGCAGCATACAGCATCTTGAGGTTCGCTATGATCTCTATAGCCGACATATCCTCATGCTGACGCTGCAGCGGTGGTGTCATAGACGCTAGCATCAGGCAAGCGACATCAATGCTATCATTGACGTGCTTTTCATAGGCATCACGAACCGCCCTTGCGGCGTTCGCAGCGGGTTGAGGCGGCACAGCCGTCTCGAGGACATACAGTTTCCTCTCTGCCTTAAGAACGATCTTAAGGTGTCCGAACCAGTCAGAGAAGTTCGGCCCAGCAAACTTCTCCCTTTCCAGTAGGGATCGCACATTGAAGCTCATGGTGTTCGTTGCTGCAGGAATCTACAACAATGCAAGAACAGCAAGGTCAGTATCAATGTTAAGAATCAATCAGGACTTAAGAATGATTCCTTTTTCTCACTATTTTACCTGACTGTAAAATCCATAAAACAGTCCGAAAGAGTAATACTCTTTTAGTGAGATGGGATCCAGATTTCATACTTGGTCTCCGCGTCCCGCTCAGGCGAGATAAGATGCACAGAGATGACAAGCACTAATTTCTGGTAGGCTGTCCCAGCCAATCGCCAACCCGTGCGATTCCCCTTCATCTGGGCAATCCAGCAGACTGTGCCAACTGAGTTGGTACAACACAGTTTCTGATCCCACAGATGGCTGCCTCCATGTGCTACCATATGCGCCACATATGTAGCCTACATGGTCAAGCTGACCCGACCTACTCCCTGGACCACCACGTGCTATGCTGAGCAACGAGAAGCGATAAATCCCTTCTCTGTAACACGCAGGTGTAATCCCGCACCGTCTGAAGATAGATGGACGTGCCCACTGAGTGGGTACAACACGGCTCCAACGATAGTCAGAACGGTGAGGTTTCGCGTCAGAAGGCTTACGAGCTTGATATTTTAGCGTTGGATTTTACCGGTCTTTTATCTTCTCATCTATCATGCAAGTCCTATGGTGATAGCAGAAGATAAACTCATGCATTTCTAATTATAAAAGCAATAAATAGAAAGCATGCTGATCTTATGTGGTAAAAGCCCATGAACCCTAAGTAAGACCTTAATTTTACTTAAGTCTTCACTTGAGCTCCTTTTGCATCTCATCTGGTCCTACCCAGGGCCCTAGCGCCAAGAGCACCTTAGGTGCGCCACCAGCTGAATGCCCCTCTTGGATGTGTGCCTTTGTGCTCTTGTCTAATCAAAATACATTTTGATCTACCTAGACAAGTTTGACTCGCAGGTCAAATATACAATAAATTAATTACAAATGTGATTCGTAGATCACAAAATAATATTAACTTATAATTAACCAGGCACGCAGGCCCCAGCACAGCACACATTAGGGCAACCCACATAAGATTAAATAAACAAGCATATAGTATCAAATCAACATGTGATCCATTCATGAAATTAAATTTTGAAAACCCCATGGTATCAATTTTAATTTCCTTATGTGCCCTACAACCTTACAATGGTCCATTGATAGGGATCCACTCATCCAACTAGTCAGATCCAGTGCCCTTGCATGCACCAAGTCCTAACTGACTCGAGTTGACCTAATGGTCAACCATGCATGCGCCAAGGGCTGAACAACCCTCATAAGTTCTGGCAAGCGGGTGTGACCCCGGGCCTAACTCATGTGTGTTCACTAGTTGTCTCAACCAGACCTCGCTACACGCCTGAGATGCAATCGACCTATGGCCACCTCGTGCTTGCGCACAGGTGCCATCTGGTCGATCCATCTAGGCTGTCAGATGGTCTGATCAGACTATTGGATCTAACCTAGAGGTGACTTCAACCCCATCAACCCATCTAAGGGTTTATAGTAGGGCCTTAGATCTAGATAGGCGCGCAAGTTCCTTTTGTTTTGTAAGAAAAACTACACAAGCGCCAACACATGCGCAACAAGAACAACTTGCATGGAAACTTAAGCATGCGCCAAGGAGACATACATCAAGTTTCGGATATGCAAACTTAACATGTAACTCTCGCATGTCGGTTAGATCTAAGCATATCATTGCAAACAAGGATCACAAAAGCTTAAGCAATCATAACAACATGCATATTACCCGCTCTGATACCAATTGTTGGGTCCCCTTCAAGGGGGAGCGCAAGCGGATAAAACCCCTTTCAAGAGGGGGGCGAAACCCTATGGATGGCGCATCTTTGGTTTTAAGCGGAAGCAAGGGTTTCAAGGGATCGGCATGCATGATGTATGATCAACTAAAACGAAATGATTGCAATCATGAAGCAAGAATCATACCATGGCCATTAGATTGGACTCGGCTTGGAAGCAAGAAAACGATAGGGTTCTCCTCCAAAGTGTGTCACACACAAGATGAAGTTGGCCTACTCCTTGTCGTCCTTTGTGCTAGCAAAGGGCTTCAAAGGTCCTTGATCGAATGAAGGAGAGTTTGGTGTCTTCTTGGCTTTCCGAAAATCCTTCTTGCTCTCGGCGATGAGATACACTCCCAAGCTCTCTTCGCATGCAAGAAGCCTTGAAGGATCTCGACGTTTTCCTTGGTCTCAAGGCGTTTTGGCGTTGAGGCTTCCCAATAAGGTAAGTCTTCACTCCATACGTTCACACTTAGTGAACTACACAAAACGCCCATCACATTGAACCATGCGTTCACCAAAAGGAACCGGTTCAATTGACTTTGGTTCAATGACCAAATCAAAACAAGACCAAACCAAATCAGCCCAAGAATTGGTCCAGACCAAAATAAACCCTAAGGTTCAAAATCTGACCGTTCATCTTTTGATGCCCTTGATCTCATCGATCTAGCATCCACACTCTCGATCGAAGCTTACCGATCTCAAGCCCTAATCAATCAAACATGATCAGACTGGATCTCACTTACAATCAGAGTTTAAACTCCTTTAAACTGAATCAAAACAATCCAGTCCACACGATCTGACTCAAGTAAGCCATATCACCAAATTGTGCGACCCTAAGGGTTTCCTTTAAATGTCGGTAACGACAACTTACGTTATCACGATCAGTGAGGGGTATCTAGCAACACATCACTGTCTCCCGATATAAAGGAAAGAGTCTTCCAAGACTACTCCCAAATAACAGCACAAGTGTGAATCTTCTTCACAAGGCATACATGTTTCCTTTGCCACTAGATGTTCTTATTGGACAAGCACGTCAAGCCTGTAACTCCAATACGATGAGCATGATTAGATCAGATGATCACTGTCATCTGGGTATGGCCATACACTTTCTCAATCATCTCATATAGGGGGGCCCTAGAACATCACACTCCTTAAACAAGGAGACGGCAATCCTGTATCTATCACTAGTGTCCTAACCTGACTCTTGATCATCATCCAAGATAGTCTATAATCATTATATTTCAGATGATATTGAACTACCTCAAAACAATGACATTCATCATTTAGAAACACAAGTGATCTCAAGTCAAAGGACATGTGCCACTTGTAGCATACAAGGATTATTCACATTGTGACAAGCAACCGAATATCCCAGTAGGGTCTGTCCAGTACATCCAATGTACCCATGAGTCTACATCTTATTCCATGCTCGAAGCATCCTACAAGATTAGAACTCATATTAGTCTCAATCATATCAGGGCTGTCTCAAGTTCACCAAGATATCTCGACTAAGGACATTACTGCATGTCAGCCTAGCTGAACAGCTTTGAGACATTAATCAGAAGTACACTTATTACAGCAGACAAGGTAACAATCTGAATAACAACCATGGCTTTATAAACTTAAGAGTTTATTACATGATACTGTTACAATCCCAAGGCCTCAAACATTAGCCTTAAGGGCATACTCCAACAAGTGCCATAATTCAAAATGAGATACCTCAAAAGCTAAAAGATCCTAGCAGTTTCTCTATTTCTTGCTAGATTGGGGAGACGTCCTTCATGCGTGCCTTGTTTGATTTAGGTGCAAGCGTGAGCTTAATGTCTCTATCAATTTGCAAAAGAATTGATATGGGAGATATGAAGCCAACGATGATCTCACTTCAACTGCCCACTGGTCAGTTCGACATCTTGTGGGAATTTTGAAAGACAACTGAATCAAAGTTGGTAACTTTTTTATCCTAGTTGATTTTATAGTTTTGTACATGGAGGAAGATGCGAGGCTACCTGTCATCTTGGGTAGGCCATTTCTAGCCACTGTGGGCGCTGTCAGTGACATGAAGAATGAAAAGCTGACATTAAATATTAGTGAGAACAAAATGCAATTTAATTTATCTGCAAGCTTAAAGAAACCTTCTTTTGTAGAGTCTTGTTACAACATTGAGATCTTGGATGCTGCAGTAAATCATAGCAACAACACCCAAATTGATAAGGATCCTTTGGAGATTAATTTTGTGGATAATAAGAATAAGGTTATGAAAGATAACACTTGGGAACAGTTACAAATGCTAGACTCTTGCCCATTTATCAACTCGAAAAGTGTAATATATGAAATTCTCGATCCAACTGACCTCAAGGTAAGTAAGAGGAAACAAATAGAATTCACATCCTTTCCAAGAAATTTGAGGTATGAATTTCTAAGTCCTATTTCTATTTTGCCTATAATTTACAATGCGAATGAATATGAAAATCAAACAAGTCCATTGATGGATAAATTCAGGAAAGTTATAGAGAATTCTTTTGAGAATATTAACTGCATTAAATTTTCTCTTATCATGTGTAGGATAATTATTATCATTCACCTATTATATTGGATACTCATTTCAATAGGTGCAATTTTAGGGCAGGGCAAGGATCATAAACTACATCCTATTTACTATGTCTCTGATCATCCTGAACATATGTGATCACGGCTACAATCAAGCTAATGACCTTAAACAAGCACTTTTGAGAGGCAACCCAAATTTTTAACTCTTATAGTTTGAATATTTGATTTTAGATTTTTCTTTAGACTTTAGGGAGTTTTTATAATATATTTAGTTGATTTTTAATATTGAAAAATCTCAAAATAAGTTGTTTTATATGTAGCGATGCATGGGAGATTTAAAATTTGAAATACAAGTTTCAGACGAGACATTTACGGGCAGGGCCGTGACTCGTTCATGGGCCATGAATGCTACGTGTGGGAAATTCTTGAAGAAGGAAAGTGACGAGTCATTTGTTGGAACCCCTTTCGAGAGGGGGGCGAAAACCCTATTGGGGTGGCGCATAAAATTTTGCAAGCGGAAGAAGGGTTTTCATAGATCTTAATATCGCATATGATTAACTTTCAAATGTCTAGATAGATAAGAGAAGGATCCATACCGTCGCCATCTCTTGGATGGAGTCTTGGAAGAAGAAAGCAAGAGAGATTTCCTCCAAAGGTTGTCGCACACAAGAGGAAGAAGACCTACTTCTTTGGCGCGACTTGTGCTAGCAAGGCTCCAAAGATTTCTTGATCGGTTGAAGGGATGAAGAGATGATCGCTTGGCCGAATCCTCTTGTTGTCGACCTCCACAACGCAAGCCGTGAGTCGTCTCAACCAAGAGCGAATTGAGCGAGGAGAATAGAGAGGAGGCGTTTTTCCGAACGTGGAAACGTTCCCTCTTTGAAACCGAACATTCCAAAAATAGCAATGCCTTGACTACATGCGTTATGCGTTCACCAAGTGAACCAAGCGCATCTCTCTTCTCCCATATGAACCATGCGCTCAACCCATGAGCCGGTTCAATTTCTTTGGTTCAATGATTAAACCAAATCAGCCCAAACATTAAGTCTAGATCGAATTAGACCCCAAGGTCCTAGATCTGACCATTCATCATCTGACGCTTCTGATCTGATCGATCTAGCATCACCACTCTCGATCGAAGCTTACCGATCTCAAGCCCTAATCAATCAAACATGATCAGACCAGATCTCACTTACAATCAGAGTTTAAATCCCTTTAAACTGAACCAAAATAATTCAGTCCACACGATCTGACTTAAGTAAGCCATATCATCAAATTGTGCGACCCTGAGGGTTTCCTTTAAATGTCGGTAACGATAACTTACGTTATCACGATCAGTGAGGGGTATCTAGCAACACATCACTGTCTCCCGATATAAAGGAAAAAGTCTTCCAAGACTACACCCAAAACATAGCTCAAGTGTGAATCTAACTCACAAGGCAAACATGTTTCCTTTGCCACTGGATGTTCTTATTGGACAAGCGTGTCAAGCTTGTAGCTCCAATATGATGAGCATGACTAGATCAGATGAACACAGTCACCTGGGTATGGCCATACACTCTCTCAATCATCTCATCCAGGGGGCCCCTTTAGAACATCACTCTCCTTAAACAAGGAGACGGCAATCCTTTGTCTATCACTAGTGCCCTAACATGACTCAAGCTCACCATCCAAGATAGTCTATAATCATTATGTTTCAAATGATATTGAACTACCTCAAAACAATGACAATCATCATTTAGAAAACACAAGTGATCTCAAGTCAGAGGAAATGTGCCACTTGCAGCATTCAAGGATTATTCACATTGTGACAAACAATTGAATATCCTAGTAGGGTCTGTCCAGTACATCCAATGTACCCATGAGTCTACATCTTATTCCATGCTCGAAGCATCCTATAAGATTAGAACACATATTAGTCTTAACCATATCAAGGCTGTCTCATGTTCACCAAGATATATCGACTAAGGACATTATTGCATGTCAGCCTAGCTGAACAGCTTTGAGACATTATTCAGAAGTACAATTATTGCAGCAGACAATATAACAACCTGAATAACAACCATGCCTTTATAAACATAAGAGTTTATTACATGATACTGATACAATCCCAAGGCCTCAAACATTAGCCTTAAGGGCATACCCCAACAATCTCCCACTTGCACTTAATCTAATGGTTGAGAAACCTCAAACCCATATTATTACAGTGCTTCTCATGCTTCTGCTGCGCCAGAGGCTTGGTAAGCGGGTCTGCCAGATTGTCATCTGTATGAACCTTGCAGACTTTGATCTCGCCACGATCTATGTGAAAGTACCCCTTAAACTAAGGGGGGTCCCCTTCTAGGGGGAGCGAAAACCCTAGGCAGTGGCGCACAAAATTTTTGGGCAGCGGATTAGGGTTTCAAGAATCGATTCATGTGATATGATCAACCAAATGGAAACGATTGCATGTAAGAGATAAAACTCATACCATAGCCATTTCGAATGGCGCCTAGGAAGAAAAGATCAAAGCAGATCTTCTCCAGAGGTGACGCACACAGTCGATGTCGCCTACTCCTCTTTGCGATCCTTGTGCTAGCAAGATCCAAAGAAGTCTTTGATCGAAAATGAGAAAGGGATGAAGAGATCTTTTCTTTGCCGATTTCTCCTCCAAATCCAAGGTGTCGTCACCCACCGAAAAACCAAGAGGAATGCGTTCAAGTGGCGAGAATAGAGAGAGCACTCTCTTTCGAACGTGAGTCTCCAAGTGGAGATCATGGTTGCTAAAAATAGAACCACTAACCGCCCAACATGTTCACGCCAAGTGAACTTGTCGCCAATGCTTGAACCATTTTGGTTTAATTTAATTTTGGTTCAATTACCAAATAAACCAAACGACATGGCCTAGATCATATTAAAACCCTAAGGTTCCAGATCTAGCCGTTGATCTCTATGATGCTCCTGATCTGACCGATCTAGCATCTCTTCTCTCGATCGAAGCTTACCGATCTCAAGCCCTAATCAATCAAACATGATCAAACCAGATCTCACTCACAATCAGAGATTAAATCCCTTTAAACTGAACCCGAAACAATTCAGTCCACACGATCTGACTTAAGTAAGCCATATCATCAATTGTGCGACCCTGAGGGTTTCCTTAAAACATCGGTAACGATAATTTACATTATCACAACCAGTGAGGGGTATCTAGCAACACATCACTGTCTCCCGATATCAAGGAAAGAGTCTTCCAAGACTTCACCCAAAAACAGCACAAGTGTGAATCAATTCACAAAGCATACATATTTCCTTTACCACTGGATGTTCTTATTGGACAAGCCTGTCAAGCTCGTAACTCCAATATGATGAGCATGATTAGAACAGATGAGCACTGTCACCTGGGTATGGCCATACACTCTCTCAATCATCTCATCCAGGGGGCCCCTTTAGAACATCACACTCCTTAAACAAGGAGACGGCAATCCTATGTCTATCACTAGTGCTCTAACCTGATTCAAGCTCACCATCCAAGATAGTCTATAATCATTATGTTTCAAATGATATTGAACTACCTCAAAACAATGACAATCATCATTTAGAAAACACAAGTGATCTCAAGTCAGAGGAAATGTGCCACTTGTCTTAATCAAGGAATATTCACATTGTGACAAACAATTGAACATCCTAGTAGGGTCTGTCCAGTACATCCCATGTACCCATGAGTCTACATCTTATTCCATGCTCGAAGCATCCTATAAGATTAGAACACATATTAGTCTTAACCATATCGAGGCTGTCTCATGTTTACCAAGATATATCGACTAAGGACATAATAGCATGTCAGCCCAGCTGAACAGCTTTGAGACATTATTCAGAAGAACATATATTGCAGCAGACAATGTAGCTAACTGAATAACAACCATGCCTTTATAAACACATAGAGTTTATTACATGATACTTGTTACATTCCCATAGGCCTCAAACATTAGCCTTAAGGGCATACCCCAACAATCTCCCACTTGCACTTAATCTAATGGTTGAGAAATCTCAAACCCATATTATTACAGTGCTTCTCATGCTTCTGCTGCGCCAGAGGCTTGGTAAGCGGGTCTGCCAGATTGTCATCTGTATGAACCTTGCATACTTTGATCTCGCCACGATCTATGATCTCCCTGATCAAATGAAACCGTCTCTGTATGTGCTTGGACTTCTGGTGCGACCGTGGTTCCTTTGCCTGTGCGATTGCTCCAGTGTTATCACAGAAGATAACCAAAGGATCTGCACACGAAGGAACGACACCAAGTTCTCTCACGAACTTACGAATCCACACTGCCTCCTTGGATGCTTCCGAGGCTGCAACATACTCGGCTTCTGTTGTGGAATCAGCAACAGTTGACTGTTTGAAACTTTTCCACACCACTGCACCTCCATTCAAGCTAAAAACATAGCCTGATTGCGATCGGAAATCATCCTGGTCAGACTGGAACGAAGCGTCAGTATATCCTTCAATACTGAGTTCTTCCTGACCACCATATATCAAGAACATATCTTTGGTCCTCCGCAGATATTTTAAAATGTTCTTGACTGCAATCCAGTGCGCCATACCTGGATTACTCTGGTAACGACTGGTTACGCTTAACCCGTAAGCAACGTCTGGGCGAGTACACAACATCGCATACATTATAGAACCAATAGCCGAAGCATAAGGCGTATTGTTCATTTCATCTTTCTCAGTCTGTGTTTGTGGACACTGACTCTCAGAAAGATTCAGACCATGTCTGACTGGAAGATATCCTCGCTTAGAATTCTCTAAGTGAAATCTCTCCAGGACCTTATCGATGTAAGTACTCTGGCACAGCCCGAGAAGCCTCTTAGATCTATCCCTGTAGATCTTCACACCTAACACATAGGCTGCTTCTCCTAGATCTTTCATCTGGAAACATTTCCTCAGCCATGCCTTCACAGCATGCATTTCAGGAATGTCATTTCCAATGATCAAGATGTCATCGACGTAGAGGACTAGGAAAGTAATCACGCTCCCACTAAACCTCTTATATACACACGGGTCATCCTCGTTCTTGATGAAACCAAATTCAGTAACTGATTCATCAAAACGAATATTCCAGCTTCTTGATGCTTGTTTAAGTCCATAAATGGACTTCTTTAACTTGCATATTTTATGACGATCTGCTGGATTAGTGAAACCTTCTGGTTGTGTCATATACACATCCTCATCCAGATTTCCATTAAGGAAAGCTGTTTTCACATCCATCTGCCAAATCTCATAATCATAATATGCAGCTATCGCGAAAAGAATCCGAATAGACTTAAACATGGCTACAGGTGAGAAAGTTTCATCATAATCTATCCCGTAGATTTGTTTGAAACCTTTCGCAACTAGCCTGCCTTTATAGGTAACTACGTTACCATCCATGTCAATCTTCTTCTTGAAGATCCATTTACAGCCTATAGGGATAACTCCCGGAGGCGGATCAACCAAATCCCAGACTTGGTTATCTGACATGGAGTCCATCTCGGCGCGCATAGCCTCAAGCCATCTCGCTGACTCTGGTCCACTGACCGCATCCGCATAAGTAAGGGGTTCATCATTGCCAATGATGTAGACTCCGTCATAGCGCTCAGGCTGTCGACGAATCCTACCCGATCTTCGCGGTTCCCGTGATGTCTGAGCCTCAGGTTGTTCAATAACCTGTTCTACCGGCTCAGGCTCATCCAACTGTGCTTGATCACTTTGTCCTTCTTCTGGATTCTCATCCAGCTTTATTTCTCTCCCACTGGCCTCTTGCAGAAGAAACTCCTTCTCAAGAAATATGGCCGTCCGAGCAACAAAAACCTTGTTCTCATTGGGATCGAAGAAATAATAACCCTTAGTTTCCTTAGGGTAACCGACAAAGATACATTTGTCAGATCTGCTCTCTAGTTTCCCAGAGGCGAGCTTTTTAACATAAGCCTCGCAACCCCAGATCCTGATAAATGTCAAGCTCGGCTGTTTCCCATACCATAACTCATATGGCGTCTTTGAAACTGCCTTGGATGGCACTCGGTTTAGTACCTTTGCAGCTGTTTCCAGCGCAAAACCCCAAAAGGAGTATGGAAGAGTAGCCTGACTCATCATAGAACGAACCATATCAAGTAACGTTCTATTTCTCCTCTCGGACACACCATTCCATTGCGGTGATCCTGGTGGAGTGAGCTGTGAGATAATCCCACACTCCTTTAGATAGTCAGTAAATGCATGACTTAGGTATTCACCACCTCGATCTGAGCGAAGTGCCTTGATATTACGGCCTAGCTGATTTTGTACTTCATTCTTGAACTCTTTGAACTTGTCAAAAGATTCACTCTTATGTCTCATCAGATAGACATACCCATATCTACTGAAATCATCAGTAAATGTAATGAAGTACTGATAGCCACCTCTGGCATGTTTACTAAATGGCCCACACACATCACTGTGTATGAGGTCAAGTAAACCTGAAGCCCTTTGACCTTTATTAGGAAAAGGTGACTTCGTCATTTTACCCATCAAACAAGCTTTGCATGTATCAATCTCCTTATAGGAGAATGATCCCAGCAGTCCATGATCATGCAACCGCTTAATGCGTTTCTCGTTAATATGGCCTAAACGACTATGCCATAGCAAGGTGCTGTCATCAGCATACTTGGCTTTCTTAATATCAACATTCTGTATAGAACTTTCCATGTCCAACATGAATAACCCATTATTAATTGAACCAGTTGCATAAACAATATTATCATATGACAAAATACACTTTGAAATATTGCATTCAAAGGAAAACCCCTTCCTGACAAGAGCAGGAATGGAGATAATATTTTTAGTTATACTGGGAACAAAATAACAACTGTTTAGTTCCAATACAATTCCAGATGGTAAAGTAATGAAGTAGTCTCCTACAGCAACAGCAGCAACCCGTGCCCCGTTTCCAACGCGTAGGTCCACCTCATGCTGTCCCACCTGCCTTCTTCTCTTGAGTTCCTGCACATTTGAACAAATGTGAACTCCACATGCAGTGTCCAACACCCATGATACAGAAGAAGAATACATGACCTCAGTCACGAATATACCTGAGCCAGAAGCAAAGCTTCCCCTCTTATCTCCTTGGAGCGCTTTACAGTCCTTTTTCCAGTGACCCAGCTGGCCACAGTGGAAACACCTGTATTCCTTAGACCGCTTCACCTTCTGCTTCAGAGCCTTGCTGTAATTCTTGACCGGGGCCTTGCCCTTCTTCCCCCTCTTCTTGTTCCTGGAAGGAACCATCAAGACAGAGGTTGAAGGCTTACCCTTCAGAGTTTCCTCAGTGGTCAAGAGCATATTCAGCAGCTCTGCCGGAGTACAATCGATTTTGTTCATATTAAAATTAATAATGAACGCGTCGAATGATGGCGGGAGAGACTGCAGAATAATGTCCACAGCAAGCTCCTGGTTGATGGTATGCCCCAGTTTCTCTAGAGCCTCCTTGTGCCCAATCATCTTGAGCACGTGAGCTCCCACTGGGCTCCCTTCAGCCAGTTTGCTCTGAAAGAAGAGCTTCGTCAAATTATAGCGTTCAGTCCTCGCCTGTGCAGCATACAACATCTTGAGGTTTGTAATCATGTCTCTAGCCGACATGTCCTCATGCTGACGCTGCAGCGGTGGCGTCATAGACGCTAACATCAGGCAAGCGACATCAATGCTATCATTGACGTGCTTTTCATAGGCTTCCCGAACCGCCCTTGCGGCGTTCGGAGCGGGCTGCGGCGGTATCGCCGTCTCGAGGACATACAGTTTCCTCTCTGCCTTAAGAACGATCTTAAGGTGTCCAAACCAGTCAGAGAAGTTCGGCCCAGCAAACTTCTCTCTTTCCAGTAGGGATCGCACATTGAAGTTCATGGTGTTCGTTGCTGCAGGTATCTACAACAATGCAAGAACAGCAAGGTCAGTATCAATGTATAAGAATCAATCAGGACTTAAGAAAGATTCTTTTTCTCACTATTTTATCAGGCGTGAAAAATCCAGCAAAACAGCCCGAAAGAGTAGAACTCTTTTAGTGAGATGGGATCCAGATTTCATACTTGGTCTCCGCGTCCCGCTCAGGCGAGATAAGATGCACAGAGAGTACAAGCACTAGTTTCTGGTAGGCAGTCCCTGCCGATCGCCAACCCGTGCGATTCCCCTTCATCTGGGCAGTCCAGCAGACTGTGCCAACTGAGTTGGTACAACACAATCTCTGACCCCACAGATGGCTGCCTCCATGTGCTACCATATGCGCCACATATGTAGCCTACACGGTCAAGCTGACCCGACCTACTCCCTGGACCACCATGTGCTATGCTGAGCAACGAGAAGGGATAAATCCCTGCTCTGTAACACACAGGTGTAATCCCGCACCGTCTGAAGATAGATGGACGTGCCCACTGAGTGGGTACAACACGGCTCCAACGATAATCAGAACAGTGAGGTTTCGCGTCAGAAGGCTTACGAGCTTGATATTTAATCGTTGGATTTTAACGGTCTTTTATCTTCTTGCCTATCATGCAATTCCTATGGTGATAGCAGAAGATAAATTTACTCATGCAATTCTAATATAAAGCAATAAAAGAAAGCATGTGTCTTTTGTGGTAAAAGCCCATAGCCCTAGTGAGACCTTAACCTAACTTAAGTCTACACTTGCTCTTTATGGGTCTTTAGCTGCTCATCTGGCCCAAACCTGGGCCCAAGCGCCAACTGCAGCTCTGGTGCGCCCACCAGGAATTTGCGCCTGGTCCTAGGGTCGAACCCTAGACCTCCCACCTGGTCCAGCCACTGCTGCATGCGCTTCTGCCAAGTGTGCATTGTGCTCTTGTCTAATTAAATTACAAATTTAACTATCTAGACAAGAGTGACACGCAGGTCACTTTCACATTATAAATTAATTAAAATTGTGATACGCAGATCACATAAAGAAAATTAATTTACAACATATAATCCAGGCACGCAGGCCCCAGCACAGCACACATTAAAAACGGGCAGCCCACATAAGACTAAATAAACAAGCAGATGCAACAACCATCATGTGATCCAGTCAGGAAAAAATAAATTTTTAAAAAACCCCTTGGGATCGATTTTTTTTTTTTTTTTTTAATTTTTCCTTATTTGCCCCACAACCTTACAATGGTCCATTACTAGGGATCCACTCATCCAACCTAGTCAGATCCACTGCCCTAGCATGCACCAAGTCCTAACTGACTTGAGTCGACCAAAAGGTCAACCATGCATGCACCAAGGCTGAACGACCACACTGAGGTCTGGCAAGCGGGCGTGACCCCGGGCCTAACTCAGGTGCGTTCATCAGTTGTCTCAATCAGACATCGCTACACACCTGTCTGCAGTCGACCTATAGCCACCACAGGCATGCGCCAAGGTGCTAACTGGTCGACCCATTCAGGCTGTCAGATAGTCTGATCAGACATGTTTGGATCTAACCTAGGGGGTGACTTCAACCCTAATAACCCATCTAAGGGTTTAATGTAGGAGCATTAGATCTAAGGTGAAACGCGCATGTGATCAAGGTTTTAGAAAAACTTACAAAAACATGCGCCAACAACAACATGCGCAATGGAGAAAATAACATCTATACAAATCATGAATTTTCGCCAACTTAGATAATCGCATGTAACCTATAGATCTATTATAATGCGCATACATGGATCATATGACATATCATGGCAATCATAAACAAGCATGAAACATCAGGCTTTGATACCAATTGAAAGTACCCCTTAAACTAAGGGGGGTCCCCTTCTAGGGGGAGCGAAAACCCTAGGCAGTGGCGCACAAAATTTTTGGGCAGCGGATTAGGGTTTCAAGAATCGATTCATGTGATATGATCAACCAAATGGAAACGATTGCATGTAAGAGATAAAACTCATACCATAGCCATTTCGAATGGCGCCTAGGAAGCAAAGATCAAAGCAGATCTTCTCCAGAGGTGACGCACACAGTCGATGTCGCCTACTCCTCTTTGCGATCCTTGTGCTAGCAAGATCCAAAGAAGTCTTTGATCGAAAATGAGAAAGGGATGAAGAGATCTTTTCTTTGCCGATTTCTCCTCCAAATCCAAGGTGTCGTCACCCACCGAAAAACCAAGAGGAATGCGTTCAAGTGGCGAGAATAGAGAGAGCACTCTCTTTCGAACGTGAGTCTCCAAGTGGAGATCATGGTTGCTAAAAATAGCACCACTAACCGCCCAACATGTTCACGCCAAGTGAACTTGTCGCCAATGCTTGAACCATTTTGGTTTAATTTAATTTTGGTTCAATTACCAAATAAACCAAACGACATGGCCTAGATCATATTAAAACCCTAAGGTTCCAGATCGGTAACGAAGCTTACCGATCTCAAGCCCTAATCAATCAAACATGATCAGACCAGATCTCACTCACAATCAGAGATTAAATCCCTTTAAACTGAACCCGAAACAATTCAGTCCACACGATCTGACTTAAGTAAGCCATATCATCAATTGTGCGACCCTGAGGGTTTCCTTAAAACATCGGTAACGATAATTTACATTATCACAACCAGTGAGGGGTATCTAGCAACACATCACTGTCTCCCGATATCAAGGAAAGAGTCTTCCAAGACTTCACCCAAAAACAGCACAAGTGTGAATCAATTCACAAAGCATACATATTTCCTTTACCACTGGATGTTCTTATTGGACAAGCCTGTCAAGCTCGTAACTCCAATATGATGAGCATGATTAGAACAGATGAGCACTGTCACCTGGGTATGGCCATACACTCTCTCAATCATCTCATCCAGGGGGCCCCTTTAGAACATCACACTCCTTAAACAAGGAGACGGCAATCCTATGTCTATCACTAGTGCTCTAACCTGATTCAAGCTCACCATCCAAGATAGTCTATAATCATTATGTTTCAAATGATATTGAACTACCTCAAAATAATGACAATCATCATTTAGAAAACACAAGTGATCTCAAGTCAGAGGAAATGTGCCACTTGTCTTAATCAAGGAATATTCACATTGTGACAAACAATTGAACATCCTAGTAGGGTCTGTCCAGTACATCCCATGTACCCATGAGTCTACATCTTATTCCATGCTCGAAGCATCCTATAAGATTAGAACACATATTAGTCTTAACCATATCGAGGCTGTCTCATGTTTACCAAGATATATCGACTAAGGACATAATAGCATGTCAGCCCAGCTGAACAGCTTTGAGACATTATTCAGAAGAACATATATTGCAGCAGACAATGTAGCTAACTGAATAACAACCATGCCTTTATAAACACATAGAGTTTATTACATGATACTTGTTACATTCCCATAGGCCTCAAACATTAGCCTTAAGGGCATACCCCAACACTATGATCTCCCGGATCAAGTGAAACCGTCTCTGTATGTGCTTGGACTTCTGGTGCGACCGTGGTTCCTTTGCTTGTGCGATTGCTCCAGTGTTATCACAAAAGATAACCAAAGGATCTGCACTCGAAGGAACAACACCAAGTTCTCTCACGAACTTACGAATCCACACTGCCTCCTTGGATGCTTCCGAGGCTGCAACATACTCGGCTTCTGTTGTGGAATCAGCAACAGTTGACTGTTTGAAACTCTTCCACACCACTGCTCCTCCATTCAAGCTAAAAACATAGCCTGATTGCGATCGAAAATCATCCTGGTCCGACTGGAATGAAGCGTCAGTATATCCTTCAATACTGAGTTCTTCCTGACCACCATATATCAAGAACATATCTTTGGTCCTCCGCAGATATTTTAAAATGTTCTTGACCGCAATCCAGTGTGCCTGACCTGGATTACTTTGGAACCGACTGGTCACGCTTAACCCGTAAGCGACGTCTGGGCGAGTACACAACATCGCATACATAATGGATCCAATAGCCGAAGCATAAGGCGTATTGTCCATTTCATCTTTCTCAGTCTGTGTTTGTGGACACTGACTCTTTGAAAGATTCAGACCATGTCTGACTGGAAGATATCCCCTTTTAGAATTCTCTAAATGGAATCTTTCCAGGACCTTATCGATGTAAGTACTCTGGCACAGCCCGAGAAGCCTCTTAGATCTATCCCTGTAGATCTTCACACCTAGAACATAGGCTGCTTCTCCTAGATCTTTCATCTGGAAACATTTCCTTAACCATGCCTTAACTGCATGCATTTCAGGAATGTCATTTCCAATGATTAAGATATCATCGACGTAGAGGACTAGGAAAGTAATTACGCTCCCACTAAACCTCTTATATACACACGGGTCATCTTCGTTCTTGATGAAACCAAATTCACTGACTGATTCATCAAAACGAATATTCCAGCTTCTAGATGCTTGTTTCAGTCCATAAATGGACTTCTTTAACTTGCATATTTTATGACGATCTGATGGATTAGTGAAACCTTCAGGTTGTGTCATATACACATCCTCATCCAGATTTCCATTAAGGTAAGCCGTCTTCACATCCATCTGCCAGATCTCATAATCGTAATATGCAGCTATCGCGAAAAGAATCCGAATAGACTTAAACATAGCTACAGGTGAGAAAGTTTCATCATAATCTATCCCGTAGATTTGTTTGAAACCTTTCGCAACTAGCCTGCCTTTATAGGTAACCACGTTACCATCCATGTCAATCTTCTTCTTGAAGATCCATTTACAGCCTATAGGGATAACTCCCGGAGGCGGATCAACCAAATCCCAGACTCGGTTATCTGACATGGAGTCCATCTCGGCTCGCATAGCCTCAAGCCATCTAGCTGAGTCCGGTCCACTGACCGCATCCGCATAAGTGAGGGGTTCATCATTATCAATGATGTAGACTCCGTCATAGCGCTCAGGCTGTCGACGGATCCTTCCCGATCTTCGCGGTTCCCGTGATATCTGAGCCTCAGGTTGTTCAATAACCTGATCTACCGGCTCAGGCTCATCCAACTGTGCTTGACTACTTTGTCCTTCTTCTGGATTCTCATCCAGCTTTATTTCTCTCCCACTGGCCTCTTGCAGAAGAAACTCCTTCTCAAGAAATATGGCCGTCCGAGCAACAAAAACCTTGTTCTCTTTGGGATCGTAGAAATAATAACCCTTAGTTTCCTTAGGGTAACCGACAAAGATACATTTTTCAGATCTGCTCTCTAGTTTCCCAGAGGCGAGCTTTTTGACATAAGCCTCGCAACCCCAGATCCTAATAAATGTCAAGCTCGGCTGTTTCCCATACCATAACTCATATGGCGTCTTAGAAACTGCCTTGGTTGGCACTCGGTTTAGTACCTTTGCAGCTGTTTCCAGTGCAAATCCCCAAAAGGAGTAAGGTAGAGTAGCCTGACTCATCATAGAACGAACCATATCAAGTAACGTTCTATTTCTCCTCTCGGACACACCATTCCATTGCGGTGTTCCTGGCGGAGTGAGCTGTGAGATAATCCCACACTCCTTCAGATAGTCAGTAAACTCTCGACTTAGGTATTCTCCACCTCGATCTGAGCGAAGTGCCTTGATATTTCGGCCTAGCTGATTTTGTACTTCATTCTTGAATTCTTTGAACTTGTCAAAAGATTCACTTTTATGTCTCATCAGATAGACATAACCATACCTACTGAAATCATCAGTAAAGGTAATGAAGTACAGATAGCCACCTCTGGCATGTTTACTAAATGGCCTACACACATCACTGTGTATAAGGTCAAGTAAACCTGAAGCCCTTTGACCTTTATTAGGAAAAGGTGACTTCGTCATTTTACCCATTAAACAAGCCTTGCATGTATCAATCTCCTCACAGGAGAATGATCCCAGCAGTCCATAATCATGCAACCGCTTAATGCGTTTCTTGTTAATATGGCCTAAACGACTATGCCATAGCAAGGTGCTGTCATCAGCATACTTGGCTTTCTTATTATCAATATTTTGTATCGAACATTCCATGTCCAATATGAATAACCCGTTGTTAATTGAACCAGTTGCATAAACAATATTATCATAAGATAAAACACACTTTGAAATCTTGCATTCAAAGGAAAATCCCTTCCTGACAAGAGCAGGAATAGAGATAATATTCTTAGTAATGCTGGGAACAAAGTAACAATTGTTCAGTTCTAATACAAGCCCAGATGGCAAAGAGATGAAATAGTCTCCTATAGCAACAGCAGCAACCCGTGCCCCGTTTCCAACGCGTAGGTCCACCTCATACTGTCCCACCTGTCTTCTTCTCTTGAGTTCCTGTACATTTGAACAAATGTGAACTCCACATGCAGTGTCCAACACCCATGATATAGAAGAAGATGAAAACATGACTTCAGTCACGAATATACTTGAGCCAGAAGCGAAGCTTCCCCTCTTATCTCCTTGGAGCGCTTTACAGTCCTTTTTCCAGTGACCCAGCTGGCCACAATGGAAACATCTGTATTCCTTCGACTGCTTCACCTTCTGTTTCAGAGCCTTGTTGTAGTTCTTGACAGGGGCTTTGCCCTTCTTCCCCTTCTTCTTGTTCCTTGAAGGAACCATTAAGACAGAGGTTGAAGGCTTTCCCTTCAGAGTCTCCTCAGTTGTCAAGAGCATATTCAGCAGCTCTGCCGGAGTACAATCGATTTTGTTCATATTAAAGTTAATGATGAACGCATCGAAAGAAGGCGGAAGAGACTGCAGAATAATGTCTACAGCAAGCTCCCGGTTGATGGTATGCCCCAGTTTTTCCAGAGCCTCCTTGTGCCCAATCATCTTGAGCACGTGAGCTCCCACTGGGCTCCCTTCAGCCAGTTTGCTCTGAAAGAAAAGCTTGGTCAGATTATAGCGTTCAGTCCTCGCCTGTGCAGCATACAGCATCTTGAGGTTCGCTATAATTTCTATAGCCGACATATCCTCATGCTGACGCTGCAGCGGTGGCGTCATAGACGCTAGCATTAGGCAAGCGACATCAATGCTATCATTGACATGCTTTTCATAGGCATCCCGAACCGCCCTTGTGGCGTTCGGAGCGGGCTGCGGCGGTATTGCCGTCTCGAGGACATACAGTTTCCTCTCTGCCTTAAGAACAATCTTAAGGTGTCCATACCAGTCCGAGAAGTTCGGCCCAGCAAACTTCTCCCTTTCCAGTAGGGATCGCACATTGAAGCTCATGGTGTTCGTTGCTGCAGGTATCTACAACAATGCAAGAACAGCAAGGTCAGTATCAATGTCAAGAATCAATCAGGACTTAAGAAAGATTCTTTTTCTCACTATTTTTATCTGGCTGAAAAATCCAGCAAAACAGCCCGAAAGAGTAGAACTCTTTTAGTGAGATGGGATCCAGATTTCATACTTGGTCTCCGCGTCCCGCTCAGGCGAGATAAGATGCACAGAGAGTACAAGCACTAATTTCTGGTAGGCAGTCCCTGCCAATCGCCAACCCGTGCGATTCCCCTTCATCTGGGCAATCCAGCAGACTGTGCCAACTGAGTTGGTACAACACAGTCTCTGATCCCACAGATGGCTGCCTCCATGTGCTACCATATGCGCCACATATGTAGCCTACATGGTCAAACTAACCCGACCTACTCCCTGGACCACCACGTGCTATGCTGAGCAACGAGAAGCGATAAATCCCTTCTCTGTAACACGCAGGTGTAATCCCGCACCGTCTGAAGATAGATGGACGTGCCCACTGAGTGGGTACAACACGGCTCCAACGATAATCAGAACAGTGAGGTTTCGCGTCAGAAGGCTTACGAGCTTGATATTTTAGCGTTGGATTTTAACGGTCTTTTATCTTCTTCACTATCATGCAATTCCTATGGTGATAGCAGAAGATAAACTAATCATGCAATTCTAATATTAAACAATAAAAGAAAGCATGGATCTTATGTGGTAAAAGCCCATAGCCTAAGTAAGACCTTAATATCACTTAAGTCTTCACTTGCTTTTCTTCATGGGACTTTTGCTGCTCATCTGGCCCAAACCAGGGCCAAGCGCCAACTGCAGCTCAGGTGCGCCCACCAGGGAAAATGCGCCTGGTCCTAGGGTCGAACCCTAGACCTCCCACCTGGTCAAGCCTCTACTGCATGCGCCTCTGCCAAATGTTCTCTGTGCTCTTCTCTGATTAATTTACAAATTAATCTATCTAGACAAGATTGACTCGCAGGTCAATAACATTTATAAATTAAAAACAATGTGATACGCAGATCACAATAATTAATTTACTTTTCAATTCAGGCACGCAGGCCCCAGCACAGCAAACATTTAACATGGGCAGCCCACATAAGAATAAATAAACAAGCAATATGGCATCAAACATCATGTGATCCAGGATAAGAAAATAAAATTTCGAAAACCCCATTGGCATCAATTTTAATTCTCTTATATGCTCTACAACCTTACAACGGTACATTAATAGGGATCCACTCATCCAAACTAGTCAGATCCAGTGCCCTTGCATGCACCAAGTCCAAACTGACTTGAGTCGACCCAATGGTCAACTATGCATGCGCCAAGGGCTGAACAACCACAATGAGGTCTGGCAAACGGGTGTGAGCCCGGGCTTAACTCATGTGCGTTCAACAAACGTCTCAACCAGACATCGCTACACACCTATGATGCAGTCGACCTATAGCCACCATGTGCTTGCGCAAGGGTGCTATCTGGTCGACCCATCTAGGCTGTCAGATGGTCTGATCAGACTAGTTGGATCTAACCTAGAGGATGACTTCAACCCTACTAACCCGTCTAAGGGTTTATAGTAGGCGCTTAGTCTAATGATAGGCGCGCAAGTGATATTCTTTTGATAAAACATCAACAACAAAGATGCGCCTACTAAACATGCGCAAACATAAAAGCATATGCTACCAATTTTGCATGTAACCTATAGATCTAAGCAAACATGGGACATGGATCACAAAATAGCATCAAGCAATCATATGCATATATATAAACCGGCTCTGATACCAGTTGTTGGAACCCCTTTCGAGAGGGGGGCGAAAACCCTATTGGGGTGGCGCATAAAATTTTGCAAGCGGAAGAAGGGTTTTCATAGATCTTAATATAGCATATGATTAACTTTCAAATGTCTAGATAGATAAGAGAAGGATCCATACCGTCGCCATCTCTTGGATGGAGTCTTGGAAGAAGAAAGCAAGAGAGATTTCCTCCAAAGGTTGTCGCACACAAGAGGAAGAAGACCTACTTCTTTGGCGCGACTTGTGCTAGCAAGGCTCCAAAGATTTCTTGATCGGTTGAAGGGATGAAGAGATGATCGCTTGGCCGAATCCTCTTGTTGTCGACCTCCACAATGCAAGCCGTGAGTCGTCTCAACCAAGAGCGAATTGAGCGAGGAGAATAGAGAGGAGGCGTTTTTCCGAACGTGGAAATGTTCCCTCTTTGAAACCGAACATTCCAAAAATAGCAATGCCTTGACTACATGCGTTATGCGTTCACCAAGTGAACCAAGCGCATCTCTCTTCTCCCATATGAACCATGCGCTCAACCCATGAGCCGGTTCAATTTCTTTGGTTCAATGATTAAACCAAATCAGCCCAAACATTAAGTCTAGATCGAATTAGACCCCAAGGTCCTAGATCTGACCATTCATCATCTGACGCTTCTGATCTGATCGATCTAGCATCACCACTCTCGATCGAAGCTTACCGATCTCAAGCCCTAATCAATCAAACATGATCAGACCAGATCTCACTTACAATCAGAGTTTAAATCCCTTTAAACTGAACCAAAATAATTCAGTCCACACGATCTGACTTAAGTAAGCCATATCATCAAATTGTGCGACCCTGAGGGTTTCCTTTAAATGTCGGTAACGATAACTTACGTTATCACGATCAGTGAGGGGTATCTAGCAACACATCACTGTCTCTCGATATAAAGGAAAGAGTCTTCCAAGACTACACCCAAAACATAGCTCAAGTGTGAATCTAACTCACAAGGCAAACATGTTTCCTTTGCCACTGGATGTTCTTATTGGACAAGCGTGTCAAGCTTGTAGCTCCAATATGATGAGCATGACTAGATCAGATGAACACAGTCACCTGGGTATGGCCATACACTCTCTCAATCATCTCATCCAGGGGGCCCCTTTAGAACATCACTCTCCTTAAACAAGGAGACGGCAATCCTTTGTCTATCACTAGTGCCCTAACATGACTCAAGCTCACCATCCAAGATAGTCTATAATCATTATGTTTCAAATGATATTGAACTACCTCAAAACAATGACAATCATCATTTAGAAAACACAAGTGATCTCAAGTCAGAGGAAATGTGCCACTTGCAGCATTCAAGGATTATTCACATTGTGACAAACAATTGAATATCCTAGTAGGGTCTGTCCAGTACATCCAATGTACCCATGAGTCTATATCTTATTCCATGCTCGAAGCATCCTATAAGATTAGAACACATATTAGTCTTAACCATATCAAGGCTGTCTCATGTACACCAAGATATATCGACTAAGGACATTATTGCATGTCAGCCTAGCTGAACAGCTTTGAGACATTATTCAGAAGTACAATTATTGCAGCAGACAATATAACAACCTGAATAACAACCATGCCTTTATAAACATAAGAGTTTATTACATGATACTGATACAATCCCAAGGCCTCAAACATTAGCCTTAAGGGCATACCCCAACATCATTCACGGTCGCACCCGTGAACTCGTTCATGGATTGTGAGTAACTTGACAAAGCCAAAGGTGAAAAGTTTTTTTTTTTAAAAAAAAAAAAAAACTCACGAACACGAGTGAGGGTTCACGCCCTCACTCGTGAAACCTACTTTTTAGCTAAAATTTGTTTCCTTCGGCAATCAACTCTCCTTCGACTTCCCTCTACGCTAAAGCAACATATGACGATACTTCCTCTATCGATTCTTCCAGGAGAGATCAAAGTCGGAGCCTTTTTTTCGCCAGCTACCTTGTTTTCACCACCAACCTTGAATCCAACTAATTCACTGGTTTTGTAATGTACGATGAAACTATGAGGATTCCCTAAGGTTTGAGGCTCCACAAACATTCAGCTAGTAGGCACAAGTCATAAGGAAAAAAATAGAAAATTTTAGCAAACATGCAACCTTATAGCAGAAGTATTCAGCGCAGAAGGAGTATACCTGAGGCCCCCTTTAGGGAAGGGGACCAAGACTCCTTTCTTTGCTTCAAGCTCCCGAATCTTGGCAATGAGGCTAAGAAGGGTGATTAAATGGCTTACAACTAATTGGACAGCAAAGTTGGGAGAATGTAGCCCCAAGCACCTTGTAAACTAACAGAATCTGTCCTTAGGGGATCTTGTTCAGGTCTTCTTCATTATAGCCGAGGACTTCAAGGATGTGCTTCGTGCTTCTGAACTCCAAGGACTCCTTCACGCCAAGCCTTCATCAAGCACCACTCAAGAAGCTTACTTGGAGTTGGGAAGAAAAGGGAAGAGGAAGGTTGCGGTTGAGACCAAGAAGAGGAGGGAGATGAGAGGGAGGAGGCTCGGCTCAAAGAACACACATGCAAGCTTAAGCTTCAAAAGTTTTTTTTCATAAAAAGTGGTATGTCCCCCAAAAGACCGAATATAAGGCTTTTAAACTCCTTCCTCTCAACATTACAATTCCCCTCAACGTTCATTTCCTCATGTGGTATGCTCCCTTTGAACTGGATGGTATGGATGGTGCTTCAGGCGGAGTTAAAATTCTTGCATGCTTTGGGTGCGGCAAGGAGATGGCATGTTGGTCTTGAGCCAGAACCTACTATGTTGAAGGTCTTTGGTTGACAAGATGCTTAGTCATGTATTGGCGCATTTAATGTCCCTGCCTTCTTTGGATGTGGCAGTGGTGGTGGTGTGTTGCATTAGTGCATTCAAATGCGGTGGAAGTTGATGGGATCTTGCATGTTGGTTCTACTTTGGTTCATTTGAAGAAGTGTTTTGACTTGGGTGGGAGGGTAGCCACTACTAGATTTGTCGACTTGTCTTTGATGTTGACTTGATGCTTGATTTTGACTAGATGGCTAATTTGAGAGTTGTACGTTGAGGGGTTAAGGTGCCTTGTAGGATTACATAGACCCATCAACCTAGGCTAGTTGCAACCTATTATATCATCTAGGAAAAGTAAATTGCTTAAAAGAAAAATAAGTTCCTAGGCTACGCCCCTAGTCTAAAGAATTACAAGATAAGGTAAGTGTTGGAAATAAACACGCCTAGAATATTAAAATATACCAAAATGCCCTGTAGATCAATTGATGCAGGAGTATCTACATGAAGTTCTCGAACTCTTGCATTTTGTGACTTCATGAATTTTTAAGCTTATCTTGTATTTCCTTACTTTCATGTTCTTGCTTTAGAGTAGGGTAGCCTAGGATTTTATTTTTTTTAAGTATTTATTTAATTTCCTAGATGATGTAATAGGGTGTTTTAGCCTAGGTTGCTTTTACTTGTAATTCACTATAGGACGCCTCCTCCTTCTCAAAATGATGAAGATCAGCCCTCCATCTCAACTTATCAAGGAACCCTTCAAGATCAGCCCTCCATCAAAGATCCATCAAGTGAAGACATCTTCCACCACACATCAAGGCTTGCATCTTCATTGGCGCCACCTCAAAGACACCTCATGATGACATGACTTGGCTCCCAAATTCAGGTCAAAATATGAGAGGGCGCCATCTTCAAATTCTACAATCAAATCAGCCACCAACACTCCACCAATAAGCTTCAACTCACCCCCAATTCCACAAATCAGCTTCTAGGCATCTCTTCACTCCACCAATGGAAGAGACATGTGCATCCAACCTCCAAGAACATTAAATAAATCTTGCATGCACCCTTGCATGTAACCAACTCGTTGCCACATCCTCATTAGCATCAAAATGCGCCTAAGAGAAGGAATTTTATCTCCACCAACCATTTGAATTCAGCCACCATCCAACCCTACATTTGAATTTTGATTAAGGGCATCTTTGGTATCTTAGCTTCAATGTAACGTTGAGAGAGGGAGAGGATTTAGGTGCTTGTATTTTCACTTTGCACATTAGTTGATATCCTTTGAAAGAAAATTATCTCTTGAGCGCAGGCTTGTTTGGTGGTGGATTCCATCCAAAAGTCCTTCTCTTCCCCTTCTCTTCCTCTAGTGTAATCGAGAGTCCTCCTTCCTTTTCTCTTCTTCTTCTCAACCAAAACTCTCCTTCTGTTCTTGAAGATCTCTTATGCTTTGACGCCATCAGCAAGCTGAGCTCCAACCATCTCAAGCGCCAACCATCAAGGAGAATGAAGAAGATGAAGTCTTTGTACAAGACCCCCTAAGGACCCTCTTGTTGTAGTTTATGAGGAGTTTGGGGACATTGTATTTCGTCCTCCCCTTGCATATTTGATTTGAATGTTGGTCATTTAACTACCCATATCTAGCCTCAATGCCAAGATATGGGAACATGGACAAAGAAAGGGGTTAAGGCCCCTTCTCTAATAGGGGCCACAAGGTGACTTCTATCCTCTTCTCCCCTTGTTTATCACCTTTATTTGCATTTTTGCTAAAAACGCATCCTAGGGCCTTATGGTTTTATGAGCTACATACCTAGAGATGATCTTAGTTTTCTAATATATAATCATGTCCTACTTCATCAACATGCAGGTAAAGTCAAAGTAGGTTCTGGAGGTAGGCCTAAGGTTTGGAGATCGTCTCGTGTCCATGCTCCTGCATCATCTCTCCTAGGCGGTGTAGAATTCTCCTATGGAGAATTAAAATTGAAGCGCTGCATTGAATCAGGTGGCCATCCCAATGTATGAATATTGTCATCAGCTTTCTTGATCTACTCATCCCTGCAAATAAGATGCAAACATTTGAAAGTACCAGTTTTATTATATCTGTGAATAGTTTGTAATTTGAAAATATGATAAGATAATGCCAAGCCAGAGGTGTAAGCTTCACATGAGAGAGTACAAAGAGATATTTTTATGCAATCCTTATGTGGGTATTCTATTGGGATTTTTGATTCACCGGTTAAAAGCCATGAGATCGTCCAATCACAATTGGTAATCAAAGTAGGTCCATGAGTGACATCAATATCATGTTGTAAGCAAGGACTCGACCTAACTAAGAAATTTCGTGGGTTGAATGGATCGTCTAGGTAAATATTTTTACAAAGCAATGGCATTTTTGGAGCATGGGTTGAGTTAGCTAAAATGACATCATGGGGCTAACTTGAAAAGGAATATAGTGTCATAGAATCACCTACGCATGGAGGTGTGCCAATCAAGGTGTAGTTCTCGACACTAAGAAGTAGGCATCCTGAGGAAGGACTTGGGGCAATGTGTATAGGCAAGTCAATGTAGATATTTAAGCACCTAGGTGGGTCAAAGAGACCATGAGACAAGATTTCGCCAAGTCTTTCCTTTCCCATGGGGATGATGGCTAATGGGTAGTGAGATCCGGTCAAGTGAAATATTGTATAGTTAGGGACCCAATTACCTCAAATGTTGGACTAGGTTGGGGTAACCCTAAGGGTGGTAATTCCTTCCTTTCAAGTTCAGAGTGCAAGAGTGGTGGCAGCAAAGATGGTTCTAGACGTTTCTCATCTTGCCCTAGATTGGGAATTTTGACTGGGTCAATGACAAGTCCTTACCCTTAATGTCCACTCTATGCTTAGGAATAGTGGCCATGACATGAGAATGGTTTGGAAGAGGCGTCTCAACAATTTTCCCATGTTCATTCTCCTCATCTTCTAAATCAAATTTATCTTCACTTGTATAGTCTGGGGCATATATTTCAACTTCTATCTCTTTCTCAAGGCCCGGTGTAGTGTTGGCTAAGGTTGCATAGGAGCTTTTTTGGGAATTGGGGAGTCAAACCAACTAACTTGAGTTTGTGATTGCGATGGTAGAGTTCTAGCTAACTCAAGATCGTGCTCAATTGTTAGTGCCTGTTGGTAGGATTCTTCTAAGGTCTTAATAGGATAAAGCACTACAGTATCCCTTATATCCTTCCCATGTCCCCTCTTAAACCGGTCAAGGGTTATCCATGGATCTTCAACTATTTCACATCTAAAAAGTAAATCTTCAAGCCCTCTTCATCAGCCCCTATTCCTTAAGATGCGCCACTAGGAGGAACCCTATAAGCCACCAAGGAGTCGGCTAACAAAGAAGCTACCTATCTTGGTTAGGTGCGCAAGAGAGAAGGCTTGATGCGCCATTGTCTTCCCTAATCTTCAACTTGATTTAACAATACAAATAAAGAAAAGGGCCGGTGCACAGGCCTCACAATAATACATCCCAGGCATGCATTAGGGCTTGTGTATAACCATATCAAGTGCATAAAGAAAAACACCTAAAACATGCTCTTCTATATGCAATGAAAAACTACAAAACCAAATTTTAGTTTTTCATTAGAAAACATGTTCGTTAAATCTCCGCGATCTTATCAAAAATTCAGATCTTTCGTTTTCTCTCAGGAGTCTACAAGTGGCCATATATACCCCGATTATCAATGCCACTTGCAATCCCTAACTTGTACAGATTAGGGCAATCACCCAGTCCATGCCCCGAAATCTAGATACAAGTCTCACACCATGGGTCTATCCCATGAATATGAGGAGAAATAAATTCTCACACATAGGGTCTATCCCCATGTGTAGAAACCGATGATCATGAATATCATAAGAGCGAGAAATAACAAACCTACTATTTTTCTACACATAAAACATGGCATAAAGATTTTCAAAAAATTTCTTATGACATGCACATGCTAGAAAAATCCATACACCGATGTATCTCGTAAGTTGGTTGTGATACCACAATTGGGAATCCTCGGGCTATTTAAAATGAAAAACAGCGGAAGCGAGCCCGAAACGAGATTCCTAATTCAACAATATGAACCGCCTTATGAAGAATACAAAGGATGTGATAGGGGTATACCTTACTAGCAGCTTTGAAGCTATCGATGTCGACGACTGGAGACGCGCAATCGGCCCGTCCTCTACACTCGTGCACACATGGACTGCCTCGAGACTCCTCTACTCCACGCACGTGCTAGCTTCGGGAGAAGAGATGCACGCCTCTAACTTCTTCTCTGCTTGAGCCAATCTTGAATACCACGCGCCAAGAAGAAGGGGAAGCGTTGGCGACAAGGAGTGGGCAGCACTACAACCCAACCTTGATGCAAAAACTTTTTCTTATTGTCGTCACCTACAAGACCCTCACGCCAGGAGCAGAGGGAAGGCGACAACAAGAGAGGAGAAAAGAGACTGGTGCAAAATCTCCCAAGAGAGCCTCTCTATTTATAATAGAAGCACCAGCTTCTCTTTGGAGATTTTTCCCATGCGAGACTATGTGCAGGCGCCACCCCACACCCCTGGGTCTCAGGTTTGAGACTCACCAAGTGAAATGCGCCTATACATTTTAATTAACCAAGAGAAAAATTTCTCTTGTCAATTAATGACTTTAGTTTATTCATGTGACTAAAGTGCCATGCCCAACCTTGCACCATGACCCTTGTTCGACACATTTTGGACACCTCAGGTCAACAGAGGTCAAACGTGGTCCACTAGAGTCAACTAGTGGTCAAACATGAAGAAAATAAATTCTCATCTCCTCATAAGAAATCCCATAGCATTAGCTTCCCAAAATGATCCGAATCATACAATGATTCGATCAGAGACTAACTGATCAATACAGAGTCTCTAGCGTCTAGGTGTGCGACCCTGCAGGTCTCTCTGACGTTGGTAGTGATGACCCAATCATCACAACCGGTGAGTGGCACCTAGCAGTACATCGTTGCTACCCAAGTCATCGGAATAAATGTCGCCATCGACAACCTCAAAAGTATGATAAGGAATAAGAGTATCCATGTCCCTTTGCCAGGCTGATCGTCCAAGTTGGACAAGCATGTCACACTTGTATATTCCAACGATGATGGTCATGACTAAATCAGGCTAAACCTGGGTGTGGCCACACGCTTTCAATCATGCACCATCTTGGGGCCCATGGACATCATGCTTCCCCGTAGGGAAGGGGCAAATCCTCTAATGGCAAGATGAACCTCTTGTATTGCTTAAGATATACCTAATGACAACCGTTATAACTGAAAGTGGGGGGGGGGGCGAAAACCCTAAACGCATGCACTTCTAGAATTTTGCATGGGCGGAAATAAGGATTTCAACATGATCGCATGTGGCATGAAGATATGATTAACTTAAAGCCTTCATAGATCAACACAAAGATTTTACCATAGCCATTGTTTGGATGGCGACTTGGAAATAAGAGGGCGATGTGGCTCTCCTCCAAAGTGAACGCACACAAGATGGTGATGGCTTCCTTCTTGGCGTTCCTTGTGCTAGCAAAGCTCTCCAAGGTGTCCTAGCCATGTGAGGAGAATGAGATGCTCTCTTGGTGTGAAGTCGCTCTTTCTCAAAAATGAGAGGAGTCTCGAGAGTAGAAGATGGGCGACGAGAGAAGCGTTACCCTCGAACGTGGAGGCGTGCTTCTATTTTGGAAAAATTCAACTTCCAAAAATAGCAAGCCCTCAACGCATGATGCGTTCACTCCAAGTGAACCGATCGCCTCTTCTTGTCCCTTTGAACCAAGCGTTCGTATAATGAACCGGTTCTATAGAATTTGGTTCAAAGACCAAATCAAACCAAGCCTTGGTCTAGACCTCATTAAACCGAAAGGCTCAAGATCTAACCACACATCTCTTGATGCTCTTGATCTCATCGATCTAGCATCATTTCTCTCGATCGAAGCTTACCGATCTCAAGCCCTAATCAATCAAACATGATCAGACCAGATCTCACTTACAATCAGAGTTTAAACTCCTTTAAACTGAACCAAAATAATTCAGTCCACACGATCTGACATAAGTAAGCCATATCATCAAATTGTGCGACCCTAAGGGTTTCCTTTAATGTCGGTAACGATAACTTACGTTATCACGAACAGAGAGGGGTATCTAGCAACACATCACTGTCTCCCGATATAAAGGAAAGAGTCTTCCAAGACTACTCCCAAACCATAGCACAAGTGTGAACCCAAGTCACTTGACATATGTGTTTCCTTTGCCACTGGATGTTCTCGTTGGACAAGCGTGTCAAGCCTGTAACTCCAACATGATGAGAGTGGTTAGATCAGATGAACATAGTCATCTGGGTATGGCCATACACTTTCTCAACCATCTCATACAGGGGGCCCCTTTAGAACATCACACTCCAACTTGGAGAGGCAATCCTATATCTACCACTAATGCCCTAACATGACTCATGCCCATTATCCAAGATAATCTATAACCATTATATTTCAAATGATATTGAACTACCTCAAGATAATGCCAATCATCATTTAGAAACACAAGTGATCTCAAGTCAGAGGAAATATGCCACTTGTTTGCATATAAGGATTATTCACATTGTGACAAACAATCGAACATCCTTAGTAGGGTCTGTCCAGTACATCCAATGCACCTATGAGTCTACATCTTATTCCATGCTCGAAGCATCCTATAAGATTAGAACACATATTAGTCTCAATCATATCAAGGCTGTCTCATGTTTACCAAGATATCTTGACTAAGGACTATACTGCATGCAACCAAGCTGAACACCATTGAGACATTATTCAGAAGTATACATATAGCAGCAGATAATGCAACAACCTGAATAACAACCATTGCCTTTATAAACATAGTTTATACATGATACTGATAATAACCCAAGGCCTCAAACATTAGCCTTAAGGGCATACTCCAACAATCTCCCACTTGCACTTAATCTAATGGTTGAGAAATCTCAAACCCATATTATTACAGTGGTTCTCATGCTTCTGCTGCGCCAGAGGCTTTGTAAGCGGGTCAGCTAGATTGTCATCTGTATGAACCTTGCAGATCTTGATCTCTCCTCGATCTATGATCTCACGGATCAAATGAAACCTTCTCTGTATGTGCTTGGACTTCTGGTGCGACCGTGGTTCCTTTGCTTGTGCTATTGCTCCAGTGTTATCACAGAAGATAACCAATGGATCTGCACTCAAAGGAACAACACCAAGTTCTTGAACGAACTTACGAATCCACACTGCCTCCTTTGATGCTTCTGAGGCTGCAACATACTCGGCTTCTGTTGTGGAATCAGCAACAATTGATTGTTTAAAACTTTTCCACACCACTGCTCCTCCATTTAAGCTAAAAACATAGCCTAATTACGATCGGAAATCATCCTGGTCAGATTGGAACGAAGTGTCAGTATATCCTTCAATACTGAGTTCTTCCTGACCTCCATATATCAAGAACATATCTTTGGTCCTCCGAAGATATTTCAAAATGTTCTTGACTGCAATCCAGTGTGCTTTACCTGGATTACTTTGGAATCGACTGGTGACGCTTAACCCGTAAGCGACGTCTGGGTGAGTACACAACATCGCATACATAATGGACCCAATAGCCGAAGCATAAGGCGTGTTGTCCATTTCATCTTTCTCAGACTGTGTTTGAGGACACTGGCTCTTTGAAAGATTCAGACCATGTCTGACTGGAAGATTTCCTCTTTTAGAATTTTCTAAATGGAATCTCTCCAGGACTTTATCGATGTAAGTACTCTGGCACAGCCCGAGAAGCCTCTTAGATCTATCTCTGTAGATCTTCACACCTAATACATAGGCTGCTTCTCCTAAATCTTTCATCTGGAAACATTTTCTTAACCATGCTTTAACGGCATGCAGTTCAGGAATATCGTTTCCAATGATCAAGATATCATCGACGTAGAGGACTAGGAAAATAATCACGCTCCCACTAAACCTCTTATATACACACGGGTCATCTTCATTTTTGATGAATCCAAATTCACAAACTGATTCATCAAAACGAATATTCCAGCTTCTCGATGCTTGCTTAAGTCCATAAATGGACTTCTTTAATTTGCATATTTTATGACGATTTGATGGATTGATGAAACCTTCAGGTTGTGTCATATACACATCCTCTTCTAGTTTTCCATTAAGGAAAGTGGTCTTCACATCCATTTGCCAGATCTCATAATCATAATATGCAGCTATGGCGAGAATAATCCGAATAGACTTGAACATGGCTACAGGAGAGAAAGTTTCATCATAATCTATCCCGTAGATTTGTTTGAAACCTTTCGCAACTAGCCTGCCCTTATCGGTAACTACGTTACCATCCATGTCAATCTTCTTTTTGAAGATCCACTTACAGCCTATAGGGATTACTCCCGGAGGTGGATCAACCAAATCCCAGACTTGGTTATCTGACATGGAGTCCATCTCGGCTCGCATAGCTTCAAGCCATCTTGCTGATTCCGGTCCACTGACCGCATCCGCATAAGTAAGGGGTTCATCATCAATGATGTAGACTCCGTCATAGCGCTCAGGCTGTCGACGGATCCTTCCCGATCTTCGCGGTTCCCGTGATATCTGAGTCTCAGGTTGTTCAGTAACCTGTTTTATTGGCTCAGGCTCATCCAACTGAGTTTGGCTTCTTTGTCCTTCTTCTGGATTCTCATCCAGCTTTATTTCTCTCCCACTGGCCTCTTGCAGAAGAAATTCCTTCTCAAGAAAAATAGCCGTTCGAGCAACAAATATTTTGTTCTCCTTGGGATCATAGAAATAATAACCCTTAGTTTCTTTAGGGTAACCGACAAAGATACATTTATCAGATCTGCTCTCCAGTTTCCCAGAGGCGAGCTTTTTGACATAAGCCTCGCAACCCCAGATTTTAATAAATGTCAAGCTCGGCTGTTTCCCATACCATAACTCATATGGAGTCTTTGAAACGGCCTTGGATGGCACTCGGTTTAGTACCTTTGCAGCTGTTTCCAGTGCAAATCCCCAAAAGGAGTAAGGTAGAGTAGCCTGACTCATCATTGAACGAACCATATCCAATAAGGTTCTATTTCTCCTCTCGGACACACCATTCCATTGCGGTGTTCCTGGCGGAGTGAGCTGTGAGATAATCCCACACTCCTTCAGATAGTCAGTAAACTCTCGACTCAAGTATTCTCCACCTCGATCTGAATGAAGTGCCTTGATATTTCGGCCTAGCTGATTCTGTACTTCATTTTTGAACTCTTTGAACTTGTCAAAAGATTCACTCTTATGTCTCATTAGATAGACATAACCATATCTACTGAAATCATCAGTAAAAGTAATGAAGTATAAATAGCCACCTCTGGCATGTTTACTAAATGGCCCACACACATCACTATGAATGAGGTCAAGTAAACCTGAAGCCCTTTGACCTTTATTAGAAAAAGGAGTCTTCGTCATTTTGCCCATTAAACAAGCTTTGCATGTATCAAGCTTCTCATAGGAGAATGATCCCAGCAGTCCATGGTCATGCAACCGCTTAATGCGCTTCTTGTTAATATGGCCTAAACGACTATGCCATAGCAAGGTGCTGTCATCAGTATACTTGGCCTTCTTATTATCAATTTGTTGTACAGAACATTCCATGTCCAACATGTATAACCCATTGTTAATCGACCCAGTAGCATAAACAATATTATCAAATGAAATACAACACTTTAAAGTTTTGCATTCAAAGGAAAACCCTTTCTTGACAAGAGCAGGAATAGAGATAATATTCTTAGTTATGCTCGGTACAAAATAACAATTGTCCAGTTCTAATACAAGACCAGATGGTAAAGAGATGTTATATTGTCCTACAGCAACAGCAGCAACCCGTGCCCCGTTTCCAACTCGTAGGTCCACCTCATGCTGTCCCACCTGTCTTCTTCTCTTGAGTTCCTGTACATTTGAACAAATGTGAACTCCACATGCAGTGTCCAACACCCATGAAATAGAAGAAGACACCATGATACTGATAATAACCCAAGGCCTCAAACATTAGCCTTAAGGGCATACTCCAACAATAACCTCCCTATTACGGCGAGGTGTTAGGTTGTATCAAAGTACATCCTTTACAAAACAGAGATACAATCTTCCTCAAATCAAAGGACAGATACAACTCTATCACTGTGAGATTCTTCTTGAGACACCAAGAAGAACTCTCACGGCGGGTCGGTCCAGCATATCTCCCTTGATATACCCTTATGCCTGCGTTAAGCAACCCATGCTAATCAGTGCATAAACGAGTCTCACTCGCACCATAGATGTCCCCTATCCACTATGGTACTTGACTCGGGACATAAGCAAATAGAGATAGTAATATCTCGAGGGACATCATCATGTAAACATACATGTGCGCAAATGTATAGTAAACCATGACAATGACAATGCCAGGATATCTATAAATATCAATGTATGTAGTACATATGTCTAGACCAAAAGATAGGTCTCAGGGCATAACACTAACAATTGATTCCTATAATGTTTCGGTTCCCTAGGTTCATAGGGTGCCCTAGGGGTGTAATCATAAGTTTGAGCATAGGTTTGGTCATATGGTTGGATATAGGTGTGATCATAAGTGTAAGCATTCGATCAATTTGGCCCTCTTATCATGGTGCGGTTGCATAGAATTGAAGTTGTTGGCAATGAACAATAGCAAAACTTCAGCATGCAAACTTCGGATTCATAGCAAAGCAGATTGTAAGAGCAAGTAGCACAAATAAGTAGTGACGTTGACCTAGGAGGTGTAGTAGGAAGATATAGACAGGTACAACATAGGGATCAGCTAAGTAATCAGACAACAAACAATCTGATAGGAGTTTTGAAAATTCAGTTAACAGCCAGGCAAATACTTGTAGCTAAATATCAGCATCAAGAGGGGGATGTAGGTCCTCAATTAGGTTGACTAAACCAAAGCTACTATACTATACCCCGCTATGGTTCATTAAATTGTCGACCACAAATATCCTAGAGAACCAGCCTATCAATTGGGTGGTCTTCCGGTTTGAAAATAGAATTGATTTGGAAACAATCGGCTGTAGCTGCTGCAATGGTAAGCTACAGTAGAACCAGCAAGTCGGTTGCAAGTTTCAAGCTTAGTGATCCTAGTAATGATACTTACCAGGAGCACAACTTGTTAAGATCAGAAAGTTCTGCGGCCCACCTAACGTCTGGGGTAATCTCCAGAAGTCTTACACCTATTTGATATTGTTGGTATATATGCCCTAGGACCTAGTTTTGGCCCACTTATGTACTACTTGACCTTGATATTATATCATTCTGGCATTGTCGTTATCTATGTTTGTTTACATCTGCGCATATGTACTAACATGATAATGTCCCTGGAGACAGATTAGATCTGTGCTCGAACTATAGTCCCCAGTCGATGTACCTTAGTGGATATGTGACAGCTATGGTACTTGTGAGACTGGTATGTGGGCTGGTTAGGCACGTGGTGCTAACGCAGACACATGGGTATATCATTGGAGGATATAATGGATAGACCCGCTGTGAGGCTATGACTTGGTGTCATGAGTTATCCTCACAAGTGATAGGAGATGAATTGATCCCTTGACTTGAGGTCATTGATCATTCTATATGGTTAGGGACTTGCTTTGATACAACCTAACACCTTGCCGTAGTTGAGAGGTCATAACGATTGTCATTGAGCATGTCACGACCCATATGAGAAGGTCAATGGACAGACATAGGATTTGCCCCTTCCTTAGGGAAGTATGATATCCATGGAGCTCCTCTATGGTTCTATGACTGAGAGTGTATGGCCATACCCAGGTGAGAACCTGTTTTAGTCATAGCCATGTGATTGTGTGAAAACAAGTGGTGACACACTTGTCCAATCGGATATCAGTTCGGCAAAGAGACTGTAATGCATCTATACCTAGTTGCGATGATGGGAATGTCGATGTCGATATCCATTCCAATGACCTGGGTAGCAGCGATGCACTGCTAGGTGCCACTCACTGCTTGTGGTGACCTTTGGTCAGCACTGCCAGCGTCAAAGGAACCTACAGGGTCGCAAACCTTGATACTTGAGTTCTCGTATTGATCGGGAAGCCTTATGATCGAGTTATTGGATAACTCGGATCTAATTGGGAGATTTCATCAGCGCCAATGGGCCTGATGAGATGGAAGAATGTTATTGGAGCCAAACTTCATTTTTGGCAGGTTGACCCGTATTTGACCATGGTTGGTCACATTTGGATTAGGGTTGCATTGGATTGGATCCAAATGCTTAATCAACCCATATGATGAAGTTTGGGCTAGCTCATTATCCAATGAGGCCCAATAACAAGTTGTCATGAAGAGGAAATAGGCTAAAAGGGTATAATGGGGAGAGACCCAACCCCATTGGTGCCTAAGGGGCATAATGGGGTTTGGGTCGCAAAAATTGCTTCATTAAGAAGTAATATGCGCCTAGCCCTCTCCCATTGATGGTATGTATGCCTTTAAGGCATGTCTTGGGCTGATATGGTGCTTAGGCAATTATGGATAGGTTGAATGAGATTTATGGTAAAGTCTTGGAGACTTTCCTTGCATCAAACCTCCTCATCCTAGCTCTACACTTGTCATGATCCTAGCCCTTGCCCTAATCGCCTCTTGCCCTATATATGTGACCCTAGCCGCCCCCTCTTTAGATGATTCATCCTTGGAGGTGTGAACACATTAAGAGGGGCGAGAGTAAGGAACAAAGGTGGCGCAACCTCTTCCTCTTCCATCAAGTGGCCGCAAGTCTTCTTCCTTTCTTCTTCTTGGCACAAGTGAAGAAAGCTCTTGACGGTTTCCTCTCCTCTTCATCCTCTTTGGCGCATCCATCCTTGGTGGTGACGCAAAGTGATTGGAGCATCTCCCTAAGGCTTAGATCTTCTTCCCGAGGCTAGCACCGGGCGTGGAAGAAGAGGACTCGAGGCATCCGTGTGTGTGAGACTGCAGAGGGCGCACGCTTGGGCGCCTAACACGACATTGACCTCATCTTGTTTTAAGGTATTTCCTAACTCATCGTGTCGACTCTCTTGCTTGCGATCTTCACTGGGTTTTTGGGACCGGCCTGTTTCGGGGACTTTCTTCCGCTGTGCAATGTATGTATGTATGCTTATAACTCTGAAAAATTGTAAAATGTCCCCGGGGTTTCCCAACAGTGGTATCAGAGCGACTTGCAAGACTCAAACGATGTTTTACGCTTTTCTTTCATGCTCACATGCCATATCTCTATTTTCGTCAATAGCATGATGCATGGCAAACGATTTTTTCTAATTAGGAAAAATTAGGGTTTCTTGTTTCTATCATCCTCTCAATCTCTTTTGGATTTTTGGACTATTTTTCTTGTCTGATTTAAAGATTAAAAGCGCACGTAATTTTGTCAAGTAGGACGGGCATTGTGTCTTTGGACTGGCCAAGTCTCTTGATCTGACAAAATTTCCAGCCGAAAGGATCTCTGAAATCATCATGAAAAATAAATCGCAAAAGATTTGTGAGAAGAAGATGAGAAAAAGAGACTAGTATTATGAAAAAGTAAAATTTCAGATTTTATGTTTTTCATGAGCATGTAGAATTGCATGAGTAAATACCTTGTTTGTGCATGATGTTGTGATCATTAGTCAAATCCCCTTTGCATGCCTGTGATGTATCCTTGTGAGGCCTGCGTGCCGTTTTTTCTTTTTTAACTAAGAAGAGGATTAGGGTGGCGCATGTACTTGGAACTTGGCGCATGCATACCTTGGATGGTGGCGCAACAAGCGTCAAAGGAAGAGGTGCAAGCTTGCTTAGTGGCGCAAGTTAGGCATGGCCAAACCCTTGGGTTTGAGAGCTAGCTAACTTGGCTTCTTGCATTGTGGCGCATCCTCATTGGAGGAAGACCATGGCATTGGCCGAACCCTTGGTGTTATAACCTGATTACTAAGCAAACTATTTATTAACTTGGTGAGCCGATTTACCACGTGGCCCAATCTATGTATTACACTTGGGGTCTATCCTTAAGGTTTGAGAGCTAAACCATGTGAGAAGGACCTTAGAGCCAACCTTGAAGACCAAGATAGAGGGCGGCTAGGATAGGTCTATTTTAGGGGCTTGAGTCCTATGTCAAGAGTTGAACCTCCTTTTGGCATGGGTTGGTTCAATGTCTTGAAAGGGCTTTGATCACATCATCTTTTACTGCTTTCCTTATCTGCTACAAGCATGCCTGTAATGTTTTATCTTCATGTTGTCACTATAGGATTGAATGCATGTATTGCTAGACATAAGATAAAATTGATGAGACCTCAAAAACCCTCATAATAAACTATCAAGTCTAGTAGCCTTCTAACGCGTAGCCCTCACTAAGCTATCGATCAGTGGAGTTGTGAACTGTTTCCCACCCTCGTGGGACACACCCGCTTATCTTTAGAAAGTGTATGGTGACAATGGTTTCCCTAGTCCAGTTTTAACCTGGGCGTGCCTTTGCAAGGAAACTCGTTGGCCCTGGGCATAACGGTTAGGAATGGACTTGACTAGAAGTTCACATGTGCTGGGCACATGGTGAAAGTCTAGAGGCATCGTTGAGAGGTTAGGATTTCATGTTATATCCAGCCCTCGCTGGACATAAAATGCCCAGACTGTCTCAACAAGGGGAGTTGCTTGGAGCAACCGGCCGGCGCGCCCACCTTAGGAAACATGGGTAACTTTGTGCATCTCATCCCACCCTCATGGGACTCGAAGCCTCATGTGAAATAAGGATCCCATCTCACTAGGAAGTCTTAAACTTCCCGATTGACTTTGTGGGTTGTCAATTCAAATTTAAAATAGTGGGAGCAGTAATCATTTAAAACAAGTCCAGTTTAAATGATTCGAAGTAGTACTAATCTATTTTTCTTGGGTGTTGTAGAACAATGGCTACGAACACTGGCGGATTATCACTGCGATCACTCCTTGATAAGGATAAGTTGGTTGGAACTAACTTTATGGACTGGCATCGGAACTTGAAGATAGTCCTCAAGCTCGAGAAAAAGCTGTATGTCCTTGAACAGGCTCTTCCTGCGGCTCCTCCGCCTAATGCCCGAACGGCAAACAGAGATGCTTATAGAAAGCATCAGGATGACTCTTTGGAGGTTGCATGTCTTATGCTAGCCAGCATGGCACCTGAACTACAGGTGCAATATGAGGAGCAGAATGCTTTTCAGATGATCACTCATCTGAAACAGATGTTCGAGGCTTAGGCTACAACTGAGAGATTTAACACCGCCAAAGCAGTCTTTCGTGCGCCAATGAGACCCCATGTTCTCAAACTCATTGGGAATGTGGATCATCTCAGAAGACTGGGACATGCCATAGACAACGAGCTGGTTGTGGATGTTGGGGTATGCCCTTAAGGCTAATGTTTGAGGCCTCGGGATTGTATCAGTATCATGTATAAACTCTAATGTTTATAAAGGCAATGGTTGTTATTCAGGTTGTTACATCATCTGCTGTCATATGTATACTTCTGAATAATGTCTCAATGCTGTTCAGCTTGGCTGACATGCAGTTAAGTCCTTAGTCGAGATATCTTGGTGAACATGAGACAGCCTAGATATGATTGAGACTAATATGTGTTCTAATCTTATAGGATGCTTCGAGCATGGAATAAGATGTAGACTCATAGGTACATTGGATGTACTGGACAGACCCTACTAGGATATTCAATTGCTTGTCACAATGTGAATAATCCTTATATGCAAACAAGTGGCATATGTCCTCTGACTTGAGATCACTTGTGTTTCTAAATGATGATTGTCATTGTTTTGAGGTAGTTCAATATCATTTGAAACATAATGGTTATAGACTATCTTGGATAATGATCATGAGTCAGGTTAGGACACTAGTGATAGATAAAGGATTGCCGTCTCCTTGTTTAGGAGAGTGATGTTCTAAAGGGGCCCCCTGGATGAGATGATTGAGAAAGTGTATGGCCATACCCAGATGACTATGTTCATCTGATCTAATCATTCTCATCATATTGGAGTTACAGGCTTGACACGCTTGTCCAATAAGAACATCCAGTGGCAAAGGAATCAAGTATGCCTAGTGAAGTAGATTCACACTTGTGCTGTGGTTTGGGTGTAGTCTTGGAAGACTCTTTCCTTTATATCGGGAGACAGTGATGTGTTGCTAGATACCCCTCACTGATCGTGATAACGTAAGTTATCGTTACCGACATTTAAAGGAAACCCTTAGGGTCGCACAATTTGATGATATGGCTTACTCATGTCAGATCGTGTGGACTGAATTGTTTCGGTTCATTTTAAAGGGATTTAAACTCTGATTATAAGTGAGATCTGGTCTGATCATGTTTGATTGATTAGGGCTTGAGATCGGTAAGCTTCGATCGAGAGAAGTGATGCTGGATTGGTGAGATCAAGAGCATCGAGAGATCAACGGTTAGATCTTGAACCTTTGGGTTTAATGAGATCTAGATCAAAGGCTTGGCTTAATTGGACTTTGAACCAAATGCAATTGGATTGAATTGGCTTGAACCGGTTCACATGAGTGAACGCTTGGTTCAAAGCATGTAGGCGTTTTGGCGGTTTCATTGAGTGGGCGCATGGCTTCATGTATTTCTATTTTTAGAAAGCATGTAACGCCACTTCTTGTTGAACGCCTCAACGCCTTAAGCCGAAGTTCTTCTCTCTCGACGCCATCTCTCTCGTGTGGCAAAAAAGACTTCACGCCTTGGAGAAATTTCGACAAGCAAAGTCTCATCTCAATTCCCTTCAAGCGATCAAGGAGTCTTGAAGGTCTTTGCTAGCACAAAGAACATCAAGGAGAAGCCATCTCTCTTCTTGTGTGCGGCACCTTTGGAGGAGAGCCCTTTCGATCTCTGCTTCCAAGACGCCATCCATCAAATGGCATTGGTATGAATCTTTCGATCTTTACAAGGTTTTAAAGTTGATCATATGAATATATCACATGCGATCCTTATGAAACCCTAATTCCGCTACCAAAAGTTTTACATGCGCCACTTTAGGGTTTCGCCCCCCTCTTGAAGGGGTCTTTCAGTGGATCTTATTCTGCATTCCCTGCCCCCTAGCTTCAGTCCGTTTATTATTAATTTCAACATGAACCGGATTGAGTGCACACGGGAGGAATTAATGAATATGCTCCAAATAGCCGAGCGTGAGATGGGTAAGACCAAACCCAATTCTGTTCTTTTGGTCCCTGCGACCAAGAAGATAAAGAAGAAGGGTAAGGCACGTGCTAAGAGCAGTGCCAGAGGTCCTACCAAGGCACTGAAGAAAAATGCGAAGAAGTCAAAGGACCAGAGGTGTTTTCACTGTGGCGAGCAGGGTCACTGGAGAAAGGACTGCAAGCAGCTTCAAAATGAGGTGAAGAAAGGCTTGACCTTAACTTCTAGCTCAGGTATCTATGTTACAGAAGTCAACCTTTCTACTTCTATGTCATGGGTATTGGATACCGCATGTGGGGCTCATATTTGTACAAATATGCAGGGGCTCAAGAAAAGTAGATCGATGCGGCCTGGAGAGATTGACCTACGCGTTGGAAACGGGGCACAGGTTGCTGCTGTTGCTATAGGCGTTTTGACTCTCTCCTTGCCTTCTAGACTTCAATTAGAACTAGATAGTTGCTTTTGTGTACCTTCACTTACTAAGAACATTGTATCCATTCCTTGCTTAGCAAAGAAGGGATTTAAGTTTGAAATAAATAAGAACTCTTGTTCTTTTTCATTTGCAAATATGTTCTATGGGAAGGGTACTTTGTACAATGGTCTATATATCTTGGATATGGAAAGTTCTATTTGTAACATAAGTAATAAAAGGACCAAACTGAGTGGTTCAGTTGGTGCTTTCCTATGGCACTATCGATTAGCCCATATAAACAAGAATCACATCCAACAACTCCATGCAAATGGATTGTTAGATTCAAGTTCCTTGGAGGAATTTGATACTTGTGAACCTTGTTTATTAGGGAAAATAACAAAGGCGCCCTTCACCAAGATTGGTGAGAGGGCAGGAGGTTTATTGGATCTCATACATACTGATGTGTGTGGGCCTTTCAATAAACAAGCCAGAGGAGGGTACAACTACGTCATTACCTTCACTGATGACTTCAGTAGGTATGGCTATGTCTACTTAATGAGACATAAATCTGAGTCCTTTGAGAAATGCAAGGAGTTCAAGAATGAAGTAGAGAACCAGCTTGGAAGATCCATTAAAGCTCTTTGATCAGATCGAGGTGGAGAGTACCTGAGTGGTGAGTTCTTTGACTATTTGAGAGAGTCTGGGATCATATCCCAACTCACTCCTCCTGGAACACCTCAATGGAATGGTGTGTCTGAAAGGAGAAATCGAACTTTATTGGACATGGTTCGATCTATGATGAGTCATGCAACTCTACCTCCCTCATTCTGGGGGCATGCACTACAGACAGCTTCTCTAATACTGAATAACGTTTCATCTAAGAGTGTCTCCAAAATACCATACGAGATGTGGAGTGGGAGATGCCCTAATCTCACTTTTATCAAGATCTGGGGATGTGAGGCTTATGTCAAACGTCAGGATTCTAGCAAGCTAGAACCTAGATCTGATAAATGCGTGTTTGTGGAGTATCCTAAGGAAACTAAAGGATGCTACTTCTATGTCCCAACCGAGAACAAAGTTTTTGTTGCTTGGGGTGCTGTCTTTCTAGAGAAAGAATTTCTCATGAAAGAAGTTAGTGGGAGGAAGTTTGACTTGGATGAGGTCCAAGTGCAAGCACAAGACAAAGAGATGGAATTTGAGCCACCTGCACCGGTTGCTAGCCAACCTAAGGCTCAGTTACAGGTCCCGCGTAGGTCTGGGAGAATTCGTCGTGCACCTGAAAAGGTACGGGTCGCTGCCGATCCAACACGATGGGATCTTCATCATTGAGGATGAACCCAGAACTATGATGAGGCGGTCAGTGAACCGGACTCCGAGAGATGGCTTGACGCCATGCGATCCGAGATGGATTCCATGTCGGCTAACCAAGTCTGGGATTTGGTTGAGCTGCCTGTGGGGTAAAACCCATAGGGTGTAAATGGGTCTTCAAGAGGAAGACAGACATGGATGGCAATATAGTTACCTATAAGGGTAGACTAGTGGCTAAAGGATTTAAACAAGTCCACGGGGTAGACTATGATGAAACCTTCTCGCCAGTTGCAATGATCAAATCCATTCGGATTCTGCTTTCTATAGCTGCATATCATGACTATGAGATATGGCAGATGGATGTGAAGACAGCGTTCCTTAACAGGAAGCTGACTGAGGATGTCTATATGTCACAACCTGATGGCTTCATCCATCCTGCAGAAGCTAGTAAGGTCTGCAGGCTAAAGAGATCCATTTATGGATTAAAGCAAGCATCTCAAAGTTGGAATCTTCGATTTGATGAAGCCGTGAGAGATTATGGCTTTATCAAAAGCGAAGATGACGCCTGTGTATACAGAAAATTCAGTGGGAGCTTGGTGATTTTTTTGGTCTTGTATGTCGATGACATACTGCTCATCGGAAACGACATCCCTAGTCTTCAAGCTGTGAAGACATGGTTGGGGAAGTGTTTCGAGATGAAAGACTTAGGGGAGGCCGCCTATATTCTAGGCGTAAGGATCTACCGGGATAGATCCAAGAGGCTCCTGGCCCTTAGTCAGAGTACCTACATTGATAAGGTCCTGGAGAGGTTCAACTTGGAGCAATCCAAGAAAGGATACCTTCCAGTAAGACATGGCCTTACTCTCTCAAAAAGCCAGTGTCCTACAGCACAGGCTGAGAGGGATGACATGAGTCGAATTCCTTATGCTTCGGCAGTGGGATCGATCATGTATGCAATGTTGTGTACTAGACTAGATGTGGCATATGCTGTAAGCATAACCAGCCGATACCAATCCAATCCAGGTCTGTAGCACTGGGTGGCTGTAAAGAACATCCTAAAGTAACTGAGAAGAACTAAGGATTTGTTCTTGGTCTATGGAGGATAGGAAGAACTCAGTATGCAGGTCTATACTGATGCATCGTTCCAGTCTGACCCTGACGACTTTAGATCGCAGGCCGGCTATGTGTTCAAGATAAATGGAGGCGCTGTATGCTGGAAGAGCTTCAAGCAATCTACCATAGCAGATTCTATAACCGAGGCTGAGTATGTGGCCGCTTCTGAGGCAGCCAAGGAAGCCGTTTGGATAAGGAAGTTCTTATGTGATCTTCAGGTGGTCGCTAGTGCAATGGATCCCATTGAACTCTACTATGACAACAATGGAGCAATTGCACAAGCCAAGGAACAACGGTCTCATCAAAGATCCAAACACATACTCAGAAGATTTCACCTGATCAGAGAGATCATTAACAGAGGTGATGTCAAGATTAGCATAGTTGACACAAAGAACAATCTGGCAGACCCATTGACCAAGGCTTTGGCGCAGCAGAAGCATGATGGTCATGCTAGAGATATGGGGTTGAGATTCCTCAACTTCTAGGTCTTAGTGCAAGTGGGAGATTGTTGGTGTATATGCCCTAGGACCTAGTTTTGGCCCACTTATGTACTACTTGACCTTGATATTATATCATTCTGGCATTGTCGTTATCTATGTTTGTTTACATCTGCGCATATGTACTAACATGATAATATCCCTGGAGACAGATTGGATCTGTGCTCGAACTATAGTCCCCAGTTGATGTACCTTAGTGGATATGGGACAGCTATGGTACTTGTGAGACTGGTATGTGGGCTGGTTAGGCATGTGGTGCTAACGTAGACACATGGGTATATCATTGGAGGATATACTGGATAGACCCGCTGTGAGGCTATGACTTGGTGTCATGAGTTATCCTCACAAGTGATAGGAGATGCATTGATCCCTTGACTTGAGGTCATTGATCATTCTATATGGTTAGGGACTTGCTTTGATACAACCTAACACCTCGCTGTAGTTGGGAGGTCATAACGGTTGTCATTGAACAACATGTCACGACCCATATGAGAAGGTCAATGGACAGACATAGGATTTGCCCCTTCCTTAGGGAAGTATGATATCCATAGAGCTCCTCTATGGTTCTATGACTGAGAGTGTATGGCCATACCCAGATGAGAACCTGTTTTAGTCATAGCCATGAGATTGGGTGAAAACAAGTGGTGACACACTTGTCCAATCGGATATCAGTTCGGCAAAGAGACTGTAATGCATCTGTACCTAGTTGCGATGATGGGGATGTCGATGTCGATATCCATTCCAATGACCTGGGTAGCAGCGATGCACTGCTAGGTGCCACTCACTGCTTGTGGTGACCTTTGGTCAGCACTGCTAGCGTCAAAGGAACCTACAGGGTCGCACACCTTGATACTTGAGTTCTCGTATTGATCGGGAAGCCTTATGATCGAGTTATTGGATAACTCGGATCTAATTGGGAGATTTCATCAGCGCCAATGGGCTTGATGAGATGGAAGAATGTTATTGGAGCCAAACTTCATTTTTGGCAGGTTGACCCGTATTTGACCATGGTTGGTCACATTTGGATTAGGGTTGCATTGGATTGAATCCAAGTGCTTAATCAACCCATGTAATGAAGTTTGGGCTAGCTCATTATCCAATGAGGCCCAATAACAAGTTGTCATGAAGAGAAAATAGGCTAAAAGGGTATAATGGGGAGAGACCCAACCCCATTGGCGCCTAAGGGGCATAATGGGGTTTGGGTGGCAAAATTTGCTTCATTAAGAAGTAATATGCGCCTAGCCCTCTCCCATTGATGGTATGTATGCCTTTAAGGCATGTCTTGGGCTGATATGGTGCTTAGGTAATTATGGATAGGTTGAATGAGATTTATGGTAAAGTCTTGGAGACTTTCCTTGCATCAAACCTCCTCATCCTAGCCCTACACTTGTCATGATCCTAGCCCTTGCCCTAACTGCCTCTTGCCCTATATATGTGACCCTAGCCGCCCCCTCTTTAGATGATTCATCCTTGGAGGCGTGAACACATTAAGAGGGGCGAGAGCAAGGAACAAAGGTGGCGCAACCTCTTCCTCTTCCATCAAGTGGCTGCAAGTCTTCTTCCTTTCTTCTTCTTGGCACAAGTGAAGAAAGCTCTTGACGGTTTCCTCTCCTCTTCATCCTCTTTGGCGCATCCATCCTTGGTGGTGGCGCAAAGTGATTGGAGCATCTCCCTAAGGCTTGGATCTTCTTCCCGAGGCTAGCACCGGGCGTGGAAGAAGAGGACTCGAGACATCCGTGTGTGTGAGACTGCAGAGGGTGCACGCTTGGGCGCCTAACACGACATCGACCTCATCTTGCTTTAAGGTATTTCCTAACTCATCGTGTCGACTCTCTTGCTTGCGATCTTCATTGGGTTTTTGGGACCGGCCTATTTCGGGGACTTTCTTTTGCTGTGCAATGTATGTATGTATGCTTATAACTCTAAAAAATTGTAAAATGTCCCCGGGGTTTCCCAACAGATATGTAATTAGAGCAAGAATCAGCAGCAATGAACAGTTAAATTAGCTAGTCTGTACCTTTGTTTCAAAATCTCTGAAACTAAAATAGCAACCTTTCTGCTGTGGTTTGGGAAATGCAAAATCAAATAGGGAAGGTTCAGAATCTACATTCCAGGATTGCAGAAGTGGTAAGCTACTGTACCAAGGGTGAAATCCAGGAGAATTTTTAGGTGGGGAAGGGTCTTGCCCAAACAACTTGCTGGACTCTCTACTCGTTCACACCAGAGAGGATTGGAGACTACCCATGAGTTTAGATAGTCTCCAATGATCTCCAAACACTCAAGTGGACTTAGTTGAAGGAGGAGGTTGGTTAACAGTAAACCAGAAATCAGCCTCCTCTTCATGCGATCGGTAACCACAGCAATGGGACTTGCTGTGATTGGGATTTATGCATCCAGAGGTAGTCCCTAAGTGTATCACTTAGTTGAGATAACGTTGGAGGTTCCCCTATGTCAGAAAGCTCAGCAAACCTAGAAATTCCAGCAAGAAAATTCAGAAACTAGGTTCAGAAAAAAAATTCAGCAAAAGCTTACCTCTAAGCTACCGAGGACTGCAGCTAGGGGAAACCTCCAAAGCAATCTATTAGATGAGATAATTTTGGTGTTCACCTCAGTTTAGAAACTCCCAAGGGCTCGCATAAATTCAGAAACTACATATCCGTAGAAGTTTCAGAAAAAACCAGCGGAACTTGGTCAGCAGCCATGATTCTGACTGTGACTAAAGGCCATGTAGCTAGAGAGCCTTTAAACCTATCTATTAGTGAGATAGTTTTGAAGGTCTCCTCAGATCAGAAACTCATAACAGAAAACTGTTGGAATTTAAAATTTAAAATTTTCTTTTTTCTTTTTCTATTTTTAATTATTTTATATTTTATTATATTTATTTGCTATTTTAATTTTAGCAAGGGTATTAGTGGCACATTTGTGGTAGCCGTCGGATTTAATCCAACGGTTCTAACCGTGGGGGGTTTAGCCTATAAATTGGCATCTGACCCTTAGGTATAGACACAATAGAAATTGCATAGCTAATAGCATTTGCAAGATCCCCTCAAGTTTTCTTTCCTCTTTTGCTTCTCAAAGTTCAAAGGTGGTTGATCAACTTCTCAACGGTCGTGATCTGTAGGAGAAGAATCTTGGTTGTATCCTGGGTGATCCCTCTGGATTTGGCTCACACGAGAGCCCAGAAATTCACCTAAGGACAGCAGGTTTCTCCGCACCTCCAGGTTCTTTCGTTCTTGTTATTTACTTTGCTATCTTGTTGATTATATAGAAATAATTTAACCTACCCTCGTTCTAACATTCTTTGGTGAATATTCTGGTAGTTTGATTAAATTATTTTTTGTATCAATGTATAAGTTCATTCCTTTTGCCTTTACATTGCATTATGAATTTTCTTACTGTTTAAACCTGTTTCACTATTGTCGGCTCCGTCGGCGACTGAGAAATCAGGATTTTATCTTAATCCCAGTTTTTGTCATCAACGCCTATGAATTTTGTCGTTACTGTTTGAAAAAAAAACAAAAAAAAAATCAATTTCGTTATTGTCGCCTCGATCGACGATCATGAAATTAGGTTTTTTTTTCCCAGCTTTCCGCCGTCGCCTCGATCTCACTTTGCCATCTCTCGATCCCACCATCACCGTTCGTCATTCCTCGTCGCCGGCGCGTCCACATTCACTGGCGGATCTCAAGCAGCAGAGATCACCATCGAGAGTAGCAGCGGGCCTTCGCAAAGCTTCGGCTGCGCTGCTCGCGACTTCTCTGCGGCGTTATCCCTTAGTCCGACTCGCCGTCGCCGACATCTGGACACTATTGGACATGCAACACGAACAGCAGAGCATCGGCGAAAGGGAAGCAGAGGCTGGCGGCGGTAGGGTTTCGTGCGGCGGTTTCGGTCGCATGTCACGAGCAGCACATCGACTGATTTGCTGCGCTCGCTCGTTTGAGTGTTGCACCCGGATCTGCATCGCAAGGGTCCAACACGATTCACCTGATACCCGGATCCACATTCGCCTTCTCGCGTTCGTTCAACGCATTCAATGCGGGTGACATCAGTGCGTCGGTGGGTGACGTCAACTCATCCGTTTGACGCGTTCGCCTACGAAGTTGATTGTTTTTTTTTAAAATAAAAAAAAATCTGAAATCTTAACTTCAGCAACTGTTTCTTTGATTTAAAAAAAAGGAAAATTTTGATTTTAGCCATAAGTAATTTCGATTGTATTAAAAAAAAGGGTATAGTTTCTGAAAATTAAATCCTTTTAGAACTGCAGCTAGAAAATTAAATCCTTTTGGATCAATTTGTCTGCAAATTATATTATTTTTAGAATTGCATGCTATAAATTTTATTTCCGTGCTTTGCTAAAATTTTGAACTTTTAGCATCATACTCTGTTCCGAATTGCTTCTTTAAAAGTAGAACAACATATGCTAATATCATATTTGGTATAGTTCCTACTACTTTGTTGAAAGTAGAACAACATGTATAAATTTTTATTTACAGCATTTCTTATGATTCTAGCCATGTTGAACTCTTTTGCCATAATTTGTAAATGGTTCACTTCAATAATAATTCTTATATTAAGAAAAGTATTTAATAAGGATATTATTAATCCTAGAATGATTTTAATTGATAAGGTTCAAAACAAGAAAAAATGATTTAATCCTAAACCTCAAGTAAATATAGTTGAGGGTGAACCTTCCACAAACACTATTAGGTCAGTTTCCTTCGCTCCTTCTGTCAATTTAGTCCACCATGATTCTGAATGGTGGCTTGACTCTGGAGCTAATGTTCATATTTGCTCTAAAAAAAATATTTCACTTCCTTTCAAAACACAAGTGGAGGAAGTGTTGTAATGGGAAATGGAACATCTGTGAATGTGCTAGGACATGGGAATGTCAACCTGAAGTTTACTTCTGGGAAGTCAATAATTCTCAAAGATGTTCTACTAGTTCCAGATGTGAAGAAAAATCTCATCAGTGGATCTCTTCTAGTTCAATTAGGATATAAAATTGTACTAGAAGCAAACAAGGTTGTCATTACTAAAAAAGACAATTTCATCTGTAAAGGGTTCATCACAGGAGGACTCTTCAAAATAAATGTAGTCCCTTGTCTAATAAATAAAGATTCATTTTCTTCATCTTCTCTAGCATTAAATTCTGAAATGAATTTATTGGCATGACAGACTTGGTCATGCTAATTTTAAATCTATCAACAAAATGATAAATTTAGAATTAATTCCTAAAATAAATTCTAAAATAAATCCCAAGTGTGAAATCTGTGCTAAGGCTAAACAACCTAGAAAATCCTTTAAACAGTTGAATCTAGAAATTCACAATTTCTAGAGTTAATTCACAGTGATGTTTGTGATTCAACTTCAACCTTAACAAGAGGAGGTAACAAATATTTTGTAACTTTCATTGATGATTGTTCAAGATATTGTTATACGTATCTTCTTAAAACCAAAGATGAAGTTTTAAATAAGTTTAAAATCTTCAAAGCTGAAGTTGAAAACCAATAAGATAAAAAGATAAAAATAATTATATCTAATAGAGGAGGAGAATACATGTCTAATGATTTTACATCCTTTTGTCAAGAATATGGTATAATCTATCAAATAACACCTCCTTATTCACCACAATCAAATGGTGTGGTAGAAAGGAAAAATAGAACTCTTCTTGATATGGTTAACTCCATGATGCTGAGTTCAGGTGTACCTCAAAATCTTTGGGGAGAAGCATTACTATCTTCATGCTTCATTCGTAACAGAATCCCTTTGAAAGATAAGGAGGTCACGCCCTATGACCTTTGGAAGGGTCATAAGCCAAGGCTTAATTTCCTTCGAATGTGGGGGTGCCTTGCTAAAGTCAATATTCCTGAACCTAAAAAGAAAAAACTAGGTCCTAAAACTATAGATGCTATTTTAATATGTTACTCTTTAGATAGTAACACCTATAGATTCTTGGTAATCAATTCTGAAATACCAGAAATATCTAATAACACATTAATTGAATTTAAAGATGCTTCCTTCTTTGAGCATATATTTCCCTTCAAAAATAAAATCTCATCAAGCATTAAATCAACCTCAAATCAACCTGAAACATCTTTTACACCTATAATTTCAAATTCTTTTCAACTAGCTGAACCTAGGAGTCAGAGAGTTAGAGTTGAGAAGAATTTTGGTGATGACTTCATAACTTATTTAATTAAAGACACACCTAATTCTTATCAAGATACTCTTAACTCTCCTGATGCTCCTTTCTGGAAGGAGGCAATTCACAGTGAGATGGAATCAATCCTAAGTAATCATACTTGGATTCTCACTGATTTACCTCCAGGAAATAAACCCTTAGGATGTAGGTGGTTCTTTAAAAAGAAATTAAGGACTAATGGATCTGTAGAAAAATATAAGGCGCATTTAGTTGTTCAAGGCTTTGCTCAAAAGGTCGGCGTTGACTATTTTGACACTTACGCACTTGTAGCAAGAATAACTACCATAAGAGTTATGCTTGCATTTGTTTCCATCCATAAGTTGTTTGTTCACCAAATTGATGTGAAGACTGCTTTTCAACATGGAGATCTAGAAGAAAAAATCTATATGAACCAACCTGAAGGGTTTATCTCATCTGGTTCTGAAAATAAAGTTTGTCGACTAGTTCAGTCATTGTATGGACTTAAACAAGTTCCAAAACAATGGCATGAAAAATTTGACAAAGTTATAGTTTCATATGGATTTCAAATCAATGAATTAGATAATTGCCTATATACTAAAAAGATAGATGAGAACAAATTTATAATCTTATGCCTTTATGTAAATGATATTCTTATTTTAGCACCTACTTTAGAATTAATAACTGAAATCAAATTCTATCTTTTAGATAATTTTAGCATGAAAGATATACGAGAAGAGATGTGATTTTAAGCATGAAAATTATAAAATCTTCAAATTCTCTAGTCATATCTCAATCACATTACACTAATAAACTCCTAAAAAAGTTTAGTTTTAGTAATTGTTCTTCTCTTTCTAATCCTTATGATCCTAATGTCATATTGGAAAAGAATAATGACAAATCTGTAGATCAAGAAAAATATGCTTAGTGTATAGGATCACTTTTATATCTTTCAAATAGAACTAGACTAGACATAGCCTATGTTGTTTCCAGATTAAGTAAATATACCTGTAATCCTAGTCAAACACATTGGAATGCCTTAAATAGAGTTTTTAAATACCTTAAACGCACTAGTGCATATGGTTTGAGCTTTTCTGGTTATCCTTCTATTGTAGAAGGATTTAGTGAAGCTAATTGGATATTTGATTCCAATGATATCAAATTCACTTCTGGCTATGTGTTCTTACTAGGAGGAAGTGACATTACATGGCAATGTTCCATGCAATCTATAATAGCTAGGAGCACAATGGAAGCAGAATTAGTGGTTTTGGATGCCACATGTATTGAAGCCGAATGGCTTAAAGAATTACTTTCTTCACTTCCATTTTCTTTTGCTCCTTTAGCTCCTATTTCTATTCATTGTGACTCTCAAGCCGCAATAGCATTTTGTAAGAAGAAACTAATAAATATGAAAATGAGTAGCCACATTAAAATTAGATAAAAGTCTATTAGATGGCTGGACTCACATGGAGTTGTAGCTCTTTCTTTTGTAAAGACTGAGCACAACCTAGCCAATGGCTTGACCAAAGGCATGCCTAGGACCAAGATCCTAGAAGTATCGAGAGGAATGAGAATTAGTCTGTAAATAGGCCATTCAGCGGTGGGAACCCAACCTCTGTGATAGGAGATCCCTTGAAGGAGGTTCAATGTGGTAATAACAAGCTGATTGACTGGCTAATAAGCACTTTGAAAAATAAAAATTACAAAACATTATGGTGTATAAAATTTTCTGTGACAAAGTTGATACTCTACACTCCCATTCCTGAGGATAGATTTGTACTTATATTGTAGAGGAAAGGAAAACTTCCCAAAGTGGTTAATTACCATGATATGAGCCTCTACCCTCATCCCTTGCAGGGAACTTCCTATATGAGAGAGTCTGTATACGGCCGCAACTGAGGACATAGACAACCCTCAGAAGCTCTCATGAATGATTCATGTGCACGGCCAAAAATGCGCAACACCGCGATCAGTCCACCTATATTGTGTCTGAGAATGTTAAAGTATGGGTCAAAGGAAAATAGTTCAAGACTAGTTCACTATCTTTCCTTCAGATAGAGGCATTTTTAATAAGTAAAGGATATGCCTTTAAGTGCACTTTACTGACCGCATAATATAGACAATGAGCAAAAATTTAATTTTAATCTTTTTTTTATTTCATTTATATTTAAGAAAAGTTTTAATTTTGTAGGGGATTGTTGGAATTTAAAATTAAAACTTTACTTTTTTATTTTTCTATTTTTAATTAATTTATATTTTATTTAATTCATTTGCTATTTTAATTTTAGCAAGGCTATTAGCGGCACATTTGTGGTAGCCATCGAATTTAATCCAACGGTTCTAACCGTGGGGGGTTTAGCCTATAAATTGGCATATGACCCTTGGGTATAGACATAATAGAAATTGCATAGCTAATAGCATTTGCAAGATCCCTTCAAGCTTTCTTTCCTCTTTTGCTGCTCAAAGTTCAAAGGTGGTCGATCAACTTCTCCACGGTCGTGATCCGCAGGAGAAGAATCTTGGTTGTATCCTGGGTGATCTCTCTGGATTTTGCTCACATGAGGGCCCAGAAATTCACCTAAGGACAGCAAGTTTCTCCGTGCCTCCAGGTTCTTTTGTTCTTATTATTTACTTTGTTATCTTGTTGTTTTGAAGGTCTCCACAAATTAGAAACTCAGAACAGAAAACTTCAGAAATTCAGAATAAGGAAAAAAAACCAAAGGTTCAGTGAACAGAAATTCAGCAAGGCTTGAACAAAATCAGCTTGGTTGAGGGGTTTGTCTTCAACTAGCTCTTGGTAATTTCTACCGCAATCCTCACTGCAGCCATATGGACTGATGGTGCCGATTGGAAATAGGTTAGAAAATCAGGATGGAAATTAGAACAGGAAACACTTTGGTACCAGGAAAAAAATTAGAACAGAATTCACTCATTCAGGAGATGTTTTATGTGCAGAAGACAAAATCAAATGCATGAGCTCCTTAGGGCTGCTCTGATACCCCTAATGTAGGGTGAAGCTACCAGGATTCCCTAAGGTTTGAGGCTTCACAAACATTCAGCAAGCAGGCGCAACTCATAAGCAAAAGAATAGAAAATTTCAGCGAGCATGCAACCTTATAGCAGAAGTATTCAGCGTGGAAGGAGTATACCTGAGGCCCCCTAGGGAAGGGGGCCAAGACCCCTTTCTTTGCTCCAAGCTCCTAAATCTTGGTGATAAGGCTAAGATGGGTGATTAAATGGCTTACAACCAGTTGGATAGCAAGGTTGGGAGAATACAGCCCCAAGCACTCGTAAACTAACAAAATTGTCCTTAGGGGATCTTGTTCAGTTCTTTTTCCTTATAGCCTGATGGAGGGCCAACCCCTGCCCCTCAAAAGTCACATAGGACTAGGAGGAAGCGCTCCCAAAATGGCTTCCCCTCCTAGGGCATCTTGTTGCATTTTCCTTGTTTGCATTTTCTTTTATGGCACTTCCCTTATTTGTCAAGCATTTTACTTTCTAGCACACCATGTACTTCTCCTTACTAGGTTATGCATTGCATGCTAGGATAGTATATTTTCATTTGCAACTAACATGGCAGGTTAGGATCAGCTCAAGGGGACACCAAAGAGTTCAACTCAAGCCACGCAACAAGTGGAGATCCAATTATGGAAAGAGGCACTTCAACACTTCAACTAAAGACTTCAAGTTTGAGATGCTTGCAATCAATGCAACTTCCCCTTCCAAATCAAGCCAAGGCGTCACCTATGGAGGAGGATTCGAATGCAAGAAAGAACCAGCCCACACCTTGCCATTTGTGCTAAGCCATCAATGCTCAAAATCAAATCCACAATTTGTGGAAACCAACAAAGGAAGTCTTCTAGCCGCCCAAGCCTTTGAAGGAAGTAATTCAAAATTCAAAGGTGGTTCATTGTATGAGGACACAAATCCATCCAAGCCAACAAGGAAAGAGGCCAAAGAAATTTCGGCCACAAGGAAAAGCTCCACCGAAATAACAAGAATTCGAATTCAAAATCAGCCACTAAAGGAAGGATCCAATCAAGACATTAATGCTGAATTTTTTCTTACTTGTTTTGTAATTTCGCCTAGAGTAAAATGTCACCCTTACCCATGGCCCAACCAGCCTATAAGTTGTATTTCGCTTGCTTATTGTCGATTAGTTGCCTAGGTAAAATAAACTTGTGTTTGCAATGGTGCTTGTGTCACCAAATACTTCTCCTCTCCCCTCTTCTAAATGGCCAAGCCCTTTCCCTTCACTTCTACCCCTCTTCTCCTTCTATCCTCTAGCCCTTTAACTCATCCGAGATCTTGAAGACTCCCTTGAGCATCTTGTGCGAGCAATCAATGGAACTCCTAGAAATTGCGCCCATCAAATATCAAGGAGTGATCTTAGAACTTCCTTCAAGTCTCGGCACCCCTTCTCTTCTTCAAGCCAAAAGCTCGACCCCTTCTTCAACCTCATGATCTCAAGCACAAGCAAAGCCTCTCCAATCATTGGTGTTGAAGCACACTTGAATCTGAGAATCAAATGGATGATATCTCATTGAGCAAGCTAAGTTTTATGAACTCTTTGTGTTGTTTTCCTTCTTCCCCCCTTCAAGAGCAATTTCCTACACTGATTTTTAAATTTGTGTGTTGAAGGTTGGCACAGGGATTTGGTGGTTCATCTTGGTGCAAGATTTCTCTTCCACCCCCCCCCCCCCTCTTAAAATATTAGATAGTCAGAACATCTATTAGTAAGAGAATTTGGGAGCTTAACTCCCCACTTGACTCTATTTTGTTGTTGGATGATTAAACTTTATTTTGAATTCACCCATGCATGTGTAGGCCTATGTGAAATCTTGTGTAACTGACACCTTCCATCAGAATAGGACTAATGAAGAATGGGACGTCACAACCCTTCTACTCTCAAGGGTCGCGCTGTAAGTATTTCTTCTAGTATTTCAATTCCTAGTTTTAAAGTAATATAGTTTCGATTTTCACTAAAAAAAATACAAAAAAAAATATTTTCAAACTCTGTTAGAAGTAATTTCGGGTTTTATTATAAAATACAAAAAATATTTTTCCAAAGGCATTGTTTGCATGCACCCTTATCTTGTGATTGCCCCCTTGCATCATAGCTGAGGGCTTCAAGGATGTGCTTCTTGTTCCTGAACTCCAAGGACTCCTTCACGCCAAGCCTTCAGCAAGCACCACTCAAATAGCTTACTTGGAGTTGGGAAGAAAAGGGAAGAGGAAGGTAACAGTTGAGAGCAAGAAGAGGAGGGGGATGAGATAGAGGAGGCTCGGCTCCAAGAACACATACACACGCAACCTTAAATCTTCAATAGTTTTTTTCATCAAAAGTGGTATATCCCCCAAAAGATCGAATGCAAGGCTTTTAAACCCCTTCCTCTCAACATTACAATGCCCATCAACATTCATTTCTCAAGTGGTATCCTCCCTTTGAACTGGATGGTATGGATGGTGCTTTAGTAAAAATTCTGGCATGCATTGGGTGCGGCAAGGAGATGGCATGTTGGTCTTGAGCCAGAACCTGCAATGTTGAAGGTCTTTAGCTGACGAGATGCTTAGTCATGTATTGGCACATTTTGATGTCCCTGCCTTCTTTGGATGTGGCAGCATTGGTGGCGTGTTGCATTAGTGTATGCAAATGGCAGTGGAAGTTGATTGGATCTTGCATGTTGGTTCTACTTTGGTTCATTTGAAGAAGTATTTTGACTTGGGTGGGTGGGTAGCCCCAGCTAGATTTTTTGACTTGTCTTTTTTCTTGACTTGATGTTTGATTTTGACTGGATGGCTAATTTAAGGGTTGTATGTTGATGGGTCAAGATGCCTTGTTGGATTACATAGACCCATCAATCTAGGCTAATTGCAACCTATTACATAATCTAGGAAAAGTAAATTGCTTAAAAGAAAAATAGGTTCCAAGGCTACCCCTCTAGTCAGCATTACAAGATATGGTAAGTGCATAATAAAATAAACAGGCTTATAATATTAAAATGTCCCAAAATGCCCTGCATATCAATATACAGGTAAAGTCAAAGTCGGTTCTCGAGGTAGGCCTAAGGTGTCGAGATCGTCTCGCATCCATGCTCCTGCAACATTTTGTGAATTTCTCTTCTCTTTGACTTGTTCTATTTTCTACAACGAGGACGATACATATATTTCTTTCTAGCTTGACATGTATTTGATACTTGTATTTTCCGATGTTATCTGATGATGCATGTTTGGTTTTTATTGATAATTATGGAGTAAATGATGTGTAGTATGCAATGGTTTAAGTCTAGGGTACTTACACATATTTTGTATTTGCCTAAGCATTGTTAATATGTATCATGAATGTTTATGATTTTAGTAATACAAGCCCATTTTATCCTTAGCTGTGTAGTTAGAAACAATTTCGAGTAATTGAATTGATGGCTTAGGGAATTCTGAAATTTTATATAGAATAAAATTTTTGAGTAAACATAATTCTAGTATGTATAAAATGCATTTATGAAATGTTATGCCCCCTTGTGATACAAGCTTAGTAGAAGTTACTTAAGTTTAATTTTCTTATGTTTGCTTGATAAAGGATTTTCATGTATAGAAAATTGATGACACTTGTATAAAGAGGCTTGCTCCAACTCCTCTAGTCTAAAGATTAGAAATCATGAGTTACATTATACCATGAGTGGTATACCTTAAATCTGTTTCGAATAAATAATAGAGGGAAAACTTTAAAAATAAATATTTATCCCTTATGCAGAAAGATCGATAATGATTTAAAAACCATGCCCTTGGCCGGCTCTCTCCAATATAAAAAAATAAAATAAAGAAAAGAATAAAAAGCTGAGAGAAAGAGAGAGATAGAGGTCAAGTGGACTACTCCACTGATTTTTCATGATTGAGATTTTGAGTTCTATTATACTACTATGTAGTATACTCTAAATAATGTTGTGATGCTAACAAGAAAGGACATATAACCGTTTAAAGACTAGTTTGCCCTAAAAGTCTCTCTACTCCGAAACATCACCAAGATTCTAAAAATGAGAATTTCATCTGTTAGGTAAATGTGGATTTATTAAAGTGAGAGTATATAATGCTTAGTAAGTTGAGATTGGATGCAATAATATGAATTATGATTTTTATCTATGTTGGATTATAAAATCTTGAGAGTTTACTGTTGACATAGATTTTTATAGAGTTTTACATGTCAATTTACTTGTGAAATCATTCCCATTTCATGACTTTACACGCCTCATAACTGCCTTTATTTGGATACATCTATGGAATCTACACCTGTTTCGGTATTTTCACATTTTCAGGTCAAAACGATCACAAAAGGGTAGATTTTGGCACTCTTGTGGCAAAGGAGCTCATCCTAACTCAAGAAGATCCTAACCAGAAGCTTTCAGATTTGTTGAGGCCTTTGTTGGAAATCATGACTGGGTCCCGATCAGAATCATGCCCGTGATCGTCGTTATGCCTGAAGTTGAAACAGACAAATCACGACCGGATCACGACCAAATTCTTGCCTGAGATCGCGGACCCGCCTGTTACGAAATCACGATTTTCACTCAAATCTCATTGACCTAACCCTAAAGGAAGCTCAGGGGCGTTAAGGACCTTTCTCCCCCATTGACAAAGGAGGTGAGGAGTAGCTTTCGGCGGTGGATTTGCTCACGAAATGGTGATTTTATGGAAGAAAAGCTGGCTGAGTTGCAATGCATGGGCGGCTAAAGCTTTGCAGGAAATGGAAGCTGGTAGCGAATACTTCTTTTGCTGGAAGATGGAAGCGGCTGCAGTAGCTTTGCAGAGCATGGGGAAGAGAAGAGAGCCCACCAGGATGAGAGGAGATAAAAGAGAGAAGAGAGTTCAGTTTTAGGGAGAGGAGGGGATTCGCACGGGTGAAGGAACAAAGGAGAAGTTGTGCTTGCGAGAAGGAGGAGGAGAGCTGCGCCTTTGCATCTAGCGAAGATATCTTGGTTCCAAGCCTCTTAGGAACAAATATGTAAGAAATACTTGGCATTCATAGTCGTCTAGCTAGCCATTTCGAGATCTGTCGGTACTTGCCCATTAGTCCCTGTGGGATCGATATTTTATTACTTCGATAGACCCGTGCACTTGCGGGGAACGCCTACTATATCTGTGGGTGCTATCATTTACTTCTAACAAGTTATTTAAATTTCACAAGTTTTGAAAAGTCAATTGTTTGAATTGTTGACTAAGTACATGTCATGGTAGAATGAACAAGTATTCCTTATTTTTACATTCTCCTTACATATGATGATATTGCTTGAGGACAAGCAAAATTCTAAGTCTAGGGTATTTTGATGCATTGCATTTACATCATATGTCTCTCTATATTTTATGTGATATTCCGTGCTCAACCGTAGGATTTTATACTAATTTTTAATGTTTTTATCTTCTATTGTATAGAATATTTACTTTTCTTGGTTTTTCGTGCAAATATAGATAATATTGCTAAAAAAAATGATGGCTTTAGTGAGTTTTGACACAATGAAATGATTCCTAATGAAAAAAATGAGGCAACACGTACAATTTTGAGCAAAACGGAGGTCAGACGAAATATTCATGGTCACAACCATGAGTCCATTCATGGGCCGTGAGTATAACACTACACAAGAGAATAGTTCTCTGCCAAATCCCAATTTTACATAGAAACATTCATGGCCACTCTTGTGAACTATTCATAGGCTGTGAGTGACTCGATGCACAAGAAACAAAAGCTGATTTTTCTCATAGAAACTTTCATGGCTACAGCCGTGAACTCATTATAGCCCATGAAGATGTGCGCCCAACTCGGTTTTCTCTTCGATTGAATATCAAATCTAGTCAAAACTTAGCCAAACTTTGAAAAAACCTTCCCACAAGGGTCCCACATGGATTAAATTATAAAAGGGGAGGTTTTGAAAGGATTTAGGAGAACTTATTGGGACGAAATTAGATAGAGGCGGCGGCTAGGGCAAAAACAGGTGGCTAGGCAAAATTTCGATGAGGAGATGACGCAAAGGAGGAATTTTGCTGCACAATCTTCATCTCCTGATCGAAGCGAAGGTTTCATCATTTCTCATAGTGTTTCCTTATATTAAGATTGAGTTTTCATGTTGAATTCATCATACTATATGCTGACTACTATGAACATGACTGGTTAAACTTCTTTTTCGGGATTTGGGGCGTGGCCCGTTGACATTTTATGAATTAAATATTTGTTAATAATTATATTGAGTTGATTTTATTAGAATTGTGCTTATTTCGCTTTATTACTCGGACCAAGTTTTAATGTGTTTGAGACATCACGAGAAGGATCGAGAGGTGAATTGTGATATCGGATCTATTCTTTTCAAACATGTGAATTCAATCACGAGAGTAGTTTGAATTCACTTGAAAGATTTTACGATTTGTCATAGAACTTAATGGGCCTAATTATGATAATTGTTACGAGAGTATGGAATTATTGTGATTAGGTATTGGATTACACTTCGAAAGAAGGTAATTTGAACACTTGGACAAATTCCTTTCAGTGCTTTAATTTTTTTTTACTTAGATTATTTTATTAAATTCTGAATTGTCAATGTGGTGAAACCATAGTCCCAATTCTCTCTGCATACGTTTTCTACCTGAAACGCTTGTTTTTTGCTTTGTCGCACATCAAAATTTTTGAATAGAAACCACTCTTTGAATCATTTAGTTATAGATTGACCATGTAATCGGTAATTGACTGTTAGATCCTAATTGTGAATGATCTTTATTTATTACTTCGATAAAATCATGCACTTGCGGTCGCATCACATGCTTAGATCATGCATGCGCCACTTGTAGACTCCTAAGTGAAATGAAAATCAAAGAAAGATTGACTATGAGTCATTGAGGATTGATGGATGGGTTTTCATGAAAAACTATGATTGATTATTGTAGGTTTTTCATTACATATAGTATAGCATGAGTTGGTACTACTTGTGCATCGTTACATATGGCCTATAGGTGCCTAGGTCTTGTGATTATGATATGAAAAGGAGGAACGGATCACAGCATTAGACTTGAAACCCAATGAGGTTGGCATAGGGCCTATAGGTGCCTAGGTCTTGCGATAGAAGCTAGGCCTGAGCAGTAAGGCCCTACCACTGGCCTAGGCACCTGGCCATCATTAGCAAGGGTGCTAATGGGGTTGGCATAAGCAACAAAGGCAGGGCAGCTTGTGCTTTGTTTTGTAGTCAACCACGCAGGCTGGGGACCAAAACGAGCAAAAAATTGCCCTTAATGGAAAGGCCGCTTCCCTCTTCCTATTTGTGCTAGTCTTGATGCAATTAATTATAGATGGGGTGATCCATGCTACTTTTTAGGGAGAGGCGCTAGCTTGTATAAATGAGTAGGTAAGGGGTCAGCCAAGATAAACACATCTATTCTTCTCTCTAGTTGATGCCCTCTCTCTCTCCATTCATCCTCTTTGTTGTTGCCATCTTTTCCTCCTTTTTCCTTGTTGCTGTGAACCCCAAGGAATTTTCCAAGGCTTTGGTCCATGCTTTTGAGGCTAAAAACATTTGTGAAACGAGGTGATATCCAAGGGGTTACTATGTGGATATCAGTAGAGGCCGAACAATTAGACACCTACAATTGTTAGTCACCAACATCAAGCACTTCTAGAGTAAATTTTCTATCATGCCCTTTGAGCCATATCTCACATGGATCCTCTAGGTATGGAAAATCAATTTAAGGTAAATTTCTCTATGTTTTATAATGATTAAAGAAATTTTTTTTGCCTATAGTTTGCCCCCAACAGATACAACTTACCACATTTACGTAACCGTAGAGTCATATCGACTATTATTGGGTGGGTATATTTTTAAGTTATATATGAAGTACAAGTGACCAATAGATGATTTATCTTTCCTTCTAAAGTAAATATGATAATCTAGAGCCCCTTCTATGTGTTTATGACTTAAGAGTGTATGATCATATTTAAGAGACATTATTCTCTTATCTTGAGTCACTCCCATATGATTGGAAAAGTAAGCATGATATACTTGTCAAATCTAGGATTATCTATAGGCAAAGAGATTATATTTAGTATAAGAAATTTTATTAGTGTCTAGGGGTTATCGATTGATAATATTTTCGTATAGCTTGTTAGTAGTGATGTATTACTGGATACCTCTTACTGCTTATGATGACTTATCTAGTTCAACTTTGCTAACATCATTAGGGACCTATATAGTTGCACACGCAGAAACTTGTAGGTCACATTTTGATTGAATAGTCTTAGGTCAATTTATAGATTAATTAGAGTCTATTTGAGACATTGGAGATGGTAGATAAAGGGAAGGTTGAATGAGCAGTTCATATTGATTGATCTGTAATGAGAATAGGGCTACGTACCTATTCCAAGTGATCTAGATAAGCTAATTGAGCTTTAGGCAAAATAATTTTACTGTATATTATTCGTTCAATATGGAAGAAATTGCACACATAATGAGAAAAAAATAATGATGTTAGTTTACAAATTTCAGTAAAAAAATTCTTAGAAAGTAAACAAATTTTAATATCCGGTGATGCAATGTATATATGAATTGAATCGCTGAACGAGGGAACGACGGCGCACAACTTGCGGCACAAGCGCATGACTCTCTCCTCTCCTCTCCTTCCTGCATCATTCTTGTCATCATTCTTTCTCTCAGGCGCTTCTGTTTCTCTCCCTTTCAGTCTTTCGTATCCCTGTTCATGTGTTGATCAGTTTATATCCAAAGCAACAACTCACATCAGGTCTATAGAAAATCAAGCACCACAACAAACGGTGGAGCTAACCAAGCAGAGGTTCCATGAAAGGTGACGCTGGCGGCAACGCTGATCACAAGGATGCATGGCACAACGGTAATGGCAAGTCCCTTCTCTCTCCCCGGGATCCCAAGCCGTGGACCCCCTCCTCCATCCCCAGGCTCATGCTCTTATTCCTCCTCTCCATCATCCTCCTCTACCTCTTCTTCCCCGTTCATGTCCTCCTCTCTCACTCCTCTTGCCCCACCTTCACTGTCGCTACCAACGTCGCCTCAACGGATCCCGTCGTGCCCCTCTCCACTTCCAACCGCAGCAGGATAAATAATGCAAGAACCATACCCACGGTCAAGTCTCATCCAGCTCCGCCACTTCGTGCGACGTCCACTGCTCTGAAATCCTCGGCGGTGGTCGAACCGCCGGATACCGCCACCAGTCTGCAGCACATTGTCTTCGGCATCGCGGCCTCCGCCGACATCTGGGACCGCCGAAAGGAATACATTAAGCTATGGTGGCGCCCGCGCGAGATGCGCGGCTTCGTGTGGCTTGACAAACCAGTAAAGGAATTCAACTCTGCAGCTATCGCCCGCGACCTCCCGGCCCTCCGGATCTCCAGCGACACCTCCAGCTTCCCCTACAGCAACCGCCGCGGCGACCGTTCCGCCATCCGCATCTCTCGCATCGTGTCCGAGACCTTCCGCCTCCGTCTTCCCAACGTACGGTGGTTCGTCATGGGCGATGACGACACCGTTTTCATCGCCGACAACCTTGCTCGCGTTTTATCACGCTTCGACTACCGCCAACCGTACTACATTGGCTCGCCCTCCGAGTCCCACCTGCAGAACTTGTTCTTCTCCTACGGCATGGCCTATGGTGGCGGTGGGTTCGCTATCAGCACATCCCTCGCCGCGGCGCTCGCCCGTATGCAGGACCGCTGCCTTTGTCGCTACCCGGCGCTCTATGGCAGCGACGACCGAATCCACGCGTGCATGGCCGAGCTCGGAGTGCCGCTCACTCGCCACAAGGGCTTCCACCAGTACGACGTCTATGGTGACCTTCTCGGTCTTCTCGCTGCTCATCCCGTGGCCCCACTCATCACGCTCCACCACGTCGACGTCGTGCAACCCATCTTCCCGCGCAGCCCCTCGCGTGTCGCAGCGCTGCGCCGGCTCTTGGACGGCCCTGTCCGCCTCGACCCTGCCGGGGTGATTCAACAATCGATCTGCTACGAGCCGAACAAACCGTGGACCGTATCCGTATCATGGGGCTTCGCTGTGCTGGTGTGGCGCGGGGTGAAGTCTCCACGGGAGATGGAAATGCCGGCGCGGACGTTCCTCAATTGGTACCGCCGCGCCGACTACACGGCGTACGCCTTCAACACGCGCCCCGTGGCGCGCCACCCGTGCGAACGGCCTTTCATCTACTACCTCGCTGGCTCGCGCTACGACGAGGTGCGTGGTACCACTGTCACCGTGTACAATCGCCACCGCGAGTCAGGGCCGACATGCCGGTGGCGGATGCCGGATCCGTCCATACTCATGGACCGCGTCATCGTCTACAAGAAGCAGGACCCCCGGCCTTTGGGATCGTGTAAGCCCTGAAAAAAAGATGATTTGAAGTTAAACTTGAATACATATAAATTTCACTATAGAAATTGATTTGATGTAGCTGCAAGGCATGTATAGCATAATTTATTGTATGCGCAGGCGCCAAGAAGAAATTGCTGCAGGGTGAAATCGGTCCCAAAGGAAGGGAAAAGAGGAAATAAGATCATGGTGATCGAGGTTGGAGTGTGCGAAGAAGACCAAGTCACAGAGATGTAGATTCTTAGGAATTAAATTTTTTTACTTCTGCTGCTATTTAAGAGTCTTAAGGATTTACACTCTGCAATGTTTGTTTCCCACTTGTTTAGATAGAGGAGTCAAAACGGACAATGTTGTTCATTATCTTTAAAAGACATAAGTGTTTCTTCTACAATAGTAGGTGTCATGCTCTGAATTATCATAACTAATTTTTTTAAAATATTGTAAGCATAAGTTAATATTTGACTCGAGTCCAAATACGCCACGCAAAGATTGGGCGCAGCTGGCGGGGAAGGTTTCCCGAACTAACCCCCAGCTTGACCAAGGACTCTGCGGAGATCTTTGCCATCCCAATACGACTCTGATCAACGTTGGCGATTCACCGAGCATCGGTGTCACAGAGTCGAATCGGATTCGCCTGAACCCAAAGTGGACCTACCCGGAATTGACTGCATCGGACGAGGACCATAATGGTATCCGATCACGTTTGCTAACCAGAGGAAGCAGAGGGGAGTAGCTGGACGTCCCACACTAGGAAGCTAGACTCACCCAATTGTCCGTGGGCTGCACCGACAACCGGCATCCGCAGATGGCCATCCACACAGCGTTGCATGCTGGTGATGGACAGGATCTGGCTTGCGACTCACTCGCATGCAAGCGAGAGCAGTTGGAGGGGAAGGTTCGCCCGAAGGCAACCACCCAAGGCGGCCGACATCGGTCACACGTAGGCGACAGCCGGCTCCAAGATGGAAGCGCTCACATGCAGGAGAGCTCGGTGGGAAAAGTGCTGCTGAACGAGGAGAGCACCGGTGACCTCGCTGCTCTCCCACTGGCGAAGAACAAACTATCCAATCCCGCTGCTCTCCCACGTCGGCGAGGAGTTGCTATCTGCCTAGGTGCTTGCTGGACAGGGGACGACCACCACACGCCGGTAGCAAAGTTTAAGTGCAAAGCGTCGCACATAGGCAATGGACGGAAGCTAAGGAAACTCACTCACACGCAGGTGAGCGTCGAGCTCAGTAGTTCACGCACGCCGGTGGCCAGAGCTTGACGACGGGAGAGAGGAAGGGCCCGCCAGTGGGGCAAAGATGGGAAGCGCGACCACATCAGGATTCACTATCAGAAACCGAGGAGCGGGACTGGAGAAGAAAGCTGAAGAAAGCTGAAGCAAGAGGGTGAGCGGAAGTACCTCGTCGACTATCACCGGCTCCTTCTAGTCTATGAAGCTGATGATGTTGATGCCTTCCGAGATGGTTTGGAGCTCAGCCGCCGACGGCGACGGCAACGCGCGGAAGATGAAGAAGAGGGACGAGGTAGCCTATCGCATTCCGTCCAACCACCGCACCACTGGACATGAGGAGAGCTGGCCGACGATGACATCCAACGCCGATCTGAGTGTTCTAGCAAAAGAGGGAGAGATTTGTGATCGCGAAAGAGCTCATGTGACGACGACAATGATGTCCGCCCCTCTTGTTTGATTTTTTCGCCCGCTGACATGCCACCCACGTTTTCCGAAGACAATGCAGTGTCCGAGGCGAGGCATCAACCGCCCACGCAGAACGCCACTCGGCGCCAGCCGCCTAGCACGCGACGTCTCACGTGCGATTCGCCCATTGAGGCGATAGTGGATCCAGGCGGTGCCCGATCTGCCTCCTCATCTGCCAACCCAGTTGGCTGGGGCTGAGTGGGTTGTGCTACAATTTGGCTCACACCCGAATTCAGGAAAAGTTTTAGTAGCGGGGCACCCTTCCGTAAGTTCTTTCAGTGGGGTGCTGTTGGTGTATATGCCCTAGGACCTAGTTTTGGTCCACTTACGTACTACTTGACTTTGATACTTATATATGTTGGTGTATATGCCCTAGGACCTAGTTTTGGTCAACTTATGTACTACTTGACATTGATATTTATATATCATTCTGGCATTGTCCTACACCTGCGATTGTGTACTTACATGATAATGTACATGGAGACAGATTGGATCTGTGCTCAAATAATTGTCCCTAGTCGATGTACCTGAGTGGATGATGGGACAGCTCTGGTACTTGAGAGACTGGTATGTGGGCTGGTTAGGCACGTGGTGCTAACGCAGACACATGAGTATATCATTGGAGGATATACTGGATTGACCCCACTATGAGGCTATGACTTGGTGTCATGAGTTATCCTCATAAGTGACAGGAGATGCATTGATCCCTTGACTTGAGGTCATTGATCATTCTATATGGTTAGGGACTTGCTTTGATACAACCTAACATCCCCTTGCTGTAGCTGGGAGGTCATAACGGTTGTTATTGAGCATGTCACGACCCATATGAGAAGATCAATGGACAGACATAGGATTTGCCCCCTTCCCTAGGGAAGTATGATATCCGTGGAGCTCCCTTATGGTTCTATGACTGAAAGTGTATGGCCATACCCAGGTGAGAACCTGTTTTAGTCATAGCTATGGTGATTGGATGAAAATAAGTGGTGACACACTTGTCCAATCGGATATCAGTTCGGCAGAGAGACTGTAATGCATCTGTACCTAGTTGCGATGATGGGGATGTCGATGTCGATATCCATTCCAATGACCTGGGGTAGCAGCGATGCACTGCTAGGTGCCAGTCACTGTTTGTGATGACCTTTGGTCAGCACTGCCAGCGTCAGAGGAACCTACAGGGCCGCACACCTTGATACTTGAGTTCTCGTATTGATTGGAAAGCCTTATGATCGAGTTATTGGATAACTCGGATCTAATTGGGAGATTTCATCAGCGCTAATGGGCCTGATGAGATGAAAGAATGTTATGGAGCCAAATTTCATTTTTGGCAGGGTTTGACCCGTATTTGACCATGGTTGGTCACATTTGGATTAGGGTTGCATTGGATTGAATCCAAGTGCTTAATCAACCCATGTAATGAAGTTTGGGCTAGCTCATTATCCAATGAGGCCCAATAACAAGTTCTCATGAAGAGATGAGAGGCTAAAAGGGTATAATGGGGAGAAACATGAACCATTAAGCGCCTAGGGCATAATGGGGTCATGTTGGCGCCTTTGCTTCATTATGGAAGTAAAGGGCGCCTCCCCTCTCTTCCTAGGATGGAATGCATGCCTCTATGGCATTGCTTGGGGCGCAAGGCAAGGCCTTGGCGCACAAGGGAAAGGCATGGGGCACAATAAGGAATGGTTGAATGAGAATTATGGAAATGTCTTGGAGACTTTCCTTGTCTCAAACCTCCTCATCCTAGCCCTACACTTGTCATGATCCTAGCCCTTACCCTAACCTCCTCTTGCCCTATAAATGTGACCCTAGTCGCCCCCTCTTGTGGATGATCAATCCTTGAAGGCGTGAACACAAGAAGAGGGGCGAGTGCTTGGAGCAAGGGCGCATCTTGTTTCTTCCATAACCGCAAGCCTCTTCCTCCTTTCCTCTTGGCACAAGGAGATCTAGGGCTTGGCGGCTTGGATAGTTTTCCCTCTTCACTTGGCGCATCTTTTCTCTAGGTGGCGCAAGTGAGGTAGAGTATCTCCCTAAGGCTTGGATTTTCTTCCTGAGGCTAGCACCACCGGGCGTGGAAGAAGAGAACTCAAGAGATCCGTGTGTGCGAGACTGCAGAGGGCGCACACTTGGATGCCTACATCGGCATCGCTTCACATTGCTCTTAAGGTATTTACTTAACTCATCGTGTTGACTCCCTTGCTTGCGATCTTTACTGGGTTTTTGGGACCAGCCTGTTTTGGGGACATTCTTCCGCTGCGAAAAATGTATGCCTATAACTCTGAAAATTGTAAAATGTCCCCCGGGGTTTCCCAACTGTGGTATCATAGGGACTTGCAAGACTCGAACGATGTTTTATGCTTTTCTTTCATGCTCACATGCCATATCTCTATTTTCGTAAATAGCATGATGCATGACAAACAATTTTTCTAAGTAGGAAAAATTGAGGTTTCTTGTTTCTATCATCCTCTCAATCTCTTTTGGAATTTTTGGACTAGTTTTCTTGTTTGATTTAAAGATCAAAGGCGCACGTAATTTTGTCAAGTAGGACGGGCATTGTGTCTTCGGACTGGCCAAGTCTCTTGATCTGACAAAATTGCCAGCTGAAAGGATCTCTGAAATCATCATGAAAAATAAATCGCAATAAACCAAAAGATTTGTGAGAAGAAGATGAGAAAAAAGAGACTTGTGATCATTAATCAAGCCCCTTTGCATGCCTGCGATGTATCCTCGTGAGGCCTGCGTGCCGCTTTTCTTTTTGCTTTTGACTAAGAAGAAGATTAGGGTGGCGCATGTGCTTGGAGCTTAGCGCATGCATACCTTGGATGGTGATGCAACAAGCAAGAGGCGCAAACCTGCTTAGTGGCGCAAGACCATGGCATTGGTCGAACCTATGGGAACTTCGAAAGTATTCCTCTATGGTTTGAGAGCTAAGCCATGAGAGAAGGACCTTGGAGCCAACCTTGAAGTTCAAGCTAGAGGTCGGCTAGGCTAGGTCTAGTTTTTGGGGCTTGAGTTCTAGGACAAGAGTTGAACCTATTTCATGGCATGGATTGGTTCAATGTCTTGTATAGGATATGATCACATCATCCTTTTACTGCTTTTATTATTATCTGCAGAAGCATGCCTAAAATGTTTTACCGTTATGTTATCACTATAGGATTGCATGCCTGTAATGATAGACATAAGATAAAACTGAGATGATGAGACCTTAAACAAAAACCCTCAATTAAAATATCAAGTCTGGTAGCCTTCTAACGCATAGCCCTCACTAAGCTATCGATCAGTGGAGTTGTGAATTGTTTCCCACCCTCGTGGGACACACCCACTTATCTTTAGAAAGTGCGTGGTGGCAATGGTTTCCCCAGTCCAGTTTTAACCTGGGCGTGCCTTCGCAAGGAAACTCGTTGGCCCTGGGCATAACGGTTAGGAATGGACTTGACTAGAAGTTCACATGTGCTGGGCGCATGGTGAAAGTCTAGAGGCATCGTTGAGAGGTAAAGGTTTCATGTTGTATCCAGCCCTCGCTGGACATGAAATGCCCAGACTGTCTCAACAAGGGGAGTTGCTTGGAGCAATCGGCCGGCGCGCCTACCTTAGGAAACATGGGTTACTTTGTGCATCTCATCCCACCCTCGTGGGACGCGAAGCCTCATGTGAAATAAGGATCCCATCTCACTAGGAAGTCTTAAACTTCCCGAATGACTTTATGGGTTGTCAATTCGAATTTAAAATAGTGAGAGGAGAAATCATTTAAAAAAAGTCCAGTTTAAATGATTCAAAGTAGTACTAATCTGTTATTATTGGGTGTTGTAGAACAATGGCTACGAACACTAGCGGATTATCACTGCGATCCCTCCTTGATAAGGATAAGTTAGTTGGAACTAACTTTATGGACTGGCATCGGAACTTGAGGATAGTCCTCAAGCTCGAGAAGAAGCTGTATGTCCTTGAACAGCCTCTTCCTGCGGCTCCTCCGACTATTGCCAGAACGGCAGACAGGGATGCTTATAGAAAGCATCAAGATGACTCTTTGGAGGTTGCATGTCTTATGCTAGCCAGTATGGCACCTGAACTGCAGGTGCAATATGAGGAGCAGAACGCTTTTCAGATTATTACTCGTCTGAAATAGATGTTCAAGGCTCAGGCTAGAACTGAGAGATTTGACACCGCCAAAGCAGTCTTTCGGTGCAAGTTGTCTGAAGGTACACCAGTGAGACCCCATGTTCTCAAACTCATTGGGAATGTGGATCATCTCAGGAGACTGGGACACACCATAGACAACGAGCTAGTTGTGGATCTTATTCTTCATTCCCTGCCCCCTAGCTTCACTCCATTTATCATTAACTTCAATATGAACCGGATTGAGTGCACACGGGAGGAATTGATGAATATGCTCCAAACAGCCGAGCGAGAGATGGGTAAGACCAAACCCAATTCTGTTCTTTTGGTCCCTGCGACCAAGAAGATAAAGAAGAAGGGTAAGGCACGTGCTAAGAGCAGTGCCAGTGGTCCTACCAAAGCACTGAAGAAAAAGGCGAAGAAGTCAAAGGACCAGAGGTGTTTTCACTGTGCCGAGTAGGGCCACTGGAGAAGGGACTGCAAGCAGCTTCAGAATGAGGAGAAGAAAGGCTTGGCCTTAACTTCTAGCTCAGGTATCTATGTTACAGAAGTCAATCTTTCTACTTCTATGTCATGGGTATTGGATACCGCATGTGGAGCTCATGTTTGTACAAATATGCAGGGGCTCAAGAAAAGTAGATCGGTGCGGCTTGGAGAGATTGACCTACGCGTCAGAAACGGGGCACAGGTTGCTGCTGTTGCTGTAGGCGTTTTGACTCTCTCCTTGCCTTCTGGACTTCAATTAGAACTAGATAATTGCTTTTGTGTACCTTCACTTACAAAGAACATTGTATCCATTCCTTGCTTAGCAAGGAAAGGATTTAAATTTGAAATAAATAAGAACTCCTGTTCTTTTTCATTTGCAAATATGTTCTATGGGAAGGGTACTTTGTGCAATGGTCTATATATCTTGGATATGGAAAGTTCTATTTGTAACATAAGCAATAAGAGGACCAAACTGAGTGGTTCAGTTGGTGCTTTCCTATGGCACCGTCGATTAGCCCATATAAACAAGAATCGCATCCAACAACTCCATGCAAATGGATTGTTAGATTCAAGTTCCTTGGAGGAATTTGATACTTGTGAACCCTGTTTATTAGGGAAAATGACAAAGGCGCCCTTCACCAAGATTGGTGAGAGGGCAGAAGGTTTATTAGATCTCATACATACTGATGTGTGTGGGCCCTTCAATAAACAAGCCAGAGGAGGGTACAACTACTTCATTACCTTCACTGATGACTTCAGTAGGTATGGCTATGTCTACTTAATGAGACATAAATCTGAATCCTTTGAGAAATTCAAGGAGTTCAAGAATGAAGTATAGAACCAGCTTGGAAGATCCATTAAAGCTCTTCGATCAGATCGAGGTGGAGAATACCTGAGCGGTGAGTTCTTTCACTATCTGAGAGAGTGTGGGATCATATCCCAACTCACTCCTCCTGGAACACCTCAATGGAATGGTGTGTCTGAAAGGAGAAATCAAACTTTATTGGATATGGTTCGATCCATGATGAGTCATGCAACTCTACCTTCTTCATTCTGGGGGCATGCACTAGAAACAACTTCTCTGATACTGAATAATGTTCCATCTAAGAGTGTCTCCAAAATACCATACGAGATGTGGAGTAGGAGACGCCCTAATCTCGCGTTTATCAGGATCTGGGGATGTGAGGCTTATGTCAAACGTCAGGATTCTAGCAAGCTAGAACCTAGATCTGATAAGTGTGTATTTGTGGGGTATCCTAAGGAAACTAAAGGCTACTACTTCTATGTCCCAACCGAGAACAAAGTTTTTGTTGCTCGGGGTGCTGTCTTTCTAGAGAAAGAATTTCTTATGAAAGAAGTTAGTGGGAGGAAGTTTGACTTGGATGAGGTCCAAGTGGAAGCACAAGACAAAGAGATGGAATCTGAGCCACCTGCACCGGTTGCTAGGCAACCTGAGGCTCAGACACAGGTCCCCGCGTAGGTCTAGGAGAATTCGTCGTGCACCTGAAAGGTATGGGTCGCTACCGACCCAACACGATGGGATCTTCATCATTGAGGATGAACCTAGAACCTATGATGAGGCGGTCAGTGGACCGGACTCCGAGAAATGGCTTGACGCCATGCGATCCGAGATGGATTCCATGTCGGCTAACCAAGTCTGGGATTTGGTTGAGCTGCCTGATGGGGTAAAACCCATAGGGTGTAAATGGGTCATCAAGAGGAAGACAGACATGGATGGCAATATAGTTACCTACAAGGGTAGACTAGTGGCTAAAGGATTTAAACAAGTCCACGGGGTGGACTATGATGAAACCTTCTCGCCAGTTGCCATGATTAAATCCATTCGGATTCTGCTTGCTATAGCTGCATATCATGATTATGAGATATGGCAGATGGATGTGAAGACAGCGTTCCTTAACGGGAAGCTAACTGAGGATGTGTATATGACACAACCTGATGGCTTCATCCATCCTGCAGAGGCTAATAAGGTCTGCAGGCTAAAGAGGTCCATTTATGGATTAAAGCAAGCATCTCGAAGTTGGAATCTTTGATTTGATGAAGCCGTGAGAGATTATGGGTTTATCAAAAGCGAAGATGACACCTGTGTATACAGAAAATTCAGTGGGAGCTTGGTGATTTTTCTGGTCTTGTATGTTGATGACATACTGCTCATCGGAAACGACATCCCTAGTCTTCAAGCTGTGAAGACATGGTTGGGGAAGTGTTTCAAGTTGAAAGACTTAGGGGAGGCCGCCTATATTCTAGGCGTGAGGATCTACCGGGATATATCCAAGAGGCTTCTGGCCCTTAGTCAAAGTACTTACATTGATAAGGTACTGGAGAGGTTCTACATGGAGCAATCCAAGAAAGGATACCTTCCAGTGAGACATGGCCTTACTCTCTCAAAGAGCTAGTGTCCTACAACACAGGCTGAGAGGGATGACAAGAGTCGAATTCCTTATGCTTCAGCAGTAGGATCGATCATGTATGCAATGTTATGTACTAGACCAGATGTGGCATATGCTGTGAGCATAACCAGCCGATACCAATCCAATCCAGGTCTACAGCACTGGGTGGCTGTAAAGAACATCCTAAAGTATATGAGAAGAACTAAGGATCTGTTCTTGGTCTATGGGGGACAGGAAGAGCTCAGTATGCAGAGCTATACTAACGCATCGTTCTAGTCTGACCCTGACGACTTTAGATCACAGGCCGGCTATGTGTTCAAGATAAATGGAGGTGCTGTATGTTGGAAGAGCTTCAAGCAATCCACCATAGCAGATTCTACAACCGAAGCTGAGTATGTGGCTGCTTCTGAGGCAGCCAAGGAAGCTATTTGGATAAGGAAGTTCTTATGTGATCTTCAAGTGGTACCTAGTGCAATGGATCCCATTGAACTCTACTGTGACAACAATGGAGCAATTGCACAAGCCAAGGAACCACGGTCTCATCAAAGATCCAAACACATACTCAGAAGATTTCACCTGATCAGAGAGATCATTGATATAGGTGATGTCAAGATTAGCAGAGTAGACATAGAGAACAATCTGGCAGACCCATTGACCAAGGCGAGTATGTTGATTCCACAACAGAAGCCGTGTATGTTGCAGCCTCGGAAGCATCCAAGGAGGCAGTGTGGATTCGTAAGTTCGTTCAAGAACTTGGTGTTGTTCCTTCGAGTGCAGATCCTTTGGTTATCTTATGTGATAACACTGGAGCAATCGCACAAGCAAAGGAACCACGGTCGCACCAGAAGTCCAAGCACATACAGAGACGGTTTCATTTGATCAGGGAGATCATAGATCGTGGCGAGATCAAAGTCTGCAAGGTTCATACAGATGACAATCTGGCTGACCCGCTTACCAAGCCTCTGGCGCAGCAGAAGCATGAGAAGCACTGTAATAATATGGGTTTGAGATTTCTCAACCATTAGATTAAGTGCAAGTGGGAGATTGTTGGGGTATGCCCTTAAGGCTAATGTTTGAGGCCTTGGGATTGTAACAGTATCATGTATAAACTCTTATGTTTATAAAGGCAATGGTTGTTATTCAGTTGGTTACATTGTCTGCTGCAATAATTGTACTTCTGAATAATGTCTCAATGGTGTTCAGCTAGGCTGACATGCTGTAATGTCCTTAGTCGAGATATCTTGGTGAACATGAGACAGCCTTGATATGATTGAGACTAATATGTGTTCTAATCTTATAGGATGCTTCGAGCATGGAATAAGATGTACACTCATGGGTACATTGGATGTACTGGACAGACCCTACTAGGATATTCAATTACTTGTCACAATGTGAATAATCCTTGATTGCAACAAGTGGCACATTTCCTCTGACTTGAGATCACTTGTGTTTCTAAATGATGATTGTCATTGTTTTGAGGTAGTTCAATATCATTTGAAACATAATGGTTATAGACTATCTTGGATGGTGAGCTTGAGTCAGGTTAGGGCACTAGTGATAGATAAAGGATTGCCGTCTCCTTAATTGGAGTGTGATGTTCTAAAGGGGCCCCCCTGGATGAGATGATTGAGAAAGTGTATGGCCATACCCAGGTGACTATGTTCATCTGATCTAATCATGCTCATCATATTGGAGCTACAGGCTTGACACGCTTGTCCAATAAGAACATCCAGTGGCAAAGGAATCATGTATGCCTAGTGAGTTGATTCACACTTGTGCTGTGGTTTGGGTGTAGTCTTGGAAGACTCTTTTCTTTATATCGGGAGACAGTGATGTGTTGCTAGATACCCCTCACTGATCGTGATAACGTGAGTTATCGTTACCGACATTTAAAGGAAACCCTTAGGGTCGCACAATTTGATGATATGGCTTACTTAAGTCAGATCGTATGGACTGAATTGTTTGGGTTCAGTTTAAAGGGATTTAGTCTCTGATTGTAAGTGAGATCTAGTCTGATCATGTTTGATTGATTAGGGCTTGAGATCGGTAAGCTTCGATTGAGAGAATGGATGCTAGATCAGTGAGATCAGCAGCATCAAGAGATCAACGGTTAGATCTGGAACCTTAGGGTTTAATTGTGATCTAGACCATATCGCTTGGGTTAATTGGTCTTTGGACCAAACCAAATTGAACCAGCTCATTGAGTGAGCGTGTGGTTCAAATGGAGAGGAGTTTGCGATTGGGGTAAACCCATGATCGCATGTGAGTAAGTGGCTTTCTATTTTTAGAAAGCATGATCACATACGTGACCACCACTCACGTTCACGTCTAAGACGCTCTACTCTCTCGCTTCTCCTCCTCTCTCGTCGCCAACAAGCTCTCTCTCGTGTAGTGAAGAGGTTGACGAAAAAGGAGAAGGAAGAAATCGCCAAGCAAAGGATTCTCTTCCCTTCCATACGACAAGGATGTTGGGGTCCCCTTCGAGGGGGAGCGAGAAACCCTAAGGTGAGTACCCCTTTCAAGAGGGGGGGCGCAAGTGACCTTTCTTTGTTTTAGCAGCGGAATTAGGGTTTCACATTTGATCGCATGCTATACATTCATATGATCAACTTAAACATCAAGTGAAAGATGCGTTACCATGGCCATGAGAAGGAGGCGGCTTGGAAGCAAAGACCAAGAGAGATCTTCTCCACAAGTGACGCACACAAGAAGAGAGATGGCTTCTTCTTGTTGATCTTTGTGCTAGCAAAGATCATCAAGTGTCCTTGCCGAATGGAAGGGATGGGAGACGAGATCTTGCTTGGGCGAGAGCTCCACACGTTCGTCCACCTCTTCTCCACACGCTAATTGCAAGAAGCCAAGCGAAGTGAAGTCAAGTGGTGAACGGCTTGGCGTTAGGCGTTTTGAAGAAGAGGCCTTGATGACTTACCATAAATGGAAGCATGCACTCATAAACGACCAAAACGCCTTCACCCTTTCGAACCATGCGTTCACATAAGTGAACCGGTTCTCTTTTGGTTCAATTGCATTTGGTTCAACAAACCAAATCAAATAAGCCCAAGCCCCCTTTGGTCTAGATCATATCAAACCCTAAGGTTCAAGATCTAACCGTTCATCTCCTGATGCTCCTGATCTCACCGATCTAGCATCACCTCTCTCGATCGAAGCTTACCGATCTCAAGCCCTAATCAATCAAACATGATCAGACCAGATCTCACTTACAATCAGAGATTAAATCCCTTTAAACTGAACCCAAACAATTCAGTCCACACGATCTGACTCAAGTAAGCCATATCATCAAATTGTGCGACCCTGAGGGTTTCCTTTAAATGTCGGTAATGATAACTTTCGTTATCACGATCAGTGAGGGGTATCTAGCAACACATCACTGTCTCCCGATATAAAGGAAATAGTCTTCCAAGACTACTCCCAAAACACAGCACAAGGGTGAATGCACTTCACTAGGCATACATGTTTCCTTTGCCACTGGATGTTCTTATTGGACAAGCGTGTCAAGCCTGTGACTCCAATATGATGAGCATGATTAGATCAGATGAACATAGTCACCTGGGTATGGCCATACACTTTCTCAATCATCTCATTCAGGGGGGCCCCTTTAGAACACCACACTCCTTGAACAAGGAGACGGCAATCCTATATCTATCACTAGTGTCCTAACCTGACTCATGATCATTATCCAAGATAGTCTATAATCATTATGTTTCAAATGATATTGAACTACCTCAAAACAATGACAATCATCATCTAGAAACACAAGTGATCTCAAGTTAGAGGACATGTGCCACTTGATGCAAACAAGGATTATTCACATTGTGACAAGCAATTGAATATCCTAGTAGGGTCTGTCCAGTACATCCAATGTACCCATGAGTCTACATCTTATTCCATGCTCGAAGCATCCTATAAGATTAGAACACATATTAGTCTCAATCATATCAAGGCTGTCTCATGTTCACCAAGATATCTCGACTAAGGACATATGCATGTCAGCCTAGCTGAACAGCATTGAGACATTATTCAGAAGCACAGTTATTGCAGCAGACAATGTAACAAACTGAATAATAACCATTGCCTTTATAAACACAAGAGTTTATTACATGATACTTTTACAATCCCAAGGCCTCAAACATTAGCCTTAAGGGCATACCCTAACAATCTCCCACTTGCACTTAATCTAATGGTTGAGAAATCTCAAACCCATATTATTACAGTGCTTCTCATGCTTCTGCTGCGCCAGAGGCTTGGTAAGCGGGTCAGCCAGATTGTCGTCTGTCTGAACCTTGCATATTTTGATCTCCCCACGATCAATGATCTCCCGGATCAAGTGAAACCGTCTCTGTATGTGCTTGGACTTCTGGTGCGACCGTGGTTCCTTTGCTTGTGCGATTGCTCCAGTGTTATCACAGAAGATAACCAAAGGATCTGCACTCGAAGGAACGACACCAAGTTCTCTCACGAACTTACGAATCCACACTGCCTCCTTGGATGCTTCCGAGGCTGCAACATACTCGGCTTCTGTTGTGGAATCAGCAACAGTAGACTGTTTGAAACTCTTCCACACCACTGCTCCACCATTCAAGCTAAAAACATAGCCTGATTGCGATCGGAAATCATCCTGGTCCGACTGGAACGAAGCGTCAGTATATCCTTCTATACTGAGTTCTTCCTGACCACCATATATCAAGAACATATCTTTGGTCCTCCGCAGATATTTTAAAATGTTCTTGACTGCAATCCAGTGCGCCATACCTGGATTACTTTGGGATCGACTGGTCACGCTTAACCCGTAAGCGACGTCAGGGCGAGTACACAACATCGCATACATAATGGACCCAATAGCCGAAGCATAAGGCGTATTATCCATTTCATCTTTCTCAGTCTGTGTTTGTGGACACTGACTCTTCGAAAGATTCAGACCATGTCTGACTGGAAGATATCCTCGTTTAGAATTCTCTAAATGAAATCTCTCCAGGACTTTATCGATGTAAGTACTCTGGCACAGCCCGAGAAGCCTCTTAGATCTATCCCTGTAGATCTTCACACCTAATACATAGGCTGCTTCTCCTAGATCTTTCATCTGGAAACATTTCCTTAGCCATGCTTTAACAGCATGCATTTCAGGAATATCGTTTCCAATGATTAAGATATCATCGACGTAGAGGACTAGGAAAGTAATCACGCTCCCACTAAACCTCTTATATACACACGGGTCATCCTCGTTCTTGATGAAACCAAACTCAGAGATTGATTCATCAAAACGAATATTCCAGCTTCTAGATGCTTGTTTCAGTCCATAAATGGACTTCTTTAACTTGCATATTTTATGACGATCTGATGGATTAGTGAAACCTTCAGGTTGTGTCATATACACATCCTCATCCAGATTTCCATTAAGGAAAGCGGTCTTCACATCCATCTGCCAGATCTCATAATCGTAATATGCTGCTATCGCGAAAAGAATCCGAATAGACTTAAACATGGCCACAGGTGAGAAAGTTTCATCATAATCTATCCCGTAGATTTGTTTAAACCTTTCACAACAAGCCTGCCTTTATAGGTAACCACGTTACCATCCATGTCAATCTTCTTCTTGAAGATCCATTTACAGCCTATAGGGATAACTCCCGGAGGCGGATCAACCAAATCCCAGACTTGGTTATCTGACATGGAGTCCATCTCGGCGCGCATAGCTTCAAGCCATCTAGCTGACTCCGGTCCACTGACCGCATCCGCATAAGTCAGGGGTTCATCATTATCAATGATGTAGACTCCGTCATAGCGCTCAGGCTGTCGACAGATCCTTCCCGATCTTCGCGGTTCCCGTGATATCTGAGCCTCAGGTTGTTCAGTAACCTGTTCTACCGGCTCAGGCTCATCCAACTGTGCTTGACTACTTTGTCCTTCCTCTGGATTCTCATCCAGCTTTATTTCTCTCCCACTGGCTTCTTGCAGAAGAAACTCCTTCTCAAGAAAAATGGCCGTCCGAGCAACAAATACCTTGTTCTCTTTGGGATCGTAGAAATAATAACCCTTAGTTTCCTTAGGGTAACCGACAAAGATACATTTCTCAGATCTGCTCTCCAGTTTCCCAGAGGCGAGCTTTTTGACATAAGCCTCGCAACCCCAGATCCTGATAAATGTCAAGCTCGGCTGTTTCCCATACCATAACTCGTATGGAGTCTTTGAAACTGCCTTGGATGACACTCGGTTTAGTACCTTTGCAGCTGTTTCCAGTGCAAAACCCCAAAAGGAGTATGGAAGAGTAGCCTGACTCATCATAGAACGAACCATATCAAGTAACGTTCTATTTCTCCTCTCGGACACACTATTCCATTGCGGTGTTCCTGGTGGAGTGAGCTGTGAGATAATCCCACACTCCTTCAGATAGTCAGTAAACGCATGACTCAAGTATTCTCCACCTCGATCAGAACGAAGTGCCTTGATATTTCGGCCTAGCTGATTCTGTACTTCATTCTTGAACTCTTTGAACTTGTCAAAAGATTCACTTTTATGTCTCATTAAATAGACATACCCATATCTACTGAAATCATCAGTAAAGGTAATGAAGTACTGATAGCCACCTCTGGCATGTTTACTAAATGGCCCACACACATCACTGTGTATAAGGTCAAGTAAACCTGAAGCCCTTTGACCTTTGTGAGGAAAAGGAGACTTCGTCATTTTACCCATTAAACAAGCTTTGCATGTATCAATCTCCTCATAGGAGAATGATCCCAGCAGTCCATGATCATGCAACCGCTTAATGCGCTTCTTGTTAATATGGCCTAAACGACTATGCCATAGCAAGGTGCTGTCATCAGCATACTTGGCTTTCTTATTATCAATGTTTTGTATAGAATATTCCATCTCCAACATGAATAACCCATTGTTAATTGAACCAGTAGCATAAACAATATTATCAAGAGTAATATAACACTTTGAAATCTTGCATTCAAAGGAAAACCCTTTCCTGACAAGAGCAGGAATAGAGATAATATTTTTGGTAATACTGGGTACAAAATAACAATTGTTTAATTCTAATACAATGCCAGATGGTAATGAGATGAAATAATCCCCTATAGCAACAGCAGCAACCCGTGCCCCGTTTCCAACTCGTAGGTCCACCTCATGCTGTCCCACCTGTCTTCTTCTCTTGAGTTCCTGCACATTTGAACAAATGTGAACTCCACATGCAGTGTCCAACACCCATGAAATGGAAGAAGAAGATAACATGACCTCAGTCACATATATACCTGAGCCAGAAGCAATGCTTCCCCTCTTATCTCCTTGGAGCGCTTTACAGTCCTTTTTCCAGTGACCCAGCTGGCCACAGTGGAAACACCTGTTGTCCTTTGACCGCTTTACCTTCTGTTTCAGAGCCTTGCTGTAACTCTTGACAGGGGCTTTGCCCTTCTTCCCCTTCTTCTTGTTCCTGGAAGGAACCATTAAGACAGAGGTTGAAGGCTTTCCCTTCAGAGTCTCCTCAGTAGTCAAGAGCATATTCAGCAGCTCTGCCGGAGTACAATCGATTTTGTTCATATTAAAGTTAATAATGAACGCATCGAAAGAGGGCGGGAGAGACTGCAGAATAATGTCTACAGCAAGCTCCTGGTTGATGGTATGCCCCAGTTTCTCCAGAGCCTCCTTGTGCCCAATCATCTTGAGCACGTGAGCTCCCACTGGGCTCCCTTCAGCCAGTTTGCTCTGAAAGAAAAGCTTTGTCAGATTATAGCGTTCTGTCCTCGCCTGTGCAGCATACAACATCTTGAGGTTCGCTATAATCTCTATAGCCGACATATCCTCATGCTGACGCTGCAGCGGTGGCGTCATAGATGCTGGCATCAGGCAAGTGACATCAATGCTATCATTGACATGCTTTTCATAGGCATCACGAACCGCCCTTGCGGCGTTCGCAGCGGGTTGAGGCGGCACAGCCGTCTCGAGGACATACAGTTTCCTCTCTGCCTTAAGAACGATCTTAAGGTGTCCGAACCAGTCTGAGAAGTTTGGCCCAGCAAACTTCTCCCTTTCCAGTAGGGATCGCACATGGAAGCTCATGGTGTTCGTTGCTGCAGGAATCTACAACAATGCAAGAACAGCAAGGTCAGTATCAATGTTAAGAATCAATCAGGACTTAAGAATGATTCTTTTTCTCACTATTTTATCTGGCTGAAAAATCCAGCAAAACAGCCCGAAAGAGTAGAACTCTTTTAGTGAGATGGGATCCAGATTTCATACTTGGTCTCCGCGTCCCGCTCAGGCGAGATAAGATGCACAGAGATGACAAGCACTAATTTCTGGTAGGCTGTCCCAGCCAATCGCCAACCCGTGCGATTCCCCTTCACCTGGGCAATCCAGCAGACTGTGCCAACTGAGTTGGTACAACACAGTCTCTGATCCCTCAGATGGCTGCCTCCATGCGCTACCATATGCGCCACATATGTAGCCTACATGGTCAAGCTGACCCGACCTACTCCCTGGACCACCACGTGCTATGCTGAGCAACGAGAAGCGATAAATCCCTTCTCTGTAACACGCAGGTGTAATCCCGCACCGTCTGAAGATAAATGGACGTGCCACTGAGTGGGTACAACACGGCTCCAACGATAGTCAGAACAGTGAGGTTTCGCGTCAGAAGGCATTACGTGCTTGATATTTTAGCGTTTGGATTTTAACGGTCTTTTATCTTCTTACTATCAGGCAAATCCTATGGCTATAGCAGAAGATAAATAACTCATGCAATTCTAATTATTAAACAATAAAAGAAAGCATGGATCTTATGTGGTAAAAGCCCATAGCCTAAGTAAGACCTTAATTAACTTAAGTCTTCACTTGCTTTTCTTGGGTCTTTTGCATCTCATCTGGTCCAACCCAGGGCCCTAGCGCTCAATGCAGCTCAGGTGCGCCCACCAGCTGAATGCGCCTCTACGATGTGTGCTTTTATGCTCTTGTCTAATCAAAATACATTTTGATCTATCTAGACAAGCTTGACTCGCAGGTCAATTATACAAATTAATTAAAAATGTGATTCGCAGATCACAATAAAAATTAATTTACAAGTTTAATTCCAGGCTCGCAGGCCCCAGCACAGCACACATTAAATTGGGCATCCCACATAAGATTAAATAAACAAACATCATGGCATCATGCAATCAACATGTGATCCATTATAAAGAAAATAAAAGTTTTGAAAACCCATTGGCATCAATTTTAATTTTCTTATGTGCCCTACAACCTTACAACGGTCCATTGATAGGGATCCACTCAACAATCTAGTTAGATCCATGCCCTTTCATGCACCAAGTCCTAACTGACTCGAGTTGACCTAATGGTCAACCATGCATGCGCCAAGGGCTGAACAACCAACATGAGTTCTGGCAAGCGGGTGTGACCCCGGGCCTAACTCATGTGTGTTCACTGGTTGTCTCAACCAGACCTCGCTACACGCCTGTGATGCAATCGACCTATAGCCACCTCGTGCTTGTGCACAGGTGCCATCTGGTCGATCCATCTAGGCTGTCAGATGGTCTGATCAGACTATGTGGATCTAACCTAGAGGGTGACTTCAACCCCATCAACCCGTCTAAGGGTTTATAGTAAGTGCATATAGATCTAAATGTTTGCGCGCAAGTAGATATAAGTTTTGATGAAATACCATTCAACATACTTAACATGCGCCAACAAGAACATGCATAAACATGAACATCACACACGCGCCAAACACCTAAAACCTAGCATGTGGTTGCGCATGTGAAATAGATCTATACTAACAAGGATCACAAAACAAACAAAGCAATCATATGAACATATATTAACCCCTCTGATACCAATTGTTAGGGTCCCCTTCGAGGGGGAGCGAGAAACCCTAAGGTGAGTACCCCTTTCAAGAGGGGGGCGCAAGTGACCTTTCTTTATTTTAGCAGCGGAATTAGGGTTTCACATTTGATCGCATGCTATACATTCATATGATCAACTTAAACATCAAGTGAAAGATGCGTTACCATGGCCATGAGAAGGAGGCGGCTGGAAGCAAAGACCAAGAGAGATCTTCTCCACAAGTGACGCACACAAGAAGAGAGATGGCTTCTTCTTATTGATCTTTGTGCTAGCAAAGATCTTCAAGTGTCCTTGCCGAATGGAAGGGATGGGAGACGAGATCTTGCTTGGGCGAGAGCTCCACACGTTCGTCCACCTCTTCTCCACACGCAAATTGCAAGAAGCCAAGCGAAGTGAAGTCAAGTGGTGAACGGCTTGGCGTTAGGCGTTTTGAAGAAGAGGCCTTGATGACTTACCATAAATGGAAGCATGCACTCATAAACGACCAAAACGCCATCACCCTTTCGAACCATGCGTTCACATAAGTGAACCGGTTCTCTTTTGGTTTAATTGCATTTGGTTCAACAAACCAAATCAAATAAGCCCAAGCCCCTTGGTCTAGATCATATCAAACCCTTAGGTTCAAGATCTAACCGTTCATCTCCTGATGCTCCTGATCTCACCGATCTAGCATCACCTCTCTCGATTGAAGCTTACCGATCTCAAGCCCTAATCAATCAAACATGATCAGACCAGATCTCACTTACAATCAGAGATTAAATCCCTTTAAACTGAACCCAAACAATTCAGTCCACACGATCTGACTCAAGTAAGCCATATCATCAAATTGTGCGACCCTGAGGGTTTCCTTTAAATGTCGGTAACGATAACTTTCGTTATCACGATCAGTGAGGGGTATCTAGCAACACATCACTGTCTCCCGATATAAAGGAAAGAGTCTTCCAAGACTACTCCCAAAACACAGCACAAGGGTGAATGCACTTCACTAGGCATACATGTTTCCTTTGCCACTGGATGTTCTTATTGGACAAGCGTGTCAAGCCTGTGACTCCAATATGATGAGCATGATTAGATCAGATGAACATAGTCACCTGGGTATGTCCATACACTTTCTCAATCATCTCATTCAGGGGGGCCCCTTTAGAACACCACACTCCTTGAACAAGGAGACGACAATCCTATATCTATCACTAGTGTCCTAACCTGACTCATGATCATTATCCAAGATAGTCTATAATCATTATGTTTCAAATGATATTGAACTACCTCAAAACAATGACAATCATCATCTAGAAACACAAGTGATCTCAAGTCAGAGGACATGTGCCACTTGATGCAAACAAGGATTATTCACATTGTGACAAGCAATTGAATATCCTAGTAGGGTCTGTCCAGTACATCCAATGTACCCATGAGTCTACATCTTATTCCATGCTCGAAGCATCCTATAAGATTAGAACACATATTAGTCTCAATCATATCAAGGCTGTCTCATGTTCACCAAGATATCTCGACTAAGGACATATGCATGTCAGCCTAGCTGAACAGCATTGAGACATTATTCAGAAGCACAGTTATTGCAGCAGACAATGTAACAAACTGAATAATAACCATTGCCTTTATAAACACAAGAGTTTATTACATGATACTTTTACAATCCCAAGGCCTCAAACATTAGCCTTAAGGGCATACCCTAACAAAGGACTCCTTAGAACCTTGCTAGCACAAGGAGCACTAAGGGAGTAGGCGATCACATCTTGTGTGCGTCTTCTCTGGAGGAGAGCGACTTCACTCTCTGCTTCCAAGTCGCCATCCATACAATGGCATCGGTATGATTTCTTCTCTGATATGTGAAATCGATTTATGTTGATCATATTATATGCAAAGATCCTAGAAACCCCTTCCGCTGCATCAAAACCTTCATATGCGCCTATTAGGGTTTCGCCCTCCCCTTGTTTAGGGGACCTTTCAATTGGTATCAGAGTCGGTTGTTTGCATGTTTCTATGATTGCTTAAGACTTTGTGATCCATATATGCGAAAGTATGAGTATGCTTAGATCTATAACATGCGCATATTAGATGTTTCATGCGAAAAATATTTCATGTTACATTTTTATGTTGGCGCATGTTCTTGGCGCTTGTTTCATTGTGTTTTCAAAACAAAACTTGCGCGACTCTCATTAGATCTAAGAGGCGCCTGCTTTAAACCCTTAGATGGGTTATTAGGGTTGAAGTCATCCCCTAGGTTAGATCCAAACAGTCTGATCAGACTATCTGACAGCCTTGATGGGTCGACCAGATAGCATCTGTGCGCAAGCACGAGATGGCTATAGGTCGACTGCAGACAGGCGTGTAGCGATGTCTGATTGAGATGACTAGTGAACACACATGAGTTAGGCCCGGGGTCACACCCGCTTGCCAGAACTCATGAGGGTTGTTCAGCCCTGGCGCATGCATGGTTGACCATTAGGTCGACTCAAGTCAGTTACGACTTGGTGCATGCAAGGGCAATGGATCTGACTAGGTTTGATGAGTGGATCCCTTGTAATGGACCGTCGTAAGGCAGCAGGGCAAATAAGAAAATTAAAATTGATGCCAATGGGTTTTTCAAAAATTTATTTTCTTATTGGATCACATGCTGATTAGATGCCATATGTATGTTTATTTAATCTTATGTGGGCTGCCCGTTTAATGTGTGCTGTGCTGGGGCCTGCGTGCCTGGAATTTTATTGTAAATTAATTCTTATTTTTGTGATCTGCGAATCACAGTTTAATTAATTTATAAAATGTAATTGACCTGCGAGTCAATCTTGTCTAGATAGATTAATTTGTAAATTAATCAGACAAGAGCACACAGAGCACACTTGGCAGAGGCGCTTGCAGCAGAGGCTTGACCAGGTGGGAGGTCCAGGGTTCGACTCTGGGACCAGGCGCATTTTCCCTGGTAGGCGCACCTGAGCTGCAGATGGCGCTTGGGCCCTGGGTTGGGCCAGATGAGCAGCAAAAGACCCATGAAGAAAAGCAAGTGAAGACTTAAGTTTAATTTAAGGTCTAACTTAGGCTTAATGGGCTTTTACCACATAAGATCAGCATGCTTTCTATTTATTGCTTTTATAATTAGAATTGCATGAGTTTATCTTCTGCTATCACCATAGTAATTGCATGATAGTCAAGAAGATAAAAGACCGTTAAAATCCAACGCTAAAATATCAAGCTCGTAAGCCTTCTGACGCGAAACCTCACTGTTCTGATTATCGTTGGAGCCGTGTTGTACCCACTCAGTGGGCACGTCCATCTATCTTCAGACGGTGCGGGATTACACCTGCGTGTTACAGAGAAGGGATTTATCGCTTCTCGTTGCTCAGCATAGCACGTGGTGGTCCAGGGAGTAGGTCGGGTCAGCTTGACCATGTAGGCTACATATGTGGCGCATATGGTAGCACATGGAGGCAGCCATCTGTGGGATCAGAGACTGTGTTGTACCAACTCAGTTGGCACAGTCAGCTGGATTGCCCAGATGAAGGGGAATCGCACGGGTTGGCGATTGGCTGGGACAGCCTACCAGAGATTAGTACTTGTACCCTCTGTGCATCTTATCTCGCCTGAGCGGGACGCGGAGACCAAGTATGAAATCTGGATCCCATCTCACTAAAAGAGTTCTACTCTTTCGGGCTGTTTTTGCTGGATTTTTAGCCAGATAAAATAGTGAGAAAAGGAATCTTTCTTAAGTCCTGATCGATTCTTAACATTGATACTGACCTTGCTGTTCTTGCATTGTTGTAGATACCTGCAGCAACGAACACCATGAACTTCAATGTGCGATCCCTACTGGAAAGGGAGAAGTTTGCTGGGCCGAACTTCTCAGACTGGTACGGACACCTTAAGATTGTTCTTAAGGCAGAGAGGAAACTGTATGTCCTAGAGACGGCTATACCGCCTCAGCCCGCTCCGAACGCCGCAAGGGCGGTTCGGGATGCCTATGAAAAGCATGTCAATGATAGCATTGATGTCGCTTGCCTGATGCTAGCGTCTATGACGCCACCGCTGCAGCGTCAGCATGAGGATATGTCTGCTATACAAATTATAGCAAACCTCAAGATGCTGTATGCTGCACAGGCGAGGACAGATAGCTATAATCTGACAAAGCTGTTCTTCCAGAGCAAACTGGCTGAAGGGAGCCCAGTGGGAGCTCACGTGCTCAAGATGATTGGGCACAAGGAGGCTCTAGAGAAACTGGGGCATACCATCAATCAGGAGCTTGAAGGTCCCCTAGACAAGGGGGCGAAACCCTAATAGAAGGCGCAACAAAAACTTCTAGCGGAATCTAGGGTTTCTAATAGATCGCATAGCATATAATATGATCAACTTTCAATGAGAAGCGATACTCACCATTGCCATCACTTGGATGGTGTCTTGGAGGCAAAGGCGCAAGCGAACCTTCTCCTAAGTCTCGCACACAAGATGATCAATGCGCTTCTTCCTTGGTGCTCCTTGTGCTAGCAAGGTTCCATGGTTGTCTTGCCGAATGGAAAGGAAAAAGAGATCCTTGCTTGGTCGAATGTTTCCTCTTGTCGTCCACTCCTTCACCCACGAGAGTGCAAGAGACGAATGCTCAAGCCGGCGTCAAGAGAGCAAGAGACGAGAATAGTATTCTCTTGGCGTGAACGTGAGATGTGGTCACGTTAAGAGATGTGCTATTCTAAAAATAGCATCCCATTTCTTCACTTGCGACCATGTATCACCCCAATCGCCAATGCCTCTTATCACTTGAACCATGCGCTCAACCAATGAGCTGGTTCAAATCCATTTGGTTCAATAACCAAATAAACCAAGCAATCAGTCCAGACCATAATAAAACCTTAAGGCTCTTAATCTGACCGTCGATCTCTTGATGCTTCTGATCTGACCAATCTAACATCCATTCTCTCGATCGAAGCTTACCGATCTCAAGCCCTAATCAATCAAACATGATCAGACCAGATCTCACTCACAATCAGAGATTAAATCCCTTTAAACTGAACCCGAACAATTCAGTCCACACGATCTGACTTAAGTAAGCCATATCATCAAATTGTGCGACCCTGAGGGTTTCCTTTAAATGTCGGTAACGATAACTCACGTTTATCACGATCAGTGAGGGGTATCTAGCAACACATCACTGTCTCCCGATATAAAGGAAATAGTCTTCCAAGACTACACCCAAACCATAGCACAAGTGTGAATCCACATCACTAGGCATACATGTTTCCTTTGCCACTGGATGTTCTTATTGGACAAGCGTGTCAAGCTTGTAGCTCCAATATGATGAGCATGATTAGATCAGATGAACACAGTCACCTGGGTATGGCCATACTCTTTTCTCAATCATCTCATCCAGGGGGCCCCTTTAGAACATCACACTCCTTAAACAAGGAGACGACAATCCTATGTCTATCACTAGTGCCCTAACCTGACTCAAGCTCATTATCCAAAATAGTCTATAATCATTATGTTTCAAATGATATTGAACTACCTCAAAACAATGACAATCATCATTTAGAAAACACAAGTGATCTCAAGTCAGAGGAAATGTGCCACTTGTCATATTCAAGGATTATTCACATTGTGACAAACAATTGAATATCCTAGTAGGGTCTGTCCAGTACATCCAATGTACCCATGAGTCTACATCTTATTCCATGCTCGAAGCATCCTATAAGACTAGAACACATATTAGTCTTAACCATATCAAGGCTGTCTCATGTTCACCAAGATACATCGACTAAGGACTTAACTGCATGTCAGCCCAGCTGAACAGCATTGAGACATTATTCAGAAGAACATATATTGCAGCAGACAATGTAGCTAACTGAATAATAACCATGCCTTTATAAACATAAACATTTATTACACGATACTGTTACAATCCCAAGGCCTCAAACATTAGGCTTAAGGGCATACCCCAACAATCTTCCACTTGCACTTAATCTAATGGTTGAGAACTCTCAAACCCATATTATTACAGTGCTTCTCATGCTTCTGCTGCGCCAGAGGCTTGGTAAGCGGGTCTGCCAGATTGTCATCTGTATGAACCTTGCATATTTTGATCTCGCCACGATCTATGATCTCCCTGATCAAATGAAACCGTCTCTGTATGTGCTTGGACTTCTGGTGCGACCGTGGTTCCTTTGCTTGTGCGATTGCTCCAGTGTTATCACAGAAGATAACCAAAGGATCTGCACTCGAAGGAACAACACCAAGTTCTCTCACGAACTTACGAATCCACACTGCCTCCTTGGATGCTTCCGAGGCTGCAACATACTCGGCTTCTGTTGTGGAATCAGCAACAGTTGACTGTTTGAAACTCTTCCACACCACTGCTCCTCCATTCAAGCTAAAAACATAGCCTGATTGCGATCGGAAATCATCCTGGTCTGACTGGAACGAAGCGTCAGTATATCCTTCTATACTGAGTTCTTCCTGACCACCATATATCAAGAACATATCTTTGGTCCTCCGCAGATATTTTAAGATGTTCTTGACTGCAATCCAGTGTGCCTGACCTGGATTACTTTGGAAACGACTGGTCACGCTTAACCCGTAAGCAACGTCTGGGCGAGTACACAACATCGCATACATAATGGATCCAATAGCCGAAGCATAAGGCGTATTGTCCATTTCATCTTTCTCAGTCTGTGTTTGTGGACACTGACTCTTCGAAAGACTCAGACCATGTCTGACTGGAAGATATCCTCGTTTAGAATTCTCTAAATGAAATCTTTCCAGGACTTTATCGATGTAAGTACTCTGGCACAGCCCAAGAAGCCTCTTAGATCTATCCCTGTAGATCTTCACACCTAATACATAGGCTGCTTCTCCTAAATCTTTCATCTGGAAACATTTCCATAACCATGCCTTCACAGCATGCATTTCAGGAATGTCATTTCCAATGATCAAGATATCATCGACGTAGAGGACTAGGAAAGTGATCACGCTCCCACTAAACCTCTTATATACACACGGGTCATCCTCGTTCTTGATGAAACCAAATTCAGTGACTGATTCATCTAAACGAATATTCCAGCTTCTCGATGCTTGCTTGAGTCCATAAATGGACTTCTTTAACTTGCATATCTTATGACGATCTGATGGATTAGTGAAACCCTCAGGTTGTGTCATATACACATCCTCATCCAGATTTCCATTAAGGAAAGCTGTTTTCACATCCATCTGCCAAATCTCATAATCGTAATATGCAGCTATCGCGAAAAGAATCCGAATAGACTTGAACATAGCTACAGGTGAGAAAGTTTCATCATAATCTATCCCGTAGATTTGTTTGAAACCTTTCGCAACTAGCCTGCCTTTATAGGTAACCACGTTACCATCCATGTCAATATTCTTCTTGAAGATCCACTTACAGCCTATAGGGATAACTCCCGGAGGCGGATCAACCAAATCCCAAACTTGGTTATCTGACATGGAGTCCATCTCGGCGCGCATAGCTTCAAGCCATCTCGCTGACTCCGGTCCACTGACCGCATCCGCATAAGTGAGGGGTTCATCATTATCAATGATGTAGACTCCGTCATAGCGCTCAGGCTGTCGACGAATCCTTCCCGATCTTCATGGTTCCCGTGATATCTGAGCCTCAGGCTGTTCAATAACCTGATCTACTGGCTCAGGCTCATCCAACTGTGCTTGAGCACTTTGTCCTTCCTCTGGATTCTCATCCAGTTTTATTTCTCTCCCACTGGCCTCTTGCAGAAGAAACTCCTTCTCAAGAAAAATGGCCGTCCGAGCAACAAATACCTTGTTCTCTTTGGGATCGTAGAAATAATAACCCTTAGTTTCCTTAGGGTAACCGACAAAGATACATTTGTCAGATCTGCTCTCTAGTTTCCCAGAGGCGAGCTTTTTGACATAAGCCTCGCAGCCCCAGATCCTGATAAATGTCAAGCTCGGCTGTTTCCCATACCATAACTCATATGGAGTTTTTGAAACGGCCTTGGATGGCACTCGGTTCAGTACCTTTGCAGCTGTCTCCAGTGCAAATCCCCAAAAGGAGTAAGGAAGAGTAGCCTGACTCATCATAGAACGAACCATATCAAGTAACGTTCTGTTTCTCCTCTCGGACACACCATTCCATTGCGGTGTTCCTGGCGGAGTGAGCTGTGATATAATCCCACACTCCTTCAGATAGTCAGTAAACGTATGACTCAAGTATTCTCCACCTCGATCTGAGCGAAGTGCCTTGATATTTCGGCCTAGCTGATTCTGTACTTCATTCTTGAACTCTTTGAACTTGTCAAAAGATTCACTCTTATGTCTCATCAGATAGACATAGCCATACCTACTGAAATCATCAGTAAAGGTAATGAAGTACTGATAGCCACCTCTGGCATGTTCACTAAATGGCCCACACACATCACTGTGTATAAGGTCAAGTAAACCTGAAGCCCTTTGACCTTTGTTAAGAAAAGGTGACTTCGTCATTTTGCCCATCAAACAAGCTTTGCATGTATCAATCTCCTTGTAAGAGAATGATCCCAGCAGTCCATGATCATGCAACCGCTTAATGCGTTTCTCGTTAATATGGCCTAAACGACTATGCCATAGCAAGGTGCTGTCATCAGCATACTTGGCTTTCTTAATATCAACATTTTGTATAGAACGCTCCATGTCCAACATGAATAATCCATTGCTAATTGAACCAGTTGCATAAACAATATTATCATAAGATAAAACACACTTTGAAATATTGCATTCAAAGGAAAAACCCTTCCTGACAAGAGCAGGAATGGAGATAATATTTTTAGTAATACTGGGAACAAAATAACAACTGTTTAGTTCCAATACAAGTCCAGATGGTAAAGAAATGAAATAGTCTCCTACAGCAACAGCAGCAACCCGTGCCCCGTTTCCAACTCGTAGGTCCACCTCATGCTGTCCCACCTGCCTTCTTCTCTTGAGTTCCTGCACATTTGAACAAATGTGAACTCCACATGCAGTGTCCAACACCCATGATATAGAAGAAGAAAACATGACCTCAGTCACGAATATACCTGAGCCAGAAGCGATGCTTCCCCTCTTATCTCCTTGGAGCGCTTTACAGTCCTTTTTCCAGTGACCCAGCTGGCCACAGTGGAAACACCTGTATTCCTTGGACCGCTTAACCTTCTGCTTCAGAGCCTTGCTGTAACTCTTGACAGGGGTCTTGCCCTTCTTCCCCTTCTTCTTGTTCCTTGAAGGAACCATTAAGACAGAGGTCGAAGGCTTTCCCTTCAGAGTCTCCTCAGTAGTCAAGAGCATATTCAGCAGCTCTGCCGGAGTACAATCGATTTTGTTCATATTAAAGTTAATAATGAACGCGTCGAATGAAGGCGGGAGAGACTGCAGAATAATATCCACAGCAAGCTCCTGGTTGATGGTATGCCCCAGTTTCTCTAGAGCCTCCTTGTGCCCAATCATCTTGAGGACGTGAGCTCCCACTGGGCTCCCTTCAGCCAGTTTGCTCTGAAAGAAGAGCTTCGTCAAATTATAGCGTTCAGTCCTCACCTGTGCAGCATACAACATCTTGAGGTTTGCTATCATGTCTATAGCAGACATATCCTCATGCTGACGCTGCAGCGGTGGCGTCATAGACGCTAACATCAGGCAAGCGACATCAATGCTATCATTGACGTGCTTTTCATAGGCTTCCCGAACCGCCCTTGCGGCGTTCGGAGCGGGCTGAGGCGGTATCACCGTCTCGAGGACATACAGTTTCCTCTCTGCCTTAAGAACGATCTTAAGGTGTCCGAACCAGTCAGAGAAGTTCGGCCCAGCAAACTTCTCCCTTTCCAGTAGGGATCGCACATTGAAGTTCATGGTGTTCGTTGCTGCAGGTATCTACAACAATGCAAGAACAGCAAGGTCAGTATCAATGTTAAGAATCAATCAGGACTTAAGAAAGATTCTTTTTCTCACTATTTTATTTGACTGAAAAATCCATTAAACAGTCCGAAAGAGTAAACACTCTTTTAGTGAGATGGGATCCAGATTTCATACTTGGTCTCCGCGTCCCGCTCAGGCGAGATAAGATGCACAGAGAGTACAAGCACTAATCTCTGGTAGGCTGTCCCAGCCAATCGCCAACCCGTGCGATTCCCCTTCATCTGGGCAATCCAGCAGACTGTGCCAACTGAGTTGGTACAACACAGCCTCTGATCCCACAGATGGCTGCCTCCATGTGCTACCATATGCGCCACATATGTAGCCTACATGGTCAAGCTGACCCGACCTACTCCCTGGACCACCATGTGCTATGCTGAGCAACGAGAAGGGATAAATCCCTACTCTGTAACACACAGGTGTAATCCCACACCGTCTGAAGATAGATGGACGTGCCCACTGAGTGGGTACAACACGGCTCCAACGATAATCAGAACAGTGAGGTTTCTGTTGGGGTATGCCCTTAAGGCTAATGTTTGAGGCCTTGGGATTGTAAAAGTATCATGTAATAAACTCTTATGTTTATAAAAGGCATGGTTATTATTCAGGTTGTTACCTTGTCTGCTGTAATAAGTGTACTTCTGAATAATGTCTCAAAGCTGTTCAGCTAGGCTGACATGCTATATGTCCTTAGTCGAGATATCTTGGTGAACCTGAGACAGCCTTGATATGATTGAGACTAATATGTGTGCTGATCTTATAGGATGCTTCGAGCATGGAATAAGATGTAGACTCATGGGTACATTGGATGTACTGGACAGACCCTACTAGGATATTCAATTGCTTGTCACAATGTGAATATTCCTTGATTGCAACAAGTGGCACATGTCCTCTGACTTGAGATCACTTGTGTTTCTAAATGATGACTGTCATTGTTTTGAGGTAGTTCAATATCATTTGAAAGATAATGATCATAGACTATCTTGGGTAATGATCATGAGTCAGGTTAGGACACTAGTGATAGACATAGGATTGTCGTCTCCTTGTTTAAGGAGTGTGGTGTTCTAAGGGGCCCCCTTATGAGATGATTGAGATAGTGTATGGCCATACCCAGATGACTATGTGCATCTGATCTAATCATGCTCAACATATTGGAATTACAGGCTTGGCACGCTTGTCCAATAAGAACATCCAGTGGCAAAGGACACATGTATGCCTCGTGAGTTTGATTCACACTTGTGCTATGGTTTGGGAGAAGTCTTGGAAGACTCTTTCCTTTATATCGGGAGACAGTGATGTGTTGCTAGATACCCCTCACTGGTCGTGATAACGTAAGTTATCGTTACCGACATTTAAAGGAAACCCTCAGGGTCGCACAATTTGATGATATGGCTTACTTGAGTCAGATCGTATGGACTGGATTCTTTGAGTTCAGATTAAAGGGGATTTAATCTCTGATTGTAAGTGAGATCTGGTCTGATCATGTTTGATTGATTAGGGCTTGAGATCGGTAAGCTTCGATTGAGAGAAATGATGCTAGATCGGGGAGATCAGGGGCATCAGGAGATGAGTGGTTAGATCGTGAGCCTTAGGGTTCAATTTGGTCTAGACCAAGTGGCTTGAGCTATTTCGGTTTGGTTTGATGAACCAAATTCGATTGGACGATTTGGCTTGAACCGGTTCACAAATGTGAACGCTTGGTTCAATGCCAATAGGCGTTTTTGGTTTGTCTTGAGCGCATGGCTTGATTGTCTTCCATTTATGGAAAGTCATCAAAGCCGGTTTTGCTTAAACGCCAAAACGCTTAAGCGTTGGTCTCTTGACGACAACGCCTTGATCCTTTTCGTTGGGTGGTTGACGAAAGATGAAGACAAGGAAAAGGAGCTCTCGGCCATAGGGATTCATCTAATCACCCCCTTTCCATTCGACAAGATAGCTTGGGTGCCTTGCTAGCACAAGGGACGTCAAGGAAGTGAGCATCTTCATCTTGTGTGTGGACTTGTGGAGGAGACCTAACTTGTTCTCTTCTTCCAAGCCGAATTCCAAGCCTATGGCGTTGGTATGAATCTCCCCTTGTTCTTATCAATCTATGATAGTTGAACATATGGCATGCAAAAGATCTTGAAACCCTTGCTTCCGCTTGCATAAATTTCATTTGCGCCATGATTAGGGTTTTTGCCCCCCTCTCGAAAGGGGTTCCAACAGTTTCGCGTCAGAAGGCTTACAAGCTTGATATTTTAGCGTTGGATTTTAACGGTCTTTTTATCTTCTTCACTATCATGCAATTCCTATGGTGATAGCAGAAGATAAACTAATCATGCAATTCTAATATTTAAACAATAAATAAAAGAAAGCATGAATCTTATGTGGTAAAAGCCCATAGCCCTAGTAAGACCTTAATTTAACTTAAGTCTTGACTTGCTTTTCTTCATAGGGCTTTAAGCTGCTCATCTGGCCCAACCAGGGCCCAAGCGCCAATTGCAGCTCAGGTGCGCCCACCAGGGAAAATGCGCCTGTCCAGAGTCGAACCCTGGACCTCCCACCTGGTCTAGCCACTGCTGCATGCGCCTCTGCCAAGTGTGCTCTGTGCTCTTGTCTAATTAAATTACAAATTTAACTATCTAGACAAGATTGACACGCAGGTCAATTACACATTATAAATTAATTAAACTGTGATTCGCAGATCACAAAAATAAAAATTAATTTACAATTAATTCCCAGGCACGCAGGCCCCAGCACAGCACACATTAAGAACGGGCAGCCCACATAAGAATAAATAGACAAACACATGGCATCAATCAACATGTGATCGACTCAAGAAAATTTAAATTTTGAAAACCCATAGGCATCAATTTTAATTTCCTTATTTGCCCTACAACCTTACAACGGTCCATTACTAGGGATCCACTCATCCATCCTAGTCAGATCCACTGCCCTTGCATGCACCAAGTCCTAACTGACTTGAGTCGACCATAAGGTCAACCATGCATACGCGAGGGCTGAACAACCACAATGAGGTCTGGCAAGCGGGTGTGACCCCGGGCCTAACTCATGTGTGTTCACTAGTTGTCTCAATCAGACATCGCTACACGCCTGTCTGCAGTCGACCTGTAGCCACCACGTGCTTGCGCACAGGTGCTACCTGGTCAACCCATCAAGGCTGTCAGATAGTCTGATCAGACTTTTGGATCTAACCTAGGGGGGGTGACTTCAACCCTAATAACCCGTCTAAGGGTTTAATGCAAGGCCTTAGATCTATAGTGAGTCGCACATGTGATGTTGGTTTTTAAGAAAACATACAATATGCGCCAACTGAAGACATAAACATATGATATGCGCCAACTTGAAAACATAAACATATGATATGCGCCAACTTGAAAACATGCGCAAGCATGAAAAACTTTCACAAACTTGTACTATCGCATGTAACATATAGATCATGTTAAAGGATCACAAAGAAAGCAAACATATTATCATGCATGATAAACCTTCGCTCTGATACCAATTGAAGGTCCCCTAGACAAGGGGGCGAAACCCTAATAGGAGGCGCAACAAAAACTTCTAGCGGAATCTAGGGTTTCTAATAGATCGCATAGCATATAATATGATCAACTTTCAATGAGAAGCGATACTCACCATTGCCATCACTTGGATGGTGTCTTGGAGGCAAAGGCGCAAGCGAACCTTCTCCTAAGTCTCGCACACAAGATGATCAATGCGCTTCTTCCTTGGTGCTCCTTGTGCTAGCAAGGTTCCAAGGTTGTCTTGCCGAATGGAAAGGAAAAAGAGATCCTTGCTTGGTCGAATGTTTCCTCTTGTCGTCCACTCCTTCACCCACGAGAGTGCAAGAGACGAATGCTCAAGCCAGCGTCAAGAGAGCAAGAGACGAGAATAGTATTCTCTTGGCGTGAACGTGAGATGTGGTCACGTTAAGAGATGTGCTATCTAAAAATAGCATCCCATTTCTTCACTTGCGACCATGTATCACCCCAATCGCCAATGCCTCTTATCACTTGAACCATGCGCTCAACCAATGAGCTGGTTCAAATCCATTTGGTTCAATAACCAAATAAACCAAGCAATCAGTCCAGACCATAATAAAACCTTAAGGCTCTTAATCTGACCGTCGATCTCTTGATGCTTCTGATCTGACCAATCTAACATCCATTCTCTCGATCGAAGCTTACCGATCTCAAGCCCTAATCAATCAAACATGATCAGACCAGATCTCACTCACAATCAGAGATTAAATCCCTTTAAACTGAACCCGAACAATTCAGTCCACACGATCTGACTTAAGTAAGCCATATCATCAAATTGTGCGACCCTGAGGGTTTCCTTTAAATGTCGGTAACGATAACTCACGTTTATCACGATCAGTGAGGGGTATCTAGCAACACATCATTGTCTCCCGATATAAAGGAAATAGTCTTCCAAGACTACACCCAAACCATAGCACAAGTGTGAATCCACATCACTAGGCATACATGTTTCCTTTGCCACTGGATGTTCTTATTGGACAAGCGTGTCAAGCTTGTAGCTCCAATATGATGAGCATGATTAGATTAGATGAACACAGTCACCGGGGTATGGCCATACTCTTTTCTCAATCATCTCATCCAGGGGGCCCCTTTAGAACATCACACTCCTTAAACAAGGAGACGGCAATCCTATGTCTATCACTAGTGCCCTAACCTGACTCAAGCTCATTATCCAAGATAGTCTATAATCATTATGTTTCAAATGATATTGAACTACCTCAAAACAATGACAATCATCATTTAGAAAACACAAGTGATCTCAAGTCAGAGGAAATGTGCCACTTGTCATATTCAAGGATTATTCACATTGTGACAAACAATTGAATATCCTAGTAGGGTCTGTCCAGTACATCCAATGTACCCATGAGTCTACATCTTATTCCATGCTCGAAGCATCCTATAAGACTAGAACACATATTAGTCTTAACCATATCAAGGCTGTCTCATGTTCACCAAGATACATCGACTAAGGACTTAACTGCATGTCAGCCCAGCTGAACAGCATTGAGACATTATTCAGAAGAACATATATTGCAGCAGACAATGTAGCTAACTGAATAATAACCATGCCTTTATAAACATAAACGTTTATTACACGATACTGTTACAATCCCAAGGACTCAAACATTAGGCTTAAGGGCATACCCCAACAGAGCTTGCTGTAGACATTATTCTGCAGTCTCTCCCGCCCTCTTTCGATGCGTTCATCATTAACTTTAATATGAACAAAATCGACTGTACTCCGGCAGAGCTGCTGAATATGCTCTTGACTACTGAGGAGACTCTGAAGGGAAAGCCTTCGACCTCTGTCTTAATGGTTCCTTCTAGGAACAAGAAGAAGGGGAAGAAGGGCAAGACCCCTGTCAAGAGCTACAGCAAGGCTCTGAAGCAAAAAGTTAAGCGGTCAAAGGAATACAGATGTTTCCACTGTGGCCAGCTGGGTCACTGGAAAAAGGACTGTAAAGCGCTCCAGGGAGACAAGAGGGGAAGCATCGCTTCTGGCTCAGGTATATACGTGACGGAAGTCATGGTTTCATCTTCTTCTATTTCATGGGTGTTGGACACTGCATGTGGAGTGCACATTTGTTCAAATGTACAGGAACTCAAGAGAAGAAGACAGGTGGGACAGCATGAGGTGGACCTACGAGTTGGAAACGGGGCACGGGTTGCTGCTGTCGCTGTAGGAGACTATTTCATCTCTTTACCATCTGGACTTGTATTGGAACTAGACAATTGTTACTTTGTTCCCAGCATTACTAAAAATATTATCTCCATTCCTGCCCTTGTCAGGAAGGGGTTTTCCTTTGAATGCAATATTTCAAAGTGTGTTTTATCTTTAGATAATATTGTTTATGCTACTGGTTCAATTAACAATGGGTTATTCATGTTGGACATGGAATGTTCTATACACAATATTGATAATAAGAAAGCCGAATATGCTGATGACAGCACCTTGCTATGGCATAGTCGTTTAGGTCATATTAACAAGAAACACATTAAGCGGTTGCATGATCATGGACTGCTGGGATCATTCTCCAATGAGGAGATTGATACATGCAAAGCTTGTTTGATGGGCAAAATGACGAAGTCACCTTTTCCTCATAAAGGTCAAAGGACTTCAGGTTTACTTGACCTTATACACAGCGATGTGTGTGGGCCTTTTAGTAAACATGCCAGAGGTGGCTATCAGTACTTCATTACCTTCACTGATGATTTCAGTAGATATGGGTATATCTATCTTATGAGACATAAAAGTGAATCTTTTGACAAGTTCAAAGAGTTCAAGAATGAAGTACAGAATCAGCTTGGCCGAAATATCAAGGCACTTCGTTCTGATCGAGGTGGAGAATACCTAAGTCGAGAGTTTACTGACTATCTGAAGGAGTGTGGGATTATCTCACAGCTCACTCCGCCAGGAACACCGCAATGGAATGGTGTGTCCGAGAGGAGAAATAGAACGTTACTTGATATGGTTCGTTCTATGATGAGTCAGGCTACTCTACCTTACTCCTTTTGGGGATTTGCACTGGAGACAGCTGCAAAGGTACTAAACCGAGTGCCATCCAAGGCAGTTTCAAAGACCCCATATGAATTATGGTATGGGAAACAGCCGAGCTTGACATTTATCAGGATCTGGGGCTACGAGGCTTATGTCAAAAAGCTCGCCTCTGGGAAACTAGAGAGCAGATCTGAGAAATGTATCTTTGTCGGTTACCCTAAGGAAACTAAGGGTTATTATTTCTACGATCCCAAAGAGAACAAGGTATTTGTTGCTCGGACGGCCATATTTCTTGAGAAGGAGTTTCTTCTACAAGAGGCCAGTGGGAGAGAAATAAAGCTGGATGAGAATCCAGAGGAAGGACAAAGTGCTCAAGCACAGTTGGATGAGCCTGAGCCGATGGATCAGGTTATTGAACAACCTGAGGCTCAGACATCACGGGAACCGCGAAGATCGGGAAGGATCCGTCGACAGCCTGAGCGCTATGACGGAGTCTACATCATTGATAATGATGAACCCCTCACTTATGCGGATGCGGTCAGTGGACCAGATTCAGCGAGATGGCTTGAAACTATGCGCGCCGAGATGGACTCCATGTCAGATAACCAAGTCTGGGATTTGGTTGATCCGCCTCCGGGAGTTATCCCTATAGGCTGTAAATGGATCTTCAAGAAGAAGATTGACATGGATGGTAACGTGGTTACCTATAAAGGCAGGCTAGTTGCGAAAGGTTTCAAACAAATCTACGGGATAGATTATGATGAAACTTTCTCACCTGTAGCTATGTTTAAGTCTATTCGGATTCTTTTCGCGATAGCAGCATATTATGATTATGAGATTTGGCAAATGGATGTGAAGATAGCTTTCCTTAATGGAAATCTCGATGAGGATGTGTATATGACACAACCAGAAGGTTTCACTAATCCATCAGATCGTCATAAAATATGCAAGTTAAAGAAGTCTATTTATGGACTTAAACAAGCATCGAGAAGCTGGAATATTCGTTTTGATGAATCAATCTCTGAATTTGGTTTCATCAAGAACGAGGATGACCCGTGTGTATATAAGAGGTTTAGTGGGAGCGTGATTACTTTCCTAGTCCTCTACGTCGATGATATCTTGATCATTGGAAACGATATTCCTGAAATGCATGCGGTTAAGGCATGGTTAAGGAAATGTTTTCAGATGAAAGATTTGGGAGAAGCAGCCTATGTATTAGGTGTGAAGATCTACAGGGATAGATCTAAGAGGCTTCTCGGGCTGTGCCAGAGTACTTACATCGATAAAGTCCTGGAGAGATTTCATTTAGAGAATTCTAAAAGAGGATATCTTCCAGTCAGACATGGTCTGAATCTTTCGAAGAGTCAGTGTCCACAAACACAGACTGAGAAAGATGAAATGGACAATACGCCTTATGCTTCGGCTATTGGATCCATTATGTATGCGATGTTGTGTACTCGCCCAGACGTCGCTTACGGGTTAAGCGTGACCAGTCGGTTCCAAAGTAATCCAGGTTTGGCGCACTGGATTGCAGTCAAGAACATTTTAAAATATCTTCGGAGGACCAAAGATATGTTCTTGGTGTATGGTGGTCAGGAAGAACTCAGTATAGAAGGATATACTGACGCTTCGTTCCAGTCTGACCAGGATGATTTCCGATCGCAATCAGGCTATGTTTTAAGCTTGAATGGAGGAGCAGTGGTGTGGAAAAGTTTCAAACAGTCAATCGTTGCTGATTCCACAACAGAAGCCGAGTATGTTGCAGCCTCGGAAGCATCCAAGGAGGCAGTGTGGATTCGTAAGTTCGTTCAAGAACTTGGTGTTGTTCCTTCGAGTGCAGATCCTTTGGTTATCTTCTGTGATAACACTGGAGCAATCGCACAAGCAAAGGAACCACGGTCGCACCAAAAGTCCAAGCACATACAGAGACGGTTTCATTTGATTAGGGAGATCATAGATCGTGGCGAGATCAAAGTCTGCAAGGTTCATACAGATGACAATCTGGCTGACCCGCTTACCAAGCCTCTGGCGCAGCAGAAGCATGAGAAGCACTGTAATAATATGGGTTTGAGATTTCTCAACCATTAGATTAAGTGCAAGTGGGAGATTGTTGGGGTATGCCCTTAAGGCTAATGTTTGAGGCCTTGGGATTGTAACAGTATCATGTATAAACTCTTATGTTTATAAAGGCAATGGTTGTTATTCAGTTGGTTACATTGTCTGCTGCAATAATTGTACTTCTGAATAATGTCTCAATGGTGTTCAGCTAGGCTGACATGCTGTAATGTCCTTAGTCGAGATATCTTGGTGAACATGAGACAGCCTTGATATGATTGAGACTAATATGTGTTCTAATCTTATAGGATGCTTCGAGCATGGAATAAGATGTACACTCATGGGTACATTGGATGTACTGGACAGACCCTACTAGGATATTCAATTGCTTGTCACAATGTGAATAATCCTTGATTGCAACAAGTGGCACATTTCCTCTGACTTGAGATCACTTGTGTTTCTAAATGATGATTGTCATTGTTTTGAGGTAGTTCAATATCATTTGAAACATAATGGTTATAGACTATCTTGGATGGTGAGCTTGAGTCAGGTTAGGGCACTAGTGATAGATAAAGGATTGCCGTCTCCTTAATTGGAGTGTGATGTTCTAAAGGGGCCCCCCTGGATGAGATGATTGAGAAAGTGTATGGCCATACCCAGGTGACTATGTTCATCTGATCTAATCATGCTCATCATATTGGAGCTACAGGCTTGACACGCTTGTCCAATAAGAACATCCAGTGGCAAAGTAATCATGTATGCCTAGTGAGTTGATTCACACTTGTGCTGTGGTTTGGGTGTAGTCTTGGAAGACTCTTTTCTTTATATCGGGAGACAGTGATGTGTTGCTAGATACCCCTCACTGATCGTGATAACGTGAGTTATCGTTACCGACATTTAAAGGAAACCCTTAGGGTCGCACAATTTGATGATATGGCTTACTTAAGTCAGATCGTATGGACTGAATTGTTTGGGTTCAGTTTAAAGGGATTTAGTCTCTGATTGTAAGTGAGATCTAGTCTGATCATGTTTGATTGATTAGGGCTTGAGATCGGTAAGCTTCGATTGAGAGAATGGATGCTAGATCAGTGAGATCAGCAGCATCAAGAGATCAACGGTTAGATCTGGAACCTTAGGGTTTAATTGTGATCTAGACCATATCGCTTGGGTTAATTGGTCTTTGGACCAAACCAAATTGAACCAGCTCATTGAGTGAGCGTGTGGTTCAAATGGAGAGGAGTTTGCGATTGGGGTAAACCCATGATCGCATGTGAGTAAGTGGCTTTCTATTTTTAGAAAGCATGATCACATACGTGACCACCACTCACGTTCACGTCTAAGACGCTCTACTCTCTCGCTTCTCCTCCTCTCTCGTCGCCAACAAGCTCTCTCTCGTGTAGTGAAGAGGTTGACGAAAAAGGAGAAGGAAGAAATCGCCAAGCAAAGGATTCTCTTCCCTTCCATACGACAAGGACTCCTTAGAACCTTGCTAGCACAAGGAGCACTAAGGGAGTAGGCGATCACATCTTGTGTGCGTCTTCTCTAGAGGAGAGCGACTTCACTCTCTGCTTCCAAGTCGCCATCCATACAATGGCATCGGTATGATTTCTTCTCTGATATGTGAAATCAATTTATGTTGATCATATTATATGCAAAGATCCTAGAAACCCCTTTCGCTGCATCAAAACCTTCATATGCGCCTATTAGGGTTTCGCCCTCCCCTTGTTTAGGGGACCTTTCAATGAGAAGGTCAATGGACAGACAAAGGATTTGCCCCTTCCTTAGGGAAGTATTATATCCATGGAGCCCCTCTATGGTTCTATGACTGAGAGTGTATGGCCATACCCAGGTGAGAACCTATTTTTAGTCATAGCCATGTGATTGGGTGAAAACAAGTGGTGACACACTTGTCCAATCGGATATCAGTTCGGCAAAGAGACTGTAATGCATCTGTACCTAGTTGCGATGATGGGAATGTCAATGTCGATATCCATTCCAATGACCCTGGGTAGCAGCGATGCACTGCTAGGTGCCACTCACTGCTTGTGATGACCTTTGGTCAGCACTGCCAGCGTAAGAGGAACCTACAGGGTCGCACACCTTGATACTTGAGTTCTCGTATTGATCGGGAAGCTTTATGATCGAGTTATTGGATAACTTAGATCTAATTGGGAGATTTCATCAGCGCCAATGGGCCTGATGATATGGAAGAATGTTATTGGAGCCAAACTTCATTTTTGGCAGGTTGACCCGTATTTGACCATGGTTGGTCACATGTGGATTAGGGTTGCATTGGATTGGATCCAAATGCTTAATTAACCCATGTGATGAAGTTTGGGCTAGCTCATTATCCAATGAGGCCCAATGACAAGTTCTCATGAAGAGATGAAAGGCTAAAAGGGTATAATGGGGAGAAACATGAACCATTAAGCACCTAGGGGCATAATGGGGTCATGTTGGCGCCTTTGCTTCATTATGGAAGTAAAGGGCGCCTCCGCTCTCTTCCTTGGATGGAATGCATGCCTCTATGGCATGTCTTGGGCTGATATGGTACTTGGGTGATTATGGATAGGTTGAATGGAGTTTATGGTGAAGTCTTGGAGACTTTCCTTGTTTCAAACCTCCTCATCCTAGCCCTACACTTGTCATGATCTTGGCCCTTCCCTTAACCGCCTCTTGCCCTATATATATGTGACCCTAGCCGCCCCCTCTTATGATGATTAATCCTTGAAGGCGTGAACACAAGAAGAGGGGCGAGAGCTAGGAGCAAGGGCGCAACTTCCTCTTCCTACTTCCATAGCCGCAAGCTTCTCCCTCCTTTCCTCTTGGCGCAAGGAGCTTTGGTGCTTGGCGGCTTGGCTTGGTTCCTTCTTCTCTTGGCGCATCCTTTCCTCTTGGTGGCGCTAGTGAAGTGGAGCATCTCCCTAAGGCTTGGATCTTCTTCCCAAGGCTAGCACTGGGCGTGGAAGAAGAGGACTCAAGAGATCCATGTGTGTGAGACTACAGAGGGCGCACACTTGGGCGCCTACATTGGCATCACTCCAAACCGCTCTTAAGGTATTTCCTAACTCATCGTGTCGACTCTCTTGCTTGCGATCTTCACTGGGTGTTTTGGGACCAGCCTGTTTTGGGGACATTCTTCCGCTGTGCAATGTATGTATGTATGTCTATGACCCTGAAAAATTATAAAATGTCCCTGGGGTTTCCCAACAGTGGTATCAAAGCGGCTTGCAAGACTCGAACGATGTTTTATGCTTTTCTTTCATGCTCACATGCCATATCTCTATTTTCGTAAATAGCATGATGCATGGCAAACGATTTTTCTAAGTAGGAAAAATTAGGGTTTCTTGTTTCTATCATCCTCTCAATCTCTTTTGGTTTTTTGGACTATTTTTCTTGTCTGATTTGAAGATTAAAGGCGCACGTAATTTTGTCAAGTAGGACGGGCATTGTGTCTTCGGACTGGCCAAGTCTCTTGATATGACAAAATTGCCAGCCGAAAGGATCTCTGAAATCATCATGAAAAATAAATCGCAATTAACCAAAAGATTTGTGAGAAGAAGATGAGAAAAGGAGACTAGTTTTATGAAAAATTAAAATTTCAGATTTTATGTTTTTCATGAGCATGTAGAATTGCATGAGCAAATACCTTGATTGTGCATGATGTTGTGATCATTAGTCAAGCCCCCCTTTGGATGCCTGTGATGTATCCTCGTGAGGCCAGCGTGCCGCTTTTCTTTTTGCTTTTAACTAAGAAGAAGATTAGGGTGGCGCATGTACTTGGAACTTGGCGCATGCATACCTTGGATGGTGGCGCAATAAGCATCAAAGAAAGAGGCGCAAGCCTGCTTAGTGGCGCAAGTTAGGCATGGCTGAACCCTTGGGTTTGAGAGCTAGCTAACTTGGCTTCTTGCATTGTGGCACATCCTCATTGGAGGAAGACCATGGCATTGGCCGAACCCTTGGGGTCCACCCTTAAGGTTTGAGAGCTAAACCATGTGAGAAGGACCTTAGAGCCAACCTTGAAGACCAAGATAGAGGGCGGCTAGGATAGGTCTATTTTAGGGGCTTGAGTCCTATGTCAAGAATTGAACCTCCTTTTGGTATGGGTTGGCTCAATGTCTTGAAAGGGCTTTGATCACATCATCATTTACCGCTTTCCTTATCTGCTAAAAGCATGCCTGTGTGAAAGTGGGGGGGGGGGGGGGGCGAAACCCTAATATGCGCAGATTAAAATTTTGCATAGCGGAAGCTAGGGTTTCTAAGGATCGATTAGCATGAATATATGATCAACTTGTAAAACTTGTATAGATCAAAAGAGAGATCATACCAATGCCATTTCTTGGATGGCGACTTGGAAGCAAAGAAGCGTGTGCTTCTTCTCCAAAGGAACCGCACACAAGGTGATTGATGGTTTCTCCTTGGCGTTCCTTGTGCTAGCAAAGATCCAAGGTCTCCTGATCGCGTGAAGGTGATTAGAGATGATGTCTTTTTCTTATCCGAACTCTCCTTGGCGTGAAAACTCACCACACGAGAGAGGAGGCGTCGAGAGGAAGAGGCCAGAGACGAGAATAGCGCCACAACCACGAACGTAGAGGCGTGAACTATTTTGGAAAGCATGACTTCCAAAAATAGTAAGCCCTCAACATGTGATGCGTTCACTCCAAGTGAACCATCGCATTTTCCTCTCCCATTGAACCATGCGCTCACTATGATGAGCCGGTTCAATTACATTTGGTTCAAAGACCAAATTAAGCCAAGCCTTGGTCTAGATCATATAAAACCAAAAGGTTCAAGATCTAACCATTCATCTCTTGATGCTCTTGATCTCATCGATCTAGCATCAGTTCTCTCGATCAAAGCTTACTGATCTCAAGCCCTAATCAATCAAACATGATTAGACCAGATCTTACTTACAATCAGAGTTTAAATCCCTTTAAACTGAACCAAAACAATTCAGTCCACACGATCTGACACAAGTAAGCCATATCATCAAATTGTGCGACCCTAAGGGTTTCCTTTAAATGTCGGTAACGATAACTTACGTTATCACGAACAGAGAGGGGTATCTAGCAACACATCACTGTCTCCCGATATAAAGGAAAGAGTCTTCCAAGACTACACCCAAACCATAGCACAAGTGTGAATTCAATTCACTAGGCATACTTGTTTCCTTTGCCACTGGATGTTCTTATTGGATAAGCATGTCAAGCCTGTAACTCCAATATTGATTGAGAGTGGTTAGATCAGATGAACATAGTCATCTGGGTATGGCCATACACTTTCTCAACCATCTCATCCTGGGGGGCCCCTTTAGAACATCACACTCCAAACAAGGAGAAGGCAATCCTATATCTATCACTAGTGCCCTAACATGACTCATGTTCATTATCCAAGATAGTCTATAACCATTATGTTTCAAATGATATTAAACTACCTCAAAACAATGCCAATCCTCATTTAGAAACACAAGTGATCTCAAGTCAGAGGAAATATGCCACTTGCTTGCATATAAGGATTATTCACATTGTGACAAGCAATTGAACATCCTAAGTAGGGTCTGTCCAGTACATCCAATGTACCCATGAGTCTGCATCTTATTCCATGCTCGAAGCATCCTATAAGATTAGAACACATATTAGTCTCAATCATATCAAGGCTGTCTCATGTTCACCAAGATATCTCGACTAAGGACAATACTGCATGTCAGCCAAGCTGAACAGCATTGAGACATTATTCAGAAGTATACATATAGCAGCAGATAATGCAACAACCTGAATAACAACCATTGCCTTTATAAACATAGAGTTTATACATGATACTGATAACAACCCAAGGCCTCAAACATTAGCCTTAAGGGCATACCCCAACACTGTGATGTTTTATCGTTATGTTATCACTATAGGATTGCATGCCCTGTATTGTTAGACATAAGATAAAACTGATGAGACCTTAAAAACCCTCATAATAAAATATCAAGTCTAGTAGCTTTCTAACGCGTAGCCCTCACTAAGCTATCGATTAGTGGAGTTGTGAACTGGTTCCCACCCTCGTGGGACACATCCACTTATCTTTAGAAAGTGTGTGGTGACAATAGTTTTCCCCAGTCCAGTTTTAACCTGGGCGTGCCTTCGCAAGGAAACTCGTTGGCTCTGGGCATAACGGTTAGGAATGGACTTGACTAGAAGTTCACATGTGCTGGGCACATGGTGAAAGTCTAGAGGCATCGTTGAGAGGTAAGGGTTTCATGTTGTATCCAGCCCTCGCTGGACATGAAATGCCCAGACTGTCTCAACAAGGGGAGTTGCTTGGAGCAACCGACCGGCGCGCCCACCTTAGGAAACATGGGTTACTTTGTGCATCTCATCCCACCCTCGTGGGACGCGAAGCCTCATGTGAAATAAGGATCCCATCTCACTAGGAAGTCTTAAACTTCCTGATTGACTTTGTGGGTTGTCAATTCGAATTTAAAATAGTGGGAGCAGTAATCATTTAAAACAAGTCCAGTTTAAATGATTCGAAGTAGTACTAATCTGTTTTTCTTGGGTGTTGTAGAACAATGGCTACGAACACTGGCGGATTATCACTGTGATCACTCCTTGATAAGGATAAGTTAGTTGGAACTAACTTTATGGACTGGCATCGGAACTTGAGGATAGTCCTCAAGCTCAAGAAGAAGCTATATTTCCTTGAACAGGCTCTTCCTGCGGCTCCTCCGCCTAATGCCCGAACGGCAGACAGAGATGCTTATAGAAATCATCAGGATGACTCTTTGGAAGTTGCATGTCTTATGCTAGCCAGCATGGCACCTGAATTGCAGGTGCAATATGAGGAGCAGAACGCTTTTCAGATGATCAGTCATCTGAAACAGATGTTCGAGGCTCAGGCTAGAACTGAGAGATTTGACACCGCCAAAGTAGTCTTTCGGTGTAAGTTGTCTGAGGGTGCCCCAGTGAGACCCCATGTTCTCAAACTCATTGGGAATGTGGATCATCTCAGGAGACTGGGACATGCCATAGACAACGAGCTGGTTGTGGATCTTATTCTGCATTCCCTGCCCCCTAGCTTCAGTCCGTTTATTATTAATTTCAACATGAACCGGATTGAGTGCACACAGGAGGAATTGATGAATATGCTCCAAACAGCCGAGCGAGAGATGGGTAAGACCAAACCCAATTCTGTTCTTTTGGTCCCTGCGACCAAGAAGATAAAGAAGAAGGATAAGGCACGTGCTAAGAGCAGTGCCAGAGGTCCTACCAAAGCACTGAAGAAAAAGGCGAAGAAGTCAAAGGACCAGAGGTGTTTTCACTATGGCGAGCAGGGTCACTAGAGAAGGGACTGCAAGCAGCTTCAGAATGAGGAGAAGAAAGGCTTGGCCTTAACTTCTAGCTCAGGTATCTATGTTACAGAAGTCAATCTTTCTACTTCTAGGGTCCCCTTCGAGGGGGAGCGAGAAACCCTAAGGTGAGTACCCCCTTTCAAGAGGGGGGCGCAAGTGACCTTTCTTTATTTTAGCAGCGGAATTAGGGTTTCACATTTGATCGCATGCTATACATTCATATGATCAACTTAAACATCAAGTGAAAGATGCGTTACCATGGCCATGAGAAGGAGGCGGCTTGGAAGCAAAGACCAAGAGAGATCTTCTCCACAAGTGACGCACACAAGAAGAGAGATGGCTTCTTCTTGTTGATCTTTGTGCTAGCAAAGATCTTCAAGTTGAAGGGTCCCCTTCAAGGGGGAGCGCAAGCATGAAAAACCCCTTTCAAGAGGGGGGCAAAACCCTAGAACATGCGGAAATGTATTCTTCTAGAGTTTCAATAAAATCGTTTGCATGAACTCATGTAAATGATCAACTTTATAATTAACCAAAGATCAAGTTTGAGATCTTTTACCATAGCCATGTAAGGGTGGCGGCTTGGAAGCTAGAGGCCGAAGAGGGCTCTCCTCCAAAGAAGACACACACAAAGGATGAAGGCTTACTTCTTGCGCAACTTGATGTGCTAGCAACAATTGCCAAGGTGCCCTTTGGTGTTGAGGAGATGAGATGTTCTTCCTTGTCGCCGAGAGCTCTTCTCCAAGATCGTCCACACACCACCCACGAGAGAGAGCTTCGAAAGACACAAGGAACATTAAGCTTTTGCGTTATTTGGCGTTAGGCGTTTTCAAGACTTCCCATTAAGGAAAGTCATCAAGACATGCGTTCATGTCTTGTGAACTTATCCCCAACGCCAATTCAATTGAACCAATCGAACACAAATGTGAACCGGATCAATTGAATTCGGTTCAATTCCAATTGGTCCAAAGACCAAAAGAACCAACCCAAGCCATGGTCTAAATCTCTATGAACCATGAAGATTCAAGATCTAACCGTACATCTCATGATGCTCTTGATCTCACCGATCTAGCATCCACACTCTCGATCGAAGCTTACCGATCTCAAGCCCTAATCAATCAAACATGATCAGACTGGATCTCACTTACAATCAGAGTTTAAACTCCTTTAAACTGAATCAAAACAATCCAGTCCACACGATCTGACTCAAGTAAGCCATATCACCAAATTGTGCGACCCTAAGGGTTTCCTTTAAATGTCGGTAACGATAACTCTCGTTATCACAATCAGTGAGGGGTATCTAGCAACACATCACTATCTCCCGATATAAAGGAAAGAGTCTTCCAAGACTACACCCAAATCACAGCACAAGGTGAATCAACATCACAAGGCATATAAGCATCCTTTGCCACTGGATGTTCTTATTGGACAAGCGAGTCAAGCTTGTTACTCCAATACAATGAGCATGATTAGATCAGATCAACATAGTCATCTGGGTATGGCCATACACTTTCTCAATCATCTCATATAAGGGGGGCCCTTTAGAACATCACACTCCTTAAACAAGGAGACGGCAATCCTATGTCTATCACTAGTGCCCTAACATGATTCAAGCTCACCATCCAAGATAGTCTATAATCATTATGTTTCAAATGATATTGAACTACCTCAAGACAATGACAATCATCATTTAGAAACACAAATGATCTCAAGTCAGAGGACATGTGCCACTTAGTGCTTACAAGGAATATTCACATTGTGACAAGCAATGGAATATCCTAGTAGGGTCTGTCCAGTACATCCAATGTACCCATGAGTCTACATCTTATTCCATGCTCGAAGCATCCTATAAGATTAGCACTCATATTAGTCTCAATCATATCAAGGCTGTCTCATGTTCACCAAGATATCTCGACTAAGGACATAGAGCATGTCAGCCAAGCTGAACAGCTTTGAGACATTATTCAGTAGTACACTTATTACAGCAGACAAGGTAACAACCTGAATAATAACCATGCCTTTATAAACACAAAAGTTTATTACATGATACTTATACAATCCCAAAGGCCTCAAACATTAGCCTTAAGGGCATACCCCAACAATCTCCCACTTGCACTTAATCTAATGGTTGAGAAATCTCAAACCCATATTATTACAGTGCTTCTCGTGCTTCTGCTGCGCCAGAGGCTTGGTAAGCGGGTCTGCCAGATTGTCATCTGTATGAACCTTGCAAATTTTGATCTCGCCTCGATCAATGATCTCCCGGATCAAGTGAAACCGTCTCTGTATGTGCTTGGACTTCTAGTGCGATCGTGGTTCCTTTGCTTGTGCGATGGCTCCAGTAGAAGGGAGAGAAGATAACCAAAGGATCAGCACTCGAAGGAACGACACCAAGTTCTCTCACGAACTTACGAATCCACACTGCCTCCTTGGATGCTTCCGAGGCTGCAACATACTCGGCTTCTGTTGTGGAATCAGCAACAGTTGACTGTTTGAAACTCTTCCACACCACTGCTCCACCATTCAAGCTAAAAATATAGCCTGATTGCGATCGGAAATCATCCTGGTCCGACTGGAACGAAGCGTCAGTATATCCCTCTATACTGAGTTCTTCCTGACCACCATATAACAAGAACATATCTTTGGTCCTCCGCAGATATTTTAAGATGTTCTTGACCGCAATCCAGTGCGCCACACCTGGATTACTTTGGAACCGACTGGTCACGCTTAACCCGTAAGCGACGTCTGGGCGAGTACACAACATCGCATACATAATGGACCCAATAGCCGAAGCATAAGGCCTATTGTCCATTTCATCTTTCTCAGTCTGTGTTTGTGGACACTGACTCTTTGAAAGACTCAGACCATGTCTGACTGGAAGATATCCACGTTTAGAATTTTCTAAATGGAATCTCTCCAGGACTTTATCGATGTAAGTACTCTGGCATAGCCCGAGAAGCCTCTTAGATCTATCCCGGTAGATCTTCACACCTAATACATAGGCTGCTTCTCCTAGATCTTTCATCTGGAAACATTTTCCTAACCATGCTTTAACCGCATGCAGTTCAGGAATATCATTTCCAATGATCAAGATATCATCGACGTAGAGGATTAGGAATGTAATCACGCTCCCACTAAACCTCTTATATACACACGGGTCATCCTCGTTCTTGATGAAACCAAACTCAGAGATTGATTCATCAAAACGAATATTCCAGCTTCTTGATGCTTGCTTAAGTCCATAAATGGACTTCTTTAACTTGCATATCTTATGACGATCTGATGGATTAGTGAAACCCTCAGGTTGTGTCATATACACATCCTCATCCAGATTTCCATTAAGGAAAGCTGTCTTCACATCCATCTGCCAGATCTCATAGTCGTAATATGCAGCTATCGCGAAAAGAATCCGAATAGACTTAAACATGGCTACAGGAGAGAAAGTTTCATCATAATCTATCCCGTAGATTTGTTTGAAACCTTTCGCAACTAGCCTGCCTTTATAGGTAACCACGTTACCATCCATGTCAACCTTCTTCTTGAAGATCCATTTACAGCCTATAGGGATTACTCCCGGAGGCGGATCAACCAAATCCCAGACTTGGTTATCTGACATGGAGTCCATTTCGGCTCGCATAGCTTCAAGCCATCTAGCTGACTCCGGTCCACTGACCGCATCCGCATAAGTAAGGGGTTCATCATTGTTAATGATGTAGACTCCGTCATAGCGCTCACGCTGTCGACGGATCCTTCCCGATCTTCGCGGTTCCCGTGATATCTGAGCCTCAGGTTGTTCAATAACCGGCTCAGGCTCATCCAATTGCGCTTGACTACTTTGTCCTTCCTCTGGATTCTCATCCAGCTTTATTTCTCTCCCACTGGCCTCTTGCAGAAGAAACTCCTTCTCAAGAAATATGGCCGTCCGAGCAACAAATACCTTGTTCTCTTTGGGATCGTAGAAATAATAACCCTTAGTTTCCTTAGGGTAACCGACAAAGATACATTTCTCAGATCTGCTCTCCAGTTTCCCAGAGGCGAGCTTTTTGACATAAGCCTCGCAACCCCAGATCCTGATAAATGTCAAGCTAGGCTGTTTCCCATACCATAACTCATATGGCGTCTTTGAAACTGCCTTGGATGGCACTCGGTTTAGTACCTTTGCAGCTGTTTCCAGTGCAAAACCCCAAAAGGAATATGGAAGAGTAGCCTGACTCATCATAGAACGAACCATATCAAGTAACGTTCTATTTCTCCTCTCGGACACACCATTCCATTGCGGTGTTCCTGGCGGATTGAGCTGTGAGATAATCCCATACTCCTTTAGATAGTCAGTAAATTCTCGACTTAGGTATTCACCACCTCGATCAGAACGAAGTGCCTTGATATTTCGGCCTAGCTGATTTTGTACTTCATTTTTGAACTCTTTGAACTTGTCAAAAGATTCACTTTTATGTCTCATTAGATAGACATACGCATACCTACTGAAATCATCAGTAAAGGTAATGAAGTACAGATAGCCACCTCTGGCATGTTTACTAAATGGCCCACACACATCACTGTGTATAAGGTCCAGTAAACCTGAAGCCCTTTGACCTTTGTGAGGAAAAGGTGACTTCGTCATTTTACCCATCAAACAAGCTTTGCATGTATCAATCTCCTCGTAGGAGAATGATCCCAGCAGTCCATGATCATGCAACCGCTTAATGCGCTTCTCGTTTATATGGCCTAAACGACTATGCCAAAGCAAGGTGCTGTCATCAGCATACTTGGCTTTCTTATTATCAATGTTTTGTACAGAATTTTCCATGTCCAACATGAATAACCCATTGTTAATTGAACCAGTTGCATACACAATATTATCATAAGATAAAACACACTTTGAAATCTTGCATTCAAAGGCAAATCCTTTCCTGACAAGAGCAGGAATAGAGATAATATTCTTGGTAATACTGGGTACAAAATAACAATTGTTTAATTCTAATACAATGCCAGATGGTAAAGAAATGAAATAGTCTCCTACAGCAACAGCAGCAACCCGTGCCCCGTTTCCAACGCGTAGGTCTACCTCATGCTGTCCCACCTGCCTTCTTCTCTTGAGTTCCTGCACATTTGAACAAATGTGAACTCCACATGCGGTGTCCAACACCCATGAAATGGTAGAAGAAGATAACATGACCTCAGTCACATATATACCTGAGCCAGAAGCGATGCTTCCCCTCTTATCTCCTTGGAGCGCTTTACAGTCCTTTTTCCAGTGACCTAGCTGGCCACAGTGGAAACACCTGTTGTCCTTCGACCGCTTCACCTTCTGTTTCAGCGCCTTACTGTAGTTCTTGACAGGGGCCTTGCCCTTCTTCCCCTTCTTCTTGTTCCTGGAAGGAACCATTAAGACAGAGGTTGAAGGCTTTCCCTTCAGAGTTTCCTCAGTAGTCAAGAGCATATTCAGCAGTTCTGCCGGCGTACAATCGATTTTGTTCATATTAAAATTAATAATGAACGCATCGAAAGAAGGCGGAAGAGACTGTAGAATAATATCTACAGCAAGCTCCTGGTTGACGGTATGCCCCAGTTTCTCTAGAGCCTCCTTGTGCCCAATCATCTTGAGCACGTGAGCTCCCACTGGGCTCCCCTCAGCCAGTTTGCTCTGAAAGAAGAGCTTCGTCAAATTATAGCGTTCTGTCCTCGCCTGTGCAGCATACAGCATCTTGATGTTCGCTATAATTTCTATAGCCGACATATCCTCATGCTGACGCTGCAGCGGTGGCGTCATAGACGCTAGCATCAGGCAAGCGACATCAATGCTATCATTGACGTGCTTTTCGTAGGCATCCCGAACCGCCCTTGCGGCGTTCGGAGCGGGCTACGGCGGTATCGCCGTCTCGAGGACATACAGTTTCCTCTCTGCCTTAAGAACGATCTTAAGGTGTCCGAACCAGTCAGAGAAGTTCGGCCCAGCAAACTTCTCCCTTTCCAGTAGGGATCGCACATTGAAGTTCATGGTGTTCGTTGCTGCAGGAATCTACAACAAGCAAGAACAGCAAGGTCAGTATCAATGTTCAGAATCAATCCAGGACATAAGAAAGATTCTTTTCTCACTATTTTGTCTGACTGAAAAATCCAGTAAACAGTCCGAAAGAGTAACACTCTTTTAGTGAGATGGGATCCAGATTTCATACTTGGTCTTCGCGTCCCGCTCAGGCGAGATAAGATGCACAAAGATGACAAGCACTAATTTCTGGTAGGCTGTCCCAGCCAATTGCCAACCCGTGCGATTCCCCTTCATCTGGGCAATCCAGCAGACTGTGCCAACTGAGTTGGTACAACACAGTCTCTGATCCCTCAGATGGCTGCCTCCATGTGCTACCATATGCGCCACATATGTAGCCTACATGGTCAAGCTGACCCGACCTACTCCCTGGACCACCACGTGCTATACTGAGCAACGAGCAGGGATAAATCCCTACTCTGTAACACGCAGGTGAAATCCAGCACCGTCTGAAGATAGATGGACGTGCCCACTGAGTGGGTACAACACGGCTCCAACGATAGTCAGAACGGTGAGGTTTCGCGTCAGAAGGCTTACGAGCTTGATATGTTAGCGTTGGATTTTAACGGTCTTTTATCTTCTTGACTATCATGCAAGTCCTATGGTGATAGCAGAAGATAAACACATGCAATTCTACTTATATAAGCAATAAGCAATAAAAGAAAGCATGCTGATCTTATGTGGTAAATGCCCATGAACCCTAAGTAAGACCTTAATTTTACTTAAGTCTTCACTTGAGCTCCATTTGCATCTCATCTGGTCCAACCCAGGGCCCTAGCGCCAAGAGCACCTCAGGTGCGCCACCAGCTGAATGCCCCTTTGGGATGTGTGCATTTGTGCTCTTGTCTAATCAAATACAATTTGATCTATCTAGACAAGCTTTGACTCGCAGGTCAATTATACAATAGATTAAAAATGTGATTCGCAGATCACCATAATATTATCTTACAAGTATAATCCCAGGCTCGCAGGCCCCAGCACAGCACACAATTAACATGGGCGGCCCACATAAGAATAAATAAACAAGCACATGGCATCAAACATTCCACATGTGATCCAATTAAAAGAAAATAAATTTTGAAAAACCCCATTGGCATCAATTTTAATTTTCTTATCAGTCCTACAACCTTACAATGGTCCATTGATAGGGATCCACTCATACATCTAGTCAGATCCACTGCCCTTGCATGCACCGAGTCCTAACTGACCCGAGTTGACCTAATGGTCAACCATGCATCCGCCAAGGGCTGAACCACCTTCAAGAGTTTTGGCAAGCGGGTGTGACCCCGGGCCTAACTCAAGAGTGTTCATTGGTTGTCTCAACCAGACCTCGTTACACGCCCTTGATGCAGTCAACCTATAGCCACCCAGTGCATGCGCATAGGTGCTATCAGGTCAACCCATCTGAGCTGTCAGATGGTCTGATCAGACTTGGATCTATTTAGATTATGCTTTCAACCCTACCAACCCATCTAAGGGATTATAGTAGACGCTTTAGATCTAATGGGTGCGCAAGATAAGGCTTATCCTTTTCAAAACATGAACAAGCGCTTACCATAACATTATACATGCGCAATTCAAAGATAAACCTACATCTAAGAGTTTTAAACTAGCATGTAGTTTATTCGGCATGTACATAGATCTAAACATTGCAAGCGCAAACAAGGATCACTTAAAGCAACCACATGATTCATGCATAACCTGCTCTGATACCAATTGAAGGGTCCCCTTCAAGGGGGAGCGCAAGCATGAAAAACCCCTTTCAAGAGGGGGGCAAACCCTAGAACATGCGGAAATGTATTCTTCTAGAGTTTCAATAAAATCGTTTGCATGAACTCATGTAAATGATCAACTTTATAATTAACCAAAGATCAAGTTTGAGATCTTTTACCATAGCCATGTAAGGGTGGCGGCTTGGAAGCTAGAGGCCGAAGAGGGCTCTCCTCCAAAGAAGACACACACAAAGGATGAAGGCTTACTTCTTGCGCAACTTGATGTGCTAGCAACAATTGCCAAGGTGCCCTTTGGTGTTGAGGAGATGAGATGTTCTTCCTTGTCGCCGAGAGCTCTTCTCCAAGATCGTCCACACACCACCCACGAGAGAGAGCTTCGAAAGACACAAGGAACATTAAGCTTTTGCGTTATTTGGCGTTAGGCGTTTTCAAGACTTCCCATTAAGGAAAGTCATCAAGACATGCGTTCATGTCTTGTGAACTTATCCCCAACGCCAATTCAATTGAACCAATCGAACACAAATGTGAACCGGATCAATTGAATTCGGTTCAATTCCAATTGGTCCAAAGACCAAAAGAACCAACCCAAGCCATGGTCTAAATCTCTATGAACCATGAAGATTCAAGATCTAACCGTACATCTCATGATGCTCTTGATCTCACCGATCTAGCATCCACACTCTCGATCGAAGCTTACCGATCTCAAGCCCTAATCAATCAAACATGATCAGACTGGATCTCACTTACAATCAGAGTTTAAACTCCTTTAAACTGAATCAAAACAATCCAGTCCACACGATCTGACTCAAGTAAGCCATATCACCAAATTGTGCGACCCTAAGGGTTTCCTTTAAATGTCGGTAACGATAACTCTCGTTATCACAATCAGTGAGGGGTATCTAGCAACACATCACTGTCTCCCGATATAAAGGAAAGAGTCTTCCAAGACTACACCCAAATCACAGCACAAGGTGAATCAACATCACAAGGCATACAAGCATCCTTTGCCACTGGATGTTCTTATTGGACAAGCGAGTCAAGCTTGTTACTCCAATACAATGAGCATGATTAGATCAGATCAACATAGTCATCTGGGTATGGCCATACACTTTCTCAATCATCTCATATAAGGGGGGCCCTTTAGAACATCACACTCCTTAAACAAGGAGACGGCAATCCTATGTCTATCACTAGTGCCCTAACATGATTCAAGCTCACCATCCAAGATAGTCTATAATCATTATGTTTCAAATGATATTGAACTACCTCAAGACAATGACAATCATCATTTAGAAACACAAATGATCTCAAGTCAGAGGACATGTGCCACTTAGTGCTTACAAGGAATATTCACATTGTGACAAGCAATGGAATATCCTAGTAGGGTCTGTCCAGTACATCCAATGTACCCATGAGTCTACATCTTATTCCATGCTCGAAGCATCCTATAAGATTAGCACTCATATTAGTCTCAATCATATCAAGGCTATCTCATGTTCACCAAGATATCTCGACTAAGGACATAGAGCATGTCAGCCAAGCTGAACAGCTTTGAGACATTATTCAGTAGTACACTTATTACAGCAGACAAGGTAACAACCTGAATAATAACCATGCCTTTATAAACACAAAAGTTTATTACATGATACTTATACAATCCCAAAGGCCTCAAACATTAGCCTTAAGGGCATACCCCAACACAAGTGTCCTTGCCGAATGGAAGGGATGGGAGACGAGATCTTGCTTGGGCGAGAGCTCCACACGTTCGTCCACCTCTTCTCCACACGCAAATTGCAAGAAGCCAAGCGAAGTGAAGTCAAGTGGTGAACGGCTTGGCGTTAGGCGTTTTGAAGAAGAGGCCTTGATGACTTACCATAAATGGAAGCATGCACTCATAAACGACCAAAACGCCATCACCCTTTCGAACCATGCGTTCACATAAGTGAACCGGTTCTCTTTTGGTTTAATTGCATTTGGTTCAACAAACCAAATCAAATAAGCCCAAGCCCCTTGGTCTAGATCATATCAAACCCTTAGGTTCAAGATCTAACCGTTCATCTCCTGATGCTCCTGATCTCACCGATCTAGCATCACCTCTCTCGATCGAAGCTTACCGATCTCAAGCCCTAATCAATCAAACATGATCAGACCAGATCTCACTTACAATCAGAGATTAAATCCCTTTAAACTGAACCCAAACAATTCAGTCCACACGATCTGACTCAAGTAAGCCATATCATCAATTTGTGCGACCCTGAGGGTTTCCTTTGAATGTCGGTAACGATAACTTTCGTTATCACGATCAGTGAGGGGTATCTAGCAACACATCACTGTCTCCCGATATAAAGGAAAGAGTCTTCCAAGACTACTCCCAAAACACAGCACAAGGGTGAATGCACTTCACTAGGCATACATGTTTCCTTTGCCACTGGATGTTCTTATTGGACAAGCGTGTCAAGCCTGTGACTCCAATATGATGAGCATGATTAGATCAGATGAACATAGTCACCTGGGTATGGCCATACACTTTCTCAATCATCTCATTCAGGGGGGCCCCTTTAGAACACCACACTCCTTGAACAAGGAGACGACAATCCTTTATCTATCACTAGTGTCCTAACCTGACTCATGATCATTATCCAAGATAGTCTATAATCATTATGTTTCAAATGATATTGAACTACCTCAAAACAATGACAATCATCATCTAGAAACACAAGTGATCTCAAGTCAGAGGACATGTGCCACTTGATGCAAACAAGGATTATTCACATTGTGACAAGCAATTGAATATCCTAGTAGGGTCTGTCCAGTACATCCAATGTACCCATGAGTCTACATCTTATTCCATGCTCGAAGCATCCTATAAGATTAGAACACATATTAGTCTCAATCATATCAAGGCTGTCTCATGTTCACCAAGATATATCGACTAAGGACATATGCATGTCAGCCTAGCTGAACAGCTTTGAGACATTATTCAGAAGCACAATTATTGCAGCAGACAATGTAACAAACTGAATAATAACCATTGCCTTTATAAACACAAGAGTTTATTACATGATACTTTTACAATCCCAAGGCCTCAAACATTAGCCTTAAGGGCATACCCTTACAATCTCCCACTTGCACTTAATCTAATGGTTGAGAAATCTCAAACCCATATTATTACAGTGCTTCTCATGCTTCTGCTGCGCCAGAGGCTTGGTAAGCGGGTCAGCCAGATTGTCGTCTGTATGAACCTTGCATATTTTGATCTCGCCACGATCAATGATCTCCCAGATCAAGTGAAACCGTCTCTGTATGTGCTTGGACTTCTGGTGCGACCGTGGTTCCTTTGCTTGTGCAATGGCTCCAGTGTTATCACACAAGATAACCAAAGGATCTGCACTCGAAGGAACAACACCAAGTTCTCTCACGAACTTACGAATCCACACTGCCTCCTTGGATGCTTCCGAGGCTGCAACATACTCGGCTTCTGTTGTGGAATCAGCAACAGTAGACTGTTTGAAACTTTTCCAGACCACTGCTCCACCATTCAAGCTAAAAACATAGCCTGATTGTGATCGGAAATCATCCTGGTCCGACTAGAATGAAGCGTCAGTATATCCTTCTATACTGAGTTCTTCCTGACCACCATATATCAAGAACATATCTTTGGTCCTCCGCAGATATTTTAAAATGTTCTTGACTGCAATCCAGTGCGCCATACCTGGATTACTTTGGAATCGACTGGTCACGCTTAACCCGTAAGTGACGTCTGGGCGAGTACACAACATCGCATACATAATGGACCCAATAGCCGAAGCATAAGGCGTATTATCCATTTCATCTCTCAGACTGTGTTTGTGGACACTGACTCTTCGAAAGATTCAGACCATGTCTGACTGGAAGATATCCTCGTTTAGAATTCTCTAAATGAAATCTCTCCAGGACTTTATCGATGTAAGTACTCTGGCACAGCCCGAGAAGCCTCTTAGATCTATCCCTGTAGATCTTCACACCTAATACATAGGCTGCTTCTCCTAGATCTTTCATCTGGAAACATTTCCTTAGCCATGCTTTAACAGCATGCATTTCAGGAATATCGTTTCCAATGATCAAGATATCATCGACGTAGAGGACTAGGAAAGTAATCACGCTCCCACTAAACCTCTTATATACACACGGGTCATCCTCGTTCTTGATGAAACCAAACTCAGAGATTGATTCATCAAAACGAATATTCCAGCTTCTAGATGCTTGTTTAAGTCCATAAATGGACTTCTTTAACTTGCATATTTTATGACGATCTGATGGATTAGTGAAACCTTCAGGTTGTGTCATATACACATCCTCATCCAGATTTCCATTAAGGAAAGCGGTCTTCTCATCCATCTGCCAGATCTCATAATCGTAATATGCAGCTATCGCGAAAAGAATCCGAATAGACTTGAACATGGCCACAGGTGAGAAAGTTTCATCATAATCTATCCCGTAGATTTGTTTGAAACCTTTCGCAACAAGCCTGCCTTTATAGGTAACCACGTTACCATCCATGTCAATCTTCTTCTTGAAGATCCATTTACAGCATATAGGGATAACTCCCGGAGGCGGATCAACCAAATCCCAGACTTGGTTATCTGACATGGAGTCCATCTCGGCTCGCATAGCTTCAAGCCATCTAGCTGACTCCGGTCCACTGACCGCATCCGCATAAGTAAGGGGTTCATCATTATCAATGATGTAGACTCCGTCATAGCGCTCAGGCTGTCGACGGATCCTTCCCGATCTTCGCGGTTCCCGTGATATCTGAGCCTTAGGTTGTTCAGTAACCGGTTCTACCGGCTCAGGCTCATCCAACTGTGCTTGACTACTTTGTCCTTCCTCTGGATTCTCATCCAGCTTTATTTCTCTCCCACTGGCCTCTTGCAGGAGAAACTCCTTCTCAAGAAATATGGCCGTCCGAGCAACAAATACCTTGTTCTCTTTGGGATCGTAGAAATAATAACCCTTAGTTTCCTTAGGGTAACCGACAAAGATACATTTCTTAGATCTGCTCTCTAGTTTCCCAGAGGCGAGCTTTTTGACATAAGCCTCGCAACCCCAGATCCTAATAAATGTCAAGCTCGGCTATTTCCCATACCATAACTCGTATGGAGTCTTTGAAACTGCCTTGGATGGCACTCGGTTTAGTACCTTTGCAGCTGTTTCCAGTGCAAATCCCCAAAAGGAGTATGGAAGAGTAGCCTGACTCATCATAGAACGAACCATATCAAGTAACGTTCTATTTCTCCTCTCGGACACACCATTCCATTGCGGTGTTCCTGGTGGAGTGAGCTGTGAGATAATCCCACACTCCTTCAGATAGTCAGTAAACGCATGACTCAAGCATTCTTCACCTCGATCAGAACGAAGTGCCTTGATGTTTCGGCCTAGCTGATTTTGTACTTCATTCTTGAACTCTTTGAACTTGTCAAAAGATTCACTCTTATGTCTCATCAGATAGACATACCCATATCTACTGAAATCATCAGTAAAGGTAATGAAGTACTGATAGCCACCTTTGGCATGTTTACTAAATGGCCCACACACATCACTGTGTATAAGGTCAAGTAAACCTGAAGCCCTTTGACCTTTGTGAGGAAAAGGAGACTTCGTCATTTTACCCATTAAACAAGCTTTGCATGTATCAATCTCCTCATAGGAGAATGATCCCAGCAGTCCATGATCATGCAACCGCTTAATGCGCTTCTTGTTAATATGGCCTAAACGACTATGCCATAGCAAGGTGCTGTCATCAGCATACTTGGCTTTCTTATTATCAATGTTTTGTATAGAATATTCCATGTCCAACATGAATAACCCATTGTTAATTGAACCAGTAGCATAAACAATATTATCAAGAGTAAGATAACACTTTGAAATCTTGCATTCAAAGGAAAACCCTTTCCTGACAAGAGCAGGAATAGAGATAATATTTTTGGTAATACTGGGTACAAAATAACAATTGTTTAATTCTAATACAATGCCAGATGGTAATGAGATGTAATAATCCCCTACAGCAACAGCAGCAACCCGTGCCCCGTTTCCAACTCGTAGGTCCACCTCATGCTGTCCCACCTGCCTTCTTCTCTTGAGTTCCTGTACATTTGAACAAATGTGAACTCCACATGCAGTGTCCAACACCCATGAAATGGAAGAAGAAGATAACATGACCTCAGTCACATATATACCTGAGCCAGAAGCAATGCTTCCCCTCTTATCTCCTTGGAGCGCTTTACAGTCCTTTTTCCAGTGACCCAGCTGGCCACAGTGGAAACACCTGTTGTCCTTCGACCGCTTTACCTTCTGTTTCAGAGCCTTGCTGTAACTCTTGACAGGGGCTTTGCCCTTCTTCCCCTTCTTCTTGTTCCTGGAAGGAACCATTAAGACAGAGGTTGAAGGCTTTCCCTTCAGAGTCTCCTCAGTAGTCAAGAGCATATTCAGCAGCTCTGCCGGAGTACAATCGATTTTGTTCATATTAAAGTTAATAATGAACGCATCGAAAGAGGGCGGGAGAGACTGCAGAATAATGTCTACAGCAAGCTCCTGGTTGATGGTATGCCCCAGTTTCTCCAGAGCCTCCTTGTGCCCAATCATCTTGAGCACGTGAGCTCCCACTGGGCTCCCTTCAGCCAGTTTGCTCTGAAAGAAAAGCTTTGTCAGATTATAGCGTTCTGTCCTCGCCTGTGCAGCATACAGCATCTTGAGGTTCGCTATAATCTCTATAGCCGACATATCCTCATGCTGACGCTGCAGCGGTGGCGTCATAGACGCTAGCATCAGGCAAGCGACATCAATGCTATCATTGACATGCTTTTCATAGGCATCACGAACCGCCCTTGCGGCGTTCGTAGCGGGTTGAGGCGGCACAGCCGTCTCGAGGACATACAGTTTCCTCTCTGCCTTAAGAACGATCTTAAGGTGTCCGAACCAGTCTGAGAAGTTTGGCCCAGCAAACTTCTCCCTTTCCAGTAGGGATCGCACATTGAAGCTCATGGTGTTCGTTGCTGCAGGAATCTACAACAATGCAAGAACAGCAAGGTCAGTATCAATGTTAAGAATCAATCAGGACTTAAGAATGATTCTTTTTCTCACTATTTTATCTGGCTGAAAAATCCAGCAAAACAGCCCGAAAGAGTAGAACTCTTTTAGTGAGATGGGATCCAGATTTCATACTTGGTCTCCGCGTCCCGCTCAGGCGAGATAAGATGCACAGAGATGACAAGCACTAATTTCTGGTAGGCTGTCCCAGCCAATCGCCAACCCGTGCGATTCCCCTTCACCTGGGCAATCCAGCAGACTGTGCCAACTGAGTTGGTACAACACAGTCTCTGATCCCTCAGATGGCTGCCTCCATGCGCTACCATATGCGCCACATATGTAACCTACATGGTCAAGCTGACCCGACCTACTCCCTGGACCACCACGTGCTATGCTGAGCAACGAGAAGCGATAAATCCCTTCTCTGTAACACGCAGGTGTAATCCCGCACCGTCTGAAGATAGATGGACGTGCCCACTGAGTGGGTACAACACGGCTCCAACGATAGTCAGAACAGTGAGGTTTCGCGTCAGAAGGCATTACGTGCTTGATATTTTAGCGTTTGGATTTTAACGGTCTTTTATCTTCTTACTATCAGGCAAATCCTATGGCTATAGCAGAAGATAAATAACTCATGCAATTCTAATTATTAAACAATAAAAGAAAGCATGGATCTTATGTGGTAAAAGCCCATAGCCTAAGTAAGACCTTAATTAACTTAAGTCTTCACTTGCTTTTCTTGGGTCTTTTGCATCTCATCTGGTCCAACCCAGGGCCCTAGCGCTCAATGCAGCTCAGGTGCGCCCACCAGGTAGTTGCGCCTGTCATAGGGTCGAACCCTAGACCTCCCACCTGGTCAAGCCACTGCTGCATGCGCCAATGCCATGTGTGCTCTGTGCTCTTGTCTAATTAAAATACATTTTAATCTATCTAGACAAGCTTGACACGCAGGTCAAATATACTATAAATTAATTAAAAATGTGATTCGCAGATCACAAAAATAATAATTTACCAGGCTCGCAGGCCCCAGCACAGCACACATTAAGGGCAACCCACATAAGATTAAATAAACAAGCATCATGGCATCATTCAATCAACATGTGATCCATTACAAAGAAAATAAAATTTTGAAAACCCATTGGCATCAATTTTAATTTTCTTATGTGCCCTACAACCTTACAACGGTCCATTGATAGGGATCCACTCAACAATCTAGTTAGATCCATGCCCTTTCATGCACCAAGTCCTAACTGACTCGAGTTGACCTAATGGTCAACCATGCATGCGCCAAGGGCTGAACAACCAACATGAGTTCTGGCAAGCGGGTGTGACCCCGGGCCTAACTCATGTGTGTTCACTGGTTGTCTCAACCAGACCTCGCTACACGCCTGTGATGCAATCGACCTATAGCCACCTCGTGCATGTGCACAGGTGCCATCTGGTCGATCCATCTAGGCTGTCAGATGGTCTGATCAGACTATGTGGATCTAACCTAGAGGGTGACTTCAACCCCATCAACCCGTCTAAGGGTTTATAGTAAGTGCATATAGATCTAAATGTTTGCGCGCAAGTAGATATAAGTTTTGATGAAATACCATTCAACATACTTAACATGCGCCAACAAGAACATGCATAAACATGAACATCACACATGCGCCAAACACCTAAAACCTAGCATGTGGTTGCGCATGTGAAATAGATCTATACTAACAAGGATCACAAAACAAACAAAGCAATCATATGAACATATATTAACCCCTCTGATACCAATTGTTAGGGTCCCCTTCGAGGGGGAGCGAGAAACCCTAAGGTGAGTACCCCTTTCAAGAGGGGGGCGCAAGTGACCTTTCTTTATTTTAGCAGCGGAATTAGGGTTTCACATTTGATCGCATGCTATACATTCATATGATCAACTTAAACATCAAGTGAAAGATGCGTTACCATGGCCATGAGAAGGAGGTGGCTTGGAAGCAAAGACCAAGAGAGATCTTCTCCACAAGTGACGCACACAAGAAGAGAGATGGCTTCTTCTTGTTGATCTTTGTGCTAGCAAAGATCTTCAAGTGTCCTTGCCGAATGGAAGGGATGGGAGATGAGATCTTGCTTGGGCGAGAGCTCCACACGTTCGTCCACCTCTTCTCCACACGCAAATTGCAAGAAGCCAAGCGAAGTGAAGTCAAGTGGTGAACGGCTTGGCGTTAGGCGTTTTGAAGAAGAGGCCTTGATGACTTACCATAAATGGAAGCATGCACTCATAAACGACCAAAACGCCATCACCCTTTCGAACCATGCGTTCACATAAGTGAACCGGTTCTCTTTTGGTTTAATTGCATTTGGTTCAACAAACCAAATCAAATAAGCCCAAGCCCCTTGGTCTAGATCATATCAAACCCTTAGGTTCAAGATCTAACCGTTCATCTCCTGATGCTCCTGATCTCACCGATCTAGCATCACCTCTCTCGATCGAAGCTTACCGATCTCAAGCCCTAATCAATCAAACATGATCAGACCAGATCTCACTTACAATCAGAGATTAAATCCCTTTAAACTGAACCCAAACAATTCAGTCCACACGATCTGACTCAAGTAAGCCATATCATCAATTTGTGCGACCCTGAGGGTTTCCTTTGAATGTCGGTAACGATAACTTTCGTTATCACGATCAGTGAGGGGTATCTAGCAACACATCACTGTCTCCCGATATAAAGGAAAGAGTCTTCCAAGACTACTCCCAAAACACAGCACAAGGGTGAATGCACTTCACTAGGCATACATGTTTCCTTTGCCACTGGATGTTCTTATTGGACAAGCGTGTCAAGCCTGTGACTCCAATATGATGAGCATGATTAGATCAGATGAACATAGTCACCGGGGTATGGCCATACACTTTCTCAATCATCTCATTCAGGGGGGCCCCTTTAGAACACCACACTCCTTGAACAAGGAGACGGCAATCCTTTATCTATCACTAGTGTCCTAACCTGACTCATGATCATTATCCAAGATAGTCTATAATCATTATGTTTCAAATGATATTGAACTACCTCAAAACAATGACAATCATCATCTAGAAACACAAGTGATCTCTAGTCAGAGGACATGTGCCACTTGATGCAAACAAGGATTATTCACATTGTGACAAGCAATTGAATATCCTAGTAGGGTCTGTCCAGTACATCCAATGTACCCATGAGTCTACATCTTATTCCATGCTCGAAGCATCCTATAAGATTAGAACACATATTAGTCTCAATCATATCAAGGCTGTCTCATGTTCACCAAGATATATCGACTAAGGACATATGCATGTCAGCCTAGCTGAACAGCTTTGAGACATTATTCAGAAGCACAGTTATTGCAGCAGACAATGTAACAAACTGAATAATAACCATTGCCTTTATAAACACAAGAGTTTATTACATGATACTTTTACAATCCCAAGGCCTCAAACATTAGCCTTAAGGGCATACCCTAACATGTATCCATTCCTTGCTTAGCAAAGAAAGGATTTAAATTTGAAATAAATAAGAACTCTTGTTCTTTTTCATTTGCAAATATGTTCTATGGGAAGGGTACTTTGTGCAATGATCTATATATCTTGGATATGGAAAGTTCTATTTGTAACATAAGTAATAAAAGGACCAAACTGAGTGGTTCAGTTGGTGCTTTCCTATGGCACTGTCGATTAGCCCATATAAACAAGAATCGCATCCAACAACTCCATGCAAATGGATTGTTAGATTCAAGTTCCTTGGAGGAATTTGATACTTGTGAACCTTGTTTATTAGGGAAAATGACAAAGGCGCCCTTCACCAAGATTGGTGAGAGGGCAGGAGGTTTATTAGATCTCATACATACTGATGTGTGTGGGCCTTTCAATAAACAAGCCAGAGGAGGGTACAACTACTTCATTACCTTCACTGATGACTTCAGTAGGTACGACTATGTCTACTTAATGAGACATAAATCTGAGTCCTTTGAGAAATTCAAGGAGTTCAAGAATGAAGTAGAGAACTAGCTTGGAAGATCCATTAAAGCTCTTCGATCAGATCGAGGTGGAGAGTACCTGAGCGGTGAGTTCTTTGACTATCTGAGAGAGTGTGGGATCATATCCCAACTCACTCCTCTTGGAACACCTCAATGGAATGGTGTGTCTGAAAGGAGAAATCAAACTTTATTAGATATGGTTCGATCTATGATGAGTCATGCAACTCTACCTCCATCATTCTGGGGGCATGCACTAGAAACAGCTTCTCTGATACTGAATAATGTTCCATCTAAGAGTGTCTCCAAAATACCATACGAGATGTGGAGTGGGAGACGCCCTAATCTCACTTTTATCAAGATCTGGGGATGTGAGGCTTTTGTCAAATGTCAGCATTTTAGCAAGCTAGAGCCTAGATCTGATAAATGTGTGTTTGTGGGGTATCCTAAGGAAACTAAAGGATACTACTTCTATGTCCCAACCGAGAACAAAGTTCTTGTTGCTCGGGGTGCTGTCTTTCTAGAGAAAGAATTTCTCATGAAAGAAGTTAGTGGGAGGAAGTTTGACTTGGATGAGGTCCAAGTGCAAGCACAAGACAAAGAGATGGAATCTGAGCCACCTGCACTGGTTGCTAGCCAGCCTGAGGCTCAGACACAGGTCCCGCGTAGGTCTAGGAGAATTCGTCGTGCACCTGAAAGGTACGGGTCGTTACCGACCCAACAAGATGGGATCTCCATCATTGAGGATGAACCCAGAACCTATGATGAGGCGGTCAGTGGACCGGACTCCGAGAGATGGCTTGACGCCATGCGATCCGAGATGGATTCCATGTCGGCTAACCAAGTCTGGGATTTGGTTGAGCTGCCTGATGGGGTAAAACCCATAGGGTGTAAATGGGTCTTCAAAAGGAAGACAGACATGGATGGCAATATAGTTACCTATAAGGGTAGACTAGTGGCTAAAGGATTTAAACAAGTCCACGGGGTGGACTATGATGAAACCTTCTCGCCAGTTGCCATGATCAAATCCATTCGGATTCTGCTTGCTATAGCTGCATATCATGACTATGAGATATGGCAGATGGATGTGAAGACAACGTTCCTTAACGGGAAGCTGACTGAGGATGTGTATATGTCACAACCTGATGGCTTCATCCATCTTGCAGAGGCTAATAAGGTCTGCAGGCTAAAGAGATCCATTTATGGATTAAAGCAAGCATCTCGAAGTTGGAATCTTCGATTTGATGAAGCCGTGAGAGATTATGGGTTTATCACAAGCGAAGATGACGCCTGTGTATACAGAAAATTCAGTGGGAGCTTGGTGATTTTTCTGGTCTTGTATGTTGATGACATACTGCTCATCGGAAACGACATCCCTAGTCTTGAAGCTGTGAAGACATGGTTGGGGAAGTGTTTCGAGATGAAAGACTTATGGGAGGCCGCCTATATTCTAGGCGTGAGGATCTACCGGGATAGATCCAAGAGGCTCTTGGACCTTAGTCAGAGTACCTACATTGAAAAGGTCCTGGAAAGGTTCAGCTTGGAGCAATCCAAGAAAGGATACCTTCCAGTAAGACATGACCTTACTCTCTCAAAGAGCCAGTGTCCTACAACACAGGCTGAGAGGGATAACATGAGTCGAATTCCTTATGCTTCGGCAATAGGATCGATCATGTATGCAATGTTGTGTACTAGACCAGATGTGGCATATGCTCTAAGCATAACCAGCCGATACCAATCTAATCCAGGTCTGCAGCACTGGGTGGCTGTAAAGAACATCCTAAAGTATCTGAGAAGAACTAAGGATTTGTTCTTGGTCTATGGGGGACAGGAAGAGCTCAGTATGTAGGGCTATACTGATGCATCGTTCCAGTCTGACCCTGACGACTTTAGATCGCAGGCCGGCTATGTGTTCAAGATAAATGGAGGCGCTATATGCTGGAAGAGCTTCAAGCAATCCACCATAGCAGATTCTACAACCGAGGCTGAGTATGTGGCCGCTTCTGAGGCAGCCAAGGAAGCCATTTGGATAAGGAAGTTCTTATGTGATCTTCAGGTGGTCCCTGTGCAATGGATCCCATTGAACTCTACTGTGACAACAATGGAGCAACTGCACAAGCAAAGGAACCACGGTCTCATCAAAGATCCAAACACATACTCAGAAGATTTCACCTGATCAGAGAGATCATTGACAGAGGTGATGTCAAGATTAGCAGAGTTGACATAGAGAACAATCTGGCAGACCCATTGACCAAGGCTTTGGCGCAGCAGAAGCATGATGGTCATGCTAGAGACATGGGGTTGAGATCCCTCAACTTCTAGGTCTTAGTGCAAATGGGAGATTGTTGGTGTATATGCCCTAGGACCTAGTTTTGGTCCACTTACGTACTACTTGACTTTGATACTTATATATCATTCTGACATTGTCGTTATCTATGTTTGTTTACATCTGCGCATATGTACTAACATGATAATGTCCCTAGAGACAGATTGGATCTGTGCTCGAACTATAGTCCCCAGTCGATGTACTTTAGTGGATATGGGACAGCTATGGTACTTGTGAGACTGGTATGTGGGCTGGTTAGGACGCAGACACATGGGTATATCATTGGAGGATATACTGGATAGACCCGCTGTGAGGCTATGACTTGGTGTCATGAGTTATCCTCACAAGTGACAGGAGATGCATTGATCCCTTGACTTGAGGTCATTGATCATTGTATATGGTTAGGGACTTGCTTTGATACAACCTAACACCTCGCCGTAGTTGGAAGGTCATAACGGTTGTCATTGAGCATGTCACGACCCATATGAGAAGGTCAATGGACAGACAAAGGATTTGCCCCTTCCTTAGGGAAGTATGATATCCATGGAGCTCCTCTATGGTTCTATGACTGAGAGTGTATGGCCATACCCAGGTGAGAACCTATTTTAGTCATAGCCATGAGATTGGATGAAAGCAAGTGGTGACACACTTGTCCAATCGGATATCAGTTCGGCAAAGAGACTGTAATGCATCTGTACCTAGTTGCGATAATGGGGATGTTGATGTCGATATCCATTCCAGAAAGATAGCAAATATCTGGAGTTTCTTTTTTTATCCTATACGGATGATCCGATCCGCAAGGACCATGATTGGGAATTGTTTGATCGTCTTTCTCCGAGGAAGAAGCGAAACATAATCAACTTGAATTCGGGACAGCTATTCGAAATCTTAGGGAAAGACTTGATTTGTTATCTCATGTCTGCTTTTCGTGAAAAAAGACCAATTGAAGGGGAGGGTTTCTTCAAACAACAAGGAGCTGAGGCAACTATTCAATCAAATCTACACTTGTCATGATCTTGGCCCTTCCCTTAACTGCCTCTTGCCCTATATATATGTGACCCTAGCCGCCCCTCTTATGATGATTAATCCTTGAAGGCGTGAACACAAGAAGAGGGGCGAGAGCTAGGAGCAAGGGCGCAACTTCCTCTTCCTACTTCCATAGCCGCAAGCTTCTCCCTCCTTTCCTCTTGGCGCAAGGAGCTTTGGTGCTTGGCGGCTTGGCTTGGTTCCTTCTTCTCTTGGCGCATCCTTTCCTCTTGGTGGCGCAAGTGAAGTGGTGCATCTCCCTAAGGCTTGGATCTTCTTCCCGAGGCTAGCACTGGGCATGGAAGAAGAGGACTCAAGAGATCCGTGTGTGTGAGACTGCAGAGGGCGCACACTTGGGCGCCTACATCGGCATCACTCCAAACCTCTCTTAAGGTATTTCCTAATTCATCGTGTCGACTCTCTTGCTTGCGATCTTCACTGGGTTTTTTGGGACCAGCCTATTTCGGGGACATTCTTCCGCTGTGCAATGTATGTATGTATGTCTATGACTCTGAAAAATTATAAAATGTCCCCGGGGTTTCCCAACAGGTGCCCCAATCTGCCTTGCATGAATCTTGATGCAAGTTCAGAAATTTTTCCTATGACAATTTTGTATAACAGAACCTGAATATCATATAACACCTGTCTATTATCGTATAACACCTAAATATTTTTGTATAACCTATAAAATCTCAATATAACTTTATCTTAACTATATACTTATATATTATTTAGGTGTTATACGATAATAGACAAGTGTTATACGAAAATATTAAAGTGTTATATGATAATAGGCAAGTGTTATACAAAAATATATAAGTGTTATAAGATAATATTAAGGTGTTATATGAAATTTCGTATAATAGATCTTGAATATCATATAACACCTTAATATTTTTTGTATAACACTTGTTTATTATCGTATGACACAAATATTTTCATATAACCTATCAAATCTCAATATAACTTTATCTTAACAATATACTTATACAATATTTAGGTGTTATAAAGGTATTATATGATAATAGACATGTGTTATATGAAAATAGTAAGGTATTTGATGACACCGAAATATGTAGTATATTTTGCATCATTTTAGATACATTTTCATGCTAAATTGAAGATCTTTTGCTTGTTTTCATGCTAAATGCATCGAATATTGCAAAGTCTACTCCTATTTTGGTTTTTCATGATTTTTAGGCAAAAAGGCACTATTTTGGGTGTTTTCAAGCAAAATCAAAGACATGGAAGAATTACCATCATCAAGAGAAAGATACACAAGAAATTTCATGCAAATCGAGGCCAGGAACGAAAATACGATAGTACCGTAAATGATTTTACGGTACCGTATTTCGAGGCTACCGTATTATCAAGAACACGGCCGTATTTTGGAGCTTTTCCAAACAGAAAGATTTTGTGATTTTACGGCACTGCCATCAAGAATTACACGACCGTATTTTGGAGCGTCTTCAGAACAGAAACCTTTGCTGAAATTACGGCACTGCCGTAAACTTCTACACGGGCCGTATTTTCCAGACATATTCCGACCAGAAAGTTCAACCGAAATTACGGCACTGCCGTAAACCAAATTACGGTAAGTGCCGTATTTTTTAGCATTTCTAGAACAGAACACTCAAGCTATTTTACGGCAGTGCCGTGAGATATTACACTGCCGTAATTCCTAGTCAAAAACGCAATTTTTACGAGTCCGAATCTTGTGTGAGCCATAACTTTTGATCCAGAGGTCCAAATTGAATCCCGAAAGATGTTCTGAACTCGCCTTTAAGAGGAGAAGGCGTACGAATTGGAAAAGGGAACTTTTATTTAGTATCGAGGGAGAAATCGCCAGAGAGGCGGCTAGGGTTTGGCCGCGCCCTGAGAGGCGTAGAGGGCACCTCAGGCCGTGATTTTCATGCAGAAGCTCCGCCTAGAGGGGAGGAAGACACCACAGAAGTTTTAGAGCATTTGGAGTCCGATCGGAGGAGAAATCAATGAAATAGCGGTGACAGTGCTGTTCATCAAAGCAAATTACGGCTGTAAAGGATTTTATAGCCGTGTTGTAACGTTGTTTCTCCTTTCTTTTTGTTTTCTGATCACTCTAAGACTATGATTTATTGTATCTCTTTCTCCATGCAAGCTTAATACTCTTTTGGGACATGGGGTGTAATCCCCTTGATTTTAAATGATTAGATAATCTTCTTTTTCGTCATGATAACTTTGCCATGATAATTTTACTCGTGTGATAATTGTGCTTAGACTGTCACGCCCCGGCGGAAGCCGGCTATTTCTAGCTCAGGGTTCCCCAGGGAGTAACAATATTGATAGGAACCAGAGAACTACAATAATCACATATTTCTTTATTTAATACACAATCCAGATTTAATATCAACACAATATCTGAATACAACTAACCAAGTTATCAACTGAATAAAGTACAAAAGACAACTATCTCAACTCGGGCTGGTATCTGCTATCTACTCTATCCCTCCCAGAAGCTAATTCTGTACCTGAAGGAGAAACAAAGGGAGTTAGCAGAAATGCTAAGTAGGAATCAACAAACATGATGAGGGAATCAAATAACAGGATAACACAATAACTGAAACAATGATATACAAATAATATAGGAATGTCGTGCAAATCATCAAGCTGGCCACACAGATCTCACTTAAGAGCCGCACTCATTTTTAGAGTGTTTCCACTGTTGCTCATGCAATGGAACGACTGTCCTAAACAGTCCGGAGTGTTGCGTCCAACACTGACATCCGTAGTATTGTCCTAAGACAACTGGCGGTGCCGTACCGGCATCTCAGATAGTCCGATGCGCGTCGGAACTATAACTCAGATAGTCTGATATAATCAGAACTATAACTCAAATAAACAGGCCACTGGAGAATAAATCATCCAGGTCAGAGGTCAAAATATAACACGACTTTATCATCTCAGATTTACAACGGTTCCACATACTTATACGTCAATATCTCAGATACACAATTGTTCAACCAGGCTCATAAGCCAATATATATCAGATATCTCAAAACAGGTTTGTTAATCATGCACACAGAAATAGAATATGACCAATGAACAAGATAATTGAGGTCAACAGGAATTCAGAAACAAATCAAGCAGACGAAGCAATCAGATACCAGTGTCATTCTATCAAATGCATCATATATTAAATCAAAGGATTAAACAACAATTCCTATAATTCATGACACTGTAACAAAGGAGTAGGGTAAGATTCCTACCTCAATCGCTGTTATCCTGAATTCTTTTGAAAAGCCAATAATTGTTTATCACACGATGCAAGCCGATTATTGGATTAATCACTCTGAAACATGAATTTGTACATGAACTCTATTAATAATCATTCTAACTTGGAAACCAAAACTACCAACATGTATAACATAACCCTAAACCTAGAGAACCAGTCTCAGATCATATGAACCGAACCCAAAACCCACTGAACCGGACAGAATTGCACTGAACCGATCAAATTCACCCTGAACCAAGTTAAACCGAGACTTCTAACTTCAATTACACAAAATATAAAACTCATCTAAAGATATAAAGATTACCATTAGATAGGAAATTTTATTATCTTTCCAAAGGCTACCTGAACCGGCCCGGATTCGACAAAATCGGGGTCGAACCGGTCGACATTCACTAACTGACCCAAACTGGAATTGAACCGCTCGGTCCGGTTCAAATCGATTTCAAAACTCAGCGACCGGTTTATTTATAAATAAATCGCCGCCCAAACCAAATTTCGGACCGAACCGACGATCGCCCGCGCTGCCCGAACGCCGCCGCGCAAGGCCGCCGGACTTGCGTCCGCTGCTTGCGCCGGCGAGCTCCCGAGGGCGCGTCGAAGAGCCGTTCGCTGCCAAACTTCGCCAGAACACTTCTGACGATGAGACGAGCATCCACGACTAGCTTCGGCGAGCTTTCGACCCACGGTCGAAGCTTCCGAAGCAACAGCAGGTATCGACGGTGGCGCCGCCGCCGTCGATACACAAAACATACCCAAACCGAAATGAAATTTCATTAAAACTTCATAGAAGCTTACATACCTTGCTACGACGATGTATCATAGCCCAGAACACAAAGATCGCCGTCGTAGAAGGCGCTGGATGGCTGGAACACGAGGCGGCGCCGCTCGAACTCCGGCGACGAGTTTGAGCGCGATTTCTGTTGGGGTATGCCCTTAAGGCTAATGTTTGAGGCCTTGGGATTGTAAAAGTATCATGTAATAAACTCTTATGTTTATAAAAGGCATGGTTATTATTCAGGTTGTTACCTTGTCTGCTGTAATAAGTGTACTTCTGAATAATGTCTCAAAGCTGTTCAGCTAGGCTGACAGGCTATAAGTCCTTAGTCGAGATATCTTGGTGAACATGAGACAGCCTTGATATGATTGAGACTGATATGAGTGCTACTCCTATAGGATGCTTCGAGCATGGAATAAGATGTAGACTCATGGGTACATTGGATGTACTGGACAGACCCTACTGGGATATTCCATTGCTTGTCACAATGTGAATGATCCTTGTAAGCAGCAAGTGGCACATGTCCTTTGACTTGAGATCACTTGTGTTTCTAAATGATGATTGTCATTGTTTTGAGGTAGTTCAATATCATTTGAAACATAATGATTATAGACTATCTTGGATGGTGAGCTTGAGTCAGGTTAGGGCACTTGTGATAGATAAAGGATTGCCGTCTCCTTGTTCAAGGAGTGTGATGTTCTAATGGGGCCCCCCCTCTATAAGAGATGATTGAGAAAGTGTATGGCCATACCCAGATGACAGTGTTCATCTGATCTAATCATGCTCATAGTATTGGAGTTACAGGCTTGACATGCTTGTCCAATAAGAACATCCAGTGGCAAAGGAAACATGCATGCCTCGTGAGTTTGATTCACACTTGTGCTATGGTTTGGGAGTAGTCTTGGAAGACTCTTTCCTTTATATCGGGAGACAGTGATGTGTTGCTAGATACCCCTCACTGATCGTGATAACGTGAGTTATCGTTACCGACATTTAAAGGAAACCCTCAGGGTCGCACAAATTGGAGATATGGCTTACTTGAGTAAGATCGTGTGGACTGAATTGTTTGGGTTCAGTTTAAAGGGATTTAATCTCTGATTGTAAGTGAGATCTGGTCTGATCATGTTTGATTGATTAGGGCTTGAGATCGGTAAGCTTCGATCGAGAGAGATGATGCTAGATCGGTGAGATCAAGAGCATCAGGAGATGAACGGTTAGATCTTGAACCATTAGGTTCATAGATGGTCTAGACCATTTATTGGCTTGGCTTGGGTTAATTGGTCTTGGACCAAACCGACATTGAACCGGCTCATGGATGAGCGCATGGTTCATGTAAGGTGAGTTAAGGGCTTGGTTCACTTAGCGTGAACGCTTAAGCCTTCAACACATTCCATATTTGGAATTCGGTTTTCAAATGGGATGTGTGTAACGCCTCCACATAAGTGTGGGAGGTTACTCACTTGTTGAATGCGCTTGTGAAGGCTTCTCCATTTTTCGGTGAAGCACGACAAGGACGAAGACAAGGAAAAGGAGTCTCGCCAAGCAAGCTATTCTCTCCCTTCCATACGGCAAAGAACCTTGAAGCCTTGCTAGCACAAGGACGACAAGGTGTAGGCCATTTTTCTTCTTGTGTGTGGCACACTTTGGAGGAGAACCCTATCGTTCTCTAGCTTCCAAGCCGACTCCTTCCCATGGCCATGGTAACGAATCTCTCACTTGTTATTCAAGTTGATTATATGAAAGTATAGAATGCGATCTTATGTGGAAACCCTAATTCCGCTGCTATGAGAAAGAAAGATATGACTTGCGCCCCCCTCATGAAAGGGGTTCTTCTCACAATAGGGTTTGCGCTCCCCTCTTGAAAGGGTTCCATCAATTGGTATCAGAGCGAATCTATACTTTTTCATATGATTGCTTGCGGTTCTAATGAGTAGATCATCATGTTTGATCCATGAATATGTTTGTGAATAGATCTAAAGGTGATTGCTTACATGCCGAAACCTACATGCTAGTTTAGAACTTAGATGTATGTTTCTTCATGAGTTGCGCAAGATGTATGTTTCTTCATGAGTTGCGCATGTTGTTGTGTTGGCGCATGATAAGTATGTTGAATGGTTGAATGATATTTCATCAAATCTTATACCTACTTGCGCGCAAACATTTAGATCTATATGCATCTACTATAAACCCTTAGATGGGTTGATGGGGCTGAAGTCACCTCTAGGTTAGATCCATTAGTCTGATCAGACCATCTGACAGTCTAGATGGATCGACCAGATGGCACCTGTGCGCAAGCACTAGGTGGCCATAGGTCGATTGCATCTTAGGCGTGTAGCGAGGTCTGGTTGAGACAACCAGTGAACACTCTTGAGTTAGGCCCGGGGTCACACCCGCTTGCCAAACCTCTTGAAGGTGGTTCAGCCCTTGGCGCATGCATGGTTGACCATTAGGTCAACTCGGGTCAGTTAGGACTCGGTGCATGCAAGGGCACAGGATCTAACTAGATGGATGAGTGGATCCCTATCAATGGACCATTGTAAGGTTGTAGGGCTCATAAGGAAATTAAAATTGATGCCATGGGGTTTTCAAAACTTTTAATTTCAAGATGATTGGATCACATGTTGATTGAACCATTTGCTTGTTTATTTAGTCTTATGTGGGTTGCCCAATTGTGTGCTGTGCTGGGGCCTGCGTGCCTGGACTTAAAAATTGTAAATTAATTTGTGATCTGCGAATCACATTGTACTTAATTTATAATATGTTGTTGACCTGCGAGTCAACCTTGTCTAGATAGATCAAATGTACTTTGATTAGACAAGAACAAAGGCACACATCCAAGTGGGGCATTCACCTGGTGGTGCACCTGAGGTGCTCTTGGCGCTAGGGCACTGGGTTGGACCAGATGAGATGCAATGAAGCTCAAGTGAAGACTTAAGTAATATTAAGGTCTTACTAGGGTTCATGGGCTTTTACCACATAAGATCATGCTTTCTACTTATTGCTAATAATTAGAATTGCATATTTATGTTTATCTTCTGCTATAGCCATAGGACATGCCTGATAGTAAGAAGATAAAAGACCGTTAAAATCCAACGCTAACATATCAAGCTCGTAAGCCTTCTGACGCGAAACCTCACCTTTCTGACTATCGTTGGAGCCGTGTTGAACCCACTCAGTGGGCACGTCCATCTATCTTCAGACGGTGCTGGATTTCACCTGCGTGTTACAGAGTTGGGATTTATCCCCTCTCGTTGCTCAGCATAGCACGTGGTGGTCCAGGGAGTAGGTCAGGTCAGCTTGACCATGTAGACTACATATGTGGCGCATATGGTAGCACATGGAGGCAGCCATCTCTGGGATCAGAGACTGGTTGTACCAACTCAGTTGGCACAGTCTGCTGGATTGCCAAGATGAAGGGGAATCGCACGGGTTGGCGATTGGCTGGGACAGCCTACCAGAAACTAGTGCTTGTCATCTCTGTGCATCTTATCTCGCCTGAGCGGGACGCGGAGACCAAGTATGAAATCTGGATCCCATCTCACTAAAAGAGTGTTTACTCTTTCGGACTGTTTACTGGATTTTTCAGTCAGACAAAATAGTGAGAAAAGAATCTTTCTTAAGTCCTGGATTGATTCTGAAACATTGATACTGACCTTGCTGTTCTTGCTTGTTGTAGATTCCTGCAGCAACGAACACCATGAGCTTCAATGTGCGATCCCTACTGGAAAGGGAGAAGTTTGCTGGGCCGAACTTCTCTGACTGGTTCGGACACCTTAAGATTGTTCTTAAGGCAGAGAGGAAACTGTATGTCCTCGAGACGGCGATACCGCCGCAGCCCGCTCCGAACGCCGCAAGGGCGGTTCGGGATGCCTACGAAAAGCACGTCAATGATAGCATTGATGTCGCTTGCCTGATGCTAGCGTCTATGACGCCACCGCTGCAGCGTCAGCATGAGGATATGTCGGCTATAGAGATTATAGCGAACCTCAAGATGCTGTATGCTGCACAGGCGAGGACAGAACGCTATAATCTGACGAAGCTCTTCTTTCAGAGCAAACTGGCTGAAGGGAGCCCAGTGGGAGCTCACGTGCTCAAGATGATTGGGCACAAGGAGGCTCTGGAGAAACTGGGGCATACCATCAACCAGGAGCTTGCTGTGGACATTATTCTGCAGTCTCTTCCGCCCTCTTTCGATGCGTTCATTATTAACTTTAATATGAACAAGATCGATTGTACGCCGGCAGAGCTGCTGAATATGCTCTTGACCACTGAGGAAACTCTGAAGGGTAAGCCTTCAACCTCTGTCTTGATGGTTCCTTCTAGGAACAAGAAGAAGGGGAAGAAGGGCAAGGCCCCTGTCAAGAATTACGGCAAGGCCCTGAAACAGAAGGTGAAGCGGTCGAAGGATAACAGGTGTTTCCACTGTGGCCAGCTGGGTCACTGGAAAAAGGACTGTAAAGCGCTCCAAGGAGATAAGAGGGGAAGCATCGCTTCTGGCTCAGGTATATATGTGACTGAGGTCATGTTATCTTCTTCTACCATTTCATGGGTGTTGGACACTGCATGTGGAGTTCACATTTGTTCAAATGTACAGGAACTCAAGAGAAGAAGGCAGGTGGGACAGCATGAGGTAGACCTACGAGTTGGAAACGGGGCACGGGTTGCTGCTGTTGCTGTAGGAGACTATTTCATTTCTTTACCATCTGGCGTTGTATTAGAATTAAACAATTGTTATTTTGTACCGAGTATTACCAAGAATATTATCTCTATTCCTGCTCTTGTCAGGAAAGGATTTGCCTTTGAATGCAATATTTCAAAGTGTGTTTTATCTCATGATAATATTGTGTATGCAACTGGTTCAATTAACAATGGGTTATACATGTTGGACATGGAAAATTCTATACAAAACATTGATAATAAGAAAGCCAAGTATGCTGATGACAGCACCTTGCTATGGCATAGTCGTTTAGGCCATATAAACGAGAAGCGCATTAAGCGGTTGCATGATCATGGACTGCTGGGATCATTCTCCTATGAGGAGATTGATACATGCAAAGCTTGTTTGATGGGTAAAATGACGAAGTCACCTTTTTCTAACAAAGGTCAAAGGACTTCGGGTTTACTTGACCTTATACACAGTGATGTGTGTGGGCCATTTAGTAAACATGCCAGAGGTGGCTATCAGTACTTCATTACCTTTACTGATGATTTCAGTAGGTATGGGTATGTCTATTTAATGAGACATAAAAGTGAATCTTTTGACAAGTTCAAAGAGTTCAAAAATGAAGTACAAAATCAGCTAGGCCGAAATATCAAGGCACTTCGTTCTGATCGAGGTGGTGAATATCTGAGTCATGCATTTACTGACTATCTGAAGGAGTGTGGGATTATCTCACAGCTCACTCCGCCAGGAACACCGCAATGGAATGGTGTGTCCGAGAGGAGAAATAGAACGTTACTAGACATGGTTCGTTCTATGATGAGTCAGGCTACTCTTCCATACTCCTTTTGGGGTTTTGCACTGGAAACAGCTGCAAAGGTACTAAACCGAGTGCCATCCAAGGCAGTTTCAAAGACGCCATATGAACTATGGTATGGGAAACAGCCAAGCTTGACATTTATCAGGATCTGGGGTTGCGAGGCTTATGTCAAAAAGCTCGCCTCTGGGAAACTAGAGAGCAGATCTGAAAAATGTATCTTTGTCGGTTACCCTAAGGAAACTAAGGGTTATTATTTCTACGATCCCAAAGAGAACAAGGTGTTTGTTGCTCGGACGGCCATATTTCTTGAGAAGGAATTTCTTCTGCAAGAGGCCAGTGGGAGAGAAATAAAGCTGGATGAGAATCCAGAAGAAGGACAAAGTAGTCAAGCACAGTTGGATGAGCCTGAGCCGGTAAATCAGGTTATTGAGCAACCTGAGGCTCAAATATCACGGGAACCGCGAAGATCGGGTAGGATCCGTCGACAGCCTGAGCGCTATGACGGAGTCTACATCATTGATAATGATGAACCCCTCACTTATGCGGATGCGGTCAGTGGACCGGAGTCAGCTAGATGGCTTGAAGCTATGCGAGCCGAGATGGACTCCATGTCAGATAACCAAGTCTGGGATTTGGTTGATCCTCCTCCGGGAGTAATCCCTATAGGCTGTAAATGGATCTTCAAGAAGAAGATTGACATGGACGGTAACGTGGTTACCTATAAAGGCAGGCTAGTTGCGAAAGGTTTCAAACAAATCTACGGGATAGATTATGATGAAACTTTCTCTCCTGTAGCCATGTTTAAGTCTATTCGGATTCTTTTCGCGATAGCAGCATATTACGACTATGAGATCTGGCAGATGGATGTGAAAACAGCTTTCCTTAATGGAAATCTGGATGAGGATGTGTATATGACACAACCGGAAGGTTTCACTAATCCAGCAGATCGTCATAAAATATGCAAGTTAAAGAAGTCCATTTATGGACTTAAACAAGCATCAAGAAGCTGGAATATTCGTTTTGATGAATCAATCTCTGAGTTTGGTTTCATCAAGAACGAAGATGACCCGTGTGTATATAAGAGGTTTAGTGGGAGCGTAATTACATTCCTAATCCTCTACGTCGATGATATCTTAATCATTGGAAATGATATTCCTGAACTGCATGCTGTTAAGGCATGGTTAGGAAAATGTTTCCAGATGAAAGATTTAGGAGAAGCAGCCTATGTATTAGGTGTGAAGATCTACCGGGATAGATCTAAAAGGCTTCTCGGGCTGTGCCAGAGCACTTACATCGATAAGGTCCTGGAGAGATTCCATTTAGAGAATTCTAAACGTGGATATCTTCCAGTCAGACATGGTCTGAATCTTTCAAAGAGTCAGTGTCCACAAACACAGACTGAGAAAGATGAAATGGACAATACGCCTTATGCTTCGGCTATTGGGTCCATTATGTATGCGATGTTATGTACTCGCCCAGACGTCGCTTACGGGTTAAGCGTGACCAGTCGATTCCAAAGTAATCCAGGTTTGGCGCACTGGATTGCAGTCAAGAACATTTTAAAATATCTGCGGAGGACCAAAGATATGTTCTTGATATATGGTGGTCAGGAAGAACTCAGTATAGAGGGATATACTGACGCTTCGTTCCAGTCGGACCAGGATGATTTCCGATCGCAGTCAGGCTATATTTTTAGCTTGAATGGTGGAGCAGTGGTGTGGAAGAGTTTCAAACAGTCAACTGTTGCTGATTCCACAACAGAAGCCGAGTATGTTGCAGCCTCGGAAGCATCCAAGGAGGCAGTGTGGATTCGTAAGTTCGTGAGAGAACTTGGTGTCGTTCCTTCGAGTGCTGATCCTTTGGTTATCTTCTGTGATAACACTGGAGCCATCGCACAAGCAAAGGAACCGCGGTCGCACCAGAAGTCCAAGCACATACAGAGACGGTTTCACTTGATCCGGGAGATCATTGATCGTGGCGAGATCAAAATATGCAAGGTTCATACAGATGACAATCTGGCAGACCCGCTTACCAAGCCTCTGGCGCAGCAGAAGCATGAGAAGCACTGTAATAATATGGGTTTGAGATTTCTCAACCATTAGATTAAGTGCAAGTGGGAGATTGTTGGGGTATGCCCTTAAGGCTAATGTTTGAGGCCTTGGGATTGTAAAAGTATCATGTAATAAACTCTTATGTTTATAAAAGGCATGGTTATTATTCAGGTTGTTACCTTGTCTGCTGTAATAAGTGTACTTCTGAATAATGTCTCAAAGCTGTTCAGCTAGGCTGACAGGCTATAAGTCCTTAGTCGAGATATCTTGGTGAACATGAGACAGCCTTGATATGATTGAGACTGATATGAGTGCTACTCCTATAGGATGCTTCGAGCATGGAATAAGATGTAGACTCATGGGTACATTGGATGTACTGGACAGACCCTACTGGGATATTCCATTGCTTGTCACAATGTGAATGATCCTTGTAAGCAGCAAGTGGCACATGTCCTTTGACTTGAGATCACTTGTGTTTCTAAATGATGATTGTCATTGTTTTGAGGTAGTTCAATATCATTTGAAACATAATGATTATAGACTATCTTGGATGGTGAGCTTGAGTCAGGTTAGGGCACTTGTGATAGATAAAGGATTGCCGTCTCCTTGTTCAAGGAGTGTGATGTTCTAATGGGGCCCCCCCTCTATAAGAGATGATTGAGAAAGTGTATGGCCATACCCAGATGACAGTGTTCATCTGATCTAATCATGCTCATAGTATTGGAGTTACAGGCTTGACATGCTTGTCCAATAAGAACATCCAGTGGCAAAGGAAACATGCATGCCTCGTGAGTTTGATTCACACTTGTGCTATGGTTTGGGAGTAGTCTTGGAAGACTCTTTCCTTTATATCGGGAGACAGTGATGTGTTGCTAGATACCCCTCACTGATCGTGATAACGTGAGTTATCGTTACCGACATTTAAAGGAAACCCTCAGGGTCGCACAAATTGGAGATATGGCTTACTTGAGTAAGATCGTGTGGACTGAATTGTTTGGGTTCAGTTTAAAGGGATTTAATCTCTGATTGTAAGTGAGATCTGGTCTGATCATGTTTGATTGATTAGGGCTTGAGATCGGTAAGCTTCGATCGAGAGAGATGATGCTAGATCGGTGAGATCAAGAGCATCAGGAGATGAACGGTTAGATCTTGAACCATTAGGTTCATAGATGGTCTAGACCATTTATTGGCTTGGCTTGGGTTAATTGGTCTTGGACCAAACCGACATTGAACCGGCTCATGGATGAGCGCATGGTTCATGTAAGGTGAGTTAAGGGCTTGGTTCACTTAGCGTGAACGCTTAAGCCTTCAACACATTCCATATTTGGAATTCGGTTTTCAAATGGGATGTGTGTAACGCCTCCACATAAGTGTGGGAGGTTACTCACTTGTTGAATGCGCTTGTGAAGGCTTCTCCATTTTTCGGTGAAGCACGACAAGGACGAAGACAAGGAAAAGGAGTCTCGCCAAGCAAGCTATTCTCTCCCTTCCATACGGCAAAGAACCTTGAAGCCTTGCTAGCACAAGGACGACAAGGTGTAGGCCATTTTTCTTCTTGTGTGTGGCACACTTTGGAGGAGAACCCTATCGTTCTCTAGCTTCCAAGCCGACTCCTTCCCATGGCCATGGTAACGAATCTCTCACTTGTTATTCAAGTTGATTATATGAAAGTATAGAATGCGATCTTATGTGGAAACCCTAATTCCGCTGCTATGAGAAAGAAAGATATGACTTGCGCCCCCCTCATGAAAGGGGTTCTTCTCACAATAGGGTTTGCGCTCCCCTCTTGAAAGGGTTCCATCAATTTCTCCTTCCTGGCGGCGCGCCGAGGGGAAAAGATGTTCTAGGGTTTCGAAACTCCTCGAGTCGAACAAAAGCCCTCTAATATAGAGGTGAAACTCGTTCTCTACGGCGAGAACGCGATGGCGAGAAAATCGCCGAGATCCGCGGGGAAGACGACGAGTTCACTCGGTCCCAAAAATCAAAATCAAATATAATACAAAACGATTAAATCCTATGTTATATTAAAAACGCAACTCGCCGCGTTGGTTAGACGCCGCTGGTTGCTTCCGCGCGACGCGGGTTCGATCCCCCGCGAGCGCAAAATCAAGTTTTTATAAAATATAAATTTTTAAACCTTTTTTAAAAATTCCAAAAAAAAAATCTAGAAAAAATCCTAAAAATCCAAAATAAAATTTATGAATTTCCAAAAATTAAACTTATAAATTTTAGGTTATAACATAGACTCTCTATAAGTCCATGTTATTAATTATGTTTTTTAGAGTTTTCACAATGAGACTGAAAGGTGATTTGCTTGAGAACTTGGACCCCTAGAATTGCATGTTAGGATCCCTTCCTTAGGTTAGATCCAATTTGATCTGTTCAAGTAGATTAATTGCTATGATAGTAATATGAATTTATGGATCGTGTCTATTTATCAAACGTGGAGATCTTGCACGAAAGTGAGAATCAGAACGTTGGAGATCCATGAGTAAAACTAGTATTGAGGCTCGGATGCACGAAAGTGATCCTTGAGCTTTCGTTAGAGATTATCAACCTAGAATTCGGATGCACGAAAGTGATCTTGAGTTCTTTGATTGATGATTTACTTATCTACAGCATTGAGAATAGATCTTGCACGAAAGTGAGGATCAGTTATCTGCTTGATTGTCTGCACGAAAGTGAGACAATACCTTTATCAAGTAAATTATGTCTTTGTCACGGTAGAATTAGACTGATGACCCTTTTATTTATGTCTAGTCATTAGAATCAAGGAGGATGAAATCCTAAGTCCCAATTTATCTCTCTGATTATCTGAGTTCGTGTGCTTTCCATTATTACTTTGCACTAGAATCGGTTCGCTTAGCTAGTAAGAATACCACTATTTGGTACTTAACAGACCTGTGGATTCGATACTTTTCTTTATTACTTCAATAGTTCCGTGCACTTGCGGAAGCCTAACAAGTGTTTGGCGCCGTTGTTTTGGATTCGTCCAAGATAAACGCCAAGTGACTTTTAGGCCTATCAAGTTTTTGGCACCGTTGCCAGGGACCTAAGTTTTGTCGATATTAGAGACGTTGAGAGTATTGCTAGACTAGGTTTTATTAATGTCTTATCTTTTTATTCTTTTCTATTTACTTGCATCATTTAATCAATCTGCTCTAGTGTGCACAGGAAATTCAATTCTGATGGCTGATCAAAGATCATTGAGGGACTATGCAGCCCCTAATCTTCAAGGGATACACTTTAGCATTGCTAGACATGCAAGTGAGGCCCCCAACTTTGAAATTAACCACGCCTTTATCTCCATGATCTAGCAGAACCAGTTTAGAGGATCATCAATCGAAGATCCTTATTCACATTTATATACTTTTCTTGAATATTGTGATACCTTAAAAATTCATGGAGTTTCTGATGACGCATTAAAACTGAAATTATTCCCTTTTTCTCTCAGGGATCAAGCGCGAACTTGGTTGCATTCTCGTCAGCCCAATACCTTCACAACATGGGAGCAATGACCTTGATACTTTGCTTTACATCATGACATCTTTGGAGTCTATAGTGATTTGTGCATCATGTGATTAGATTTTGTCTTAGCATTTCCAGATTATTACGGAATATAACTTTTGTCGAGCAACTAGCATTCTCATTATTTCATATCATTTCTTTTTTGCTTAAGGACAAGCAAAGCTTTAAGTCTAGGGGAATTTGTTGACACATATTTGTATTGCATTTTATGTGTGATTTTAGTGATGGAATCGTCTCCATTTCATGGTTTACATCACATAACTACCTTGTTGGTGTTTATGCCCTGCAGACCAATGTTTGGACATGGTCGGGCATTGTTTAAATGTACTTTGATATAATTATTATTCTCTATAAAGGCATGGTCGTTATTATGTAGACTTCTCTACCTACGTTGATGTATTGAGTTACATAAATAATGTCCCAGGAGTTTGGATTGGATCCATTCTCATAAGCTATCCCCAGACAAGGTACCTTAGCAGATATGGGACAGCTTTGGTACATGTGAGACTGGTGTATAGGCTGGTTAGGTGCGGGGCAGAGTAACGCAGACATACAGGTGCATTGGATGCATTGGAGTGATCCACCGTGAGGATTGACTTGTCCAGTCAACAAGTCAATCTCACATGCAAGAGGTTTGCATTGATCCTTAGACTTGAGATATTCGTGTCTAGATTTGATGATGGATATGCTTTGATACAGTCTTACGTCTCTCCGTAATTGGGGGACCAAAACGACTGTCATTGGGCATGTCATAAGTCACGTAGAGACATGGATGACTAATAGTAGGATTTGCCCCTTCCTTCAGAGGAAGCATGATATCCACTTTGGGGCGCCCCACCTTATTGGTGCATGACAGGAATGTGTGGCCACACTTGTTGAGTCATGACCAATGCATTGGATTGATAAACTTGAGACTAATCCAATGGCAGGATATCAGTTTAGGCAAAGGGATCTATAATGCAATGGGAATCCTCGTTGCTTGTTAGGAGTTGTTGCCATAATGACTTAAGTCCTATGACATGGGTAGTAGTGATGTGTTGCTAGATACCCCTCACTACTTATGATGTTTACATCATTGCCATCGTCATATGGATCCTACGGGGTCACACGCAATAGACTCTTGACGTTGCTTTAATCAGAAGCCTCTAGATCAAGTTATTGGATAACTTGGATCCATTTGGAAGATTTCATCAGCGCCAATGGGCCTGATGAGTTGGAAGAAAGTTATTGGAGTCAAACTTCATTTTTGGCAGGTTGACCCGAAATTGACCTAGATTGGTCACATTTGGATTAGGGTTGCATTGGGTTGGATCCAAAGGCTTAATCAACGCATGCCATGAAGTTTGGGCTAGCTCATTATCCAATGAGGCCCAATAACTAGTTGTCAAGAAGAGGTATAAGCAAATAAGGGTATAATGGGGAAGAGTTTCACCCCATTGGCGCCAAGGGCATAATGGGGTGAAGTGGGCGCATGTTGCTTCATAAGGAAGCATTAGGTGCCTCCCCCTTTGTTCCTTGGAAGGAAACCTTGGCTCTATGGTAAGGGTTGGGGCTGATATGGCTTGAAAACTCTTTTGGAAAGAGCTTGGGCGCATATGACAAGTAGGGTAAGATTTATGGTAAAGTCTTGGAGACTTTCCTTACCTCATAAACCCTACATGCACCCAAACCCTTACCCTAGCCGAATACCTCTTGCTTGTTGTGCCTAGCCCTTCTTCCTTGGATGGAATGCATGCCTTTAAGGCATGTCATGGGCTGATATATTGCTTGGGGTGCAAGACAAGGTCTTGGCGCATAAGGAAGGGTTGAATGGGTTTAAGGAAATGTCTTGGAGACTTTCCTTGTCGCAAACCTTTTCATCCTAGCCATACACTTGGCATGATCCTAGCCCTTGCCCTAGCCGCCTCTTGTCCTATTTATAGGACCCCTTACCACCCCTTCTAATGTTCGACTCCTTGAAGGTGTGAGGGCACATAGAGAGACGTGAGCAAGGGCAAAAGGTGACAACAAAGGCTTGGCGTAACCTTCTTACAAGTGGCCGAAAGACCTCCTCTTCTTCTTCTCCTCTTCTTGGCGCAAAGAGAAATTGAGCTTGGTGGCTTCTCCTTCTATTGCCGCAAGCTCTCTCCCTCTCATTGCCATTGGCGCATCTTGCTTGAAGGTGGCGCAAGCAAAGAAGAAGAGGGAAGTCCTTGGCGGCATCTTCCCTATCCCCTCCTTGGCGCAAGTTCTCTTGAAGGTGGCGCAAGTGAGGTGAAGGCTTGATTCTCTTCCCGAGGCTAGCACCAAGCATGGAAGGGAGCAACGATCAAGGAGTCGACGCGTGGATACTTGTAGAGGGCGAGCATTTGATCGTCTTCAACATGGCTTCGACAACTAGACAAGCAAAAGAGGTACATCTCTAACACATCCTTGTGTCTTCTCTCTCGCATGGATCCTTGGGACCGGAATATGTTTCAGGTGTAATACTTCCGCTGCGTCCTGGGACTGCAAAATTTTAAATTACACCCGGTATTCCCTAACAGTGGTATCAGAGCTACTTGCGTGAAACACAAGGTGTACGTTAGCTTGTGTGAAAAATTTTTGGAAAATTTTTCTTCTATCCATGCGCGTTTCACATAGAAAGCGTCTTTCATCCAAACTTCTTTTATCATTTTTATGGCCAAAATTTGGATTGTGTATACGATGGATTTAAGACCAAAGGCGCACGTAGTTTTGTCAAGTAGGACGGGCATTGTGTCTTCGGACTGGCCAGGTCTCTTGATCTGACAAAATTGCCAGCCGATAGGGTCCATGAAATCATCATGAAACTTGATCCCAATTTTAGCATAAATTTTGATTCAGAGAGTGCTTTGGATGGAGTTGGCACAGAAGGGGATAAAATTTGATTATTCCGGTTTTTCAAATTTTATATATGCGCCACTTGTCTCTTCTATGGGTTGATATGGTCATAGCGAGTGCCCTCCTATGTTGTGATATGGAAGCATGTTTCCACCTGTGATGAATGCTTGTAAAATCTTTTTACCACTTGCGTGTGGTTCTCCCCCTTCTTGATGTAAAATTTTCATCTTTCCTTAGAATAGATGTAGAATTGTTTACATAAGATAGGTTAAGGTTCATCAAAGACAACAAGGTGTCTTCTTCAACAGATTTCAGAGTGGCGCCAGCTTTGGAAGCGTGGTGATGGATTTGCGGTTGGAGGAAGGGATGCTTGCTTTCGGCTTCTGGCATGGGCTGATCTGCTAGAGGGACTCGCAACCCTTGGATGCATGATAACATGTCACATGGCTCGTGACAAGTTATATGTATGAAAAGGGCTATGACCATATCGACCAAACTAGCATGGCTGTGATGGTTTATTATTCTGTCCATAGCATGCCTGAGATGTTCTTCCTTTGCTGCCATAACCATAGGAAAACTGCATACTAGAAAAGAATAAAATCAACATGTAAAACTCTCAATACAATATCAAGTCAATAGCCTTCTAACGCGTAGCCCTCATCAAGCTATCGATCGGTGGCGATGTGAATTGTTTCCCACCCTCGTGGGACACACACACTTATCTTTAGAAGATGTGAGGTGACAATGATTTCCCCAGTCCAGTTTTAACCTAGGCGTGCCTTCGCAAGGAATTCGTTGGCCCTGGGCATAACAGTTAGGACCAGACTTGACTAGTTTTTCATATGTCACTGACATGATGAATCACTAGAGGCAACTGTTGAGAGGATAGGGTTCTGTGTTGTATCCAGCCCTCGCTGGACACAGGGCGCCTAGTTTGTCTTAACTAAGAGGAGTTGTGCAAGGCACAATTGGCTGGCATGCCTACCTAAGGAAGCATGGGATTCTCTGTGCATCCCAACTCACCCTCGTGAGTCACGGAGACCTCATGAGAAATTAGGATCCTACTCACTTATTTCCATGTTGAGTTTGAGAGTTCTCAACTTGTTTTGGGAGTAGTGGGAGCATAGCATTTAATTTAAAGTCCTTGTTAAATGCTTTATCATAGTACTTATTTTACTTATTTGCTTATTGTAGATGGCATCTCCTGATTTAAGATTGAAACTTTATAAAAATAAATTGGATGGGACAAATTGGACAAATTGGTTCAAAATTTTGTCCAAGATACTGGAACAAGAGAAAAAGGTGCATCTTCTTGAAAGACCTCCATCCCAGCCCAGTGTGTATTTCACTACTGAGTGGGAGTGGAATGTCTATCTTGAACATTGTGAAGATAATGAACAGTACACTGCGCTTGTCTTAGAGTGCATGACCCCGAGGTCAAAGTTGAGTGTGATGAGATGGGAATTTATGATCTTATCATACATCTCAAAGGTCTCTTCACACCATGCTCTATAGACAAAGATCAGGAAAGTTCTGTTGGATCTTTAGAGTATATGCCTAAATCTGAGAATGACCATGGTTCTATATCTTTGAAGCTAATACTTCGGAAGACTGGGAATGCATGGGTATTTCAAAGAGGATTAATGGCCAAGAAGAGCATGGCAAAGAAGAAGGGATGTGATCCATCCGCTTCAGGTATTGTGTTACTGAGGTCTTTATGTCTACTTCTTATTCATGGGTACTGGGTACCGCATGTGAGACTCACATATGTTTTACATATGCAGGAGCTCAGAAGAAGTAGAATGATTAGGCTTGGTGGGATGGACTCTCAGGTCAAGGACGGAGCATTGGATGTTGCTGTTGATATCATCTCACTGCCTTGAAGACTCTATCTAGAACTTTGCTATTATGTGTCAGCTTATGTATTAGAACATCATTCCTTTTGGAAAGGATTTCAGTTTGAAATAATATATGATATTTTCTTTAAATCTGAGATGTTCCATTGAAGTGATACAGTTGATAATAGTTTGTGGTTCTATATGTAACACAAGATCAGATCCAATGATTCAATAAACACCCTCTTATAGCATTGTCTCTTGGACTATAGAACAATGGTCACATCCAAAGGTCCATGGACTATTGGGATCATTATCCTTTCAGGATTACGATACATGTGAGCCTAGTTCAAAGGAACAATGTGACAAATGCTGCCTTCACCATAAAGGGTGGAAGGACTATTGGCTTGTTGGATCTATTACACAGCAATGTATGTGGACCCATGTAAACAAGCACTAAGAGGTGTTATATGCTTCATCAGGTGTGGGTATGCCTTATCCAACCTAAGAACTTTGGAGAAATCCAAGAAGTTCACAAATGAAGTATTGAGTCAAATTGGAGGATCTATTAAAGCACTTTGATTGGATCAAGGTGATTAGTGGAAAATTTGATGACTATCCCAAGGAGTGTGGGGATTATCTCATAGCTTACTTGGAACACCACTGTGTGGTGAATTTCAAAAGAAAGAAAGAGGAACACATTGGATGTGGTTCCATCTTTGAATAGTCATGCAAATATACTACTATGATGCCATGCAAACAGATGTACTACCACTCCATAAGAAAGTGTCTAAGTTAGCTTTTGAGTTGCGAACTGCAAATATCCCATTTCTTCAATGGAATTGGGAATGTAATGTGCAGTGATTCAAAAGTATGTGTTTGTGGTGCACTGTAGAGTGCTAATTCTATCCCAAAGAGAATAAAATGTTTGTTGCTCAAACTGCTGTCTCTTTTGAAAGAAGCTAGAGGGAGTAGATTTGATTGGGACAAGGTCCAGAATCAACCACAATATAATTAGACACAGATGGAGAGCAAAATCTCACATACAGGTTGAAAGTCAACCTAAGGTTCAAGTAACACAGGAACCACATAAGTTTGGATCGATTCGATATGCTGGGCATGACGAATTTTTCATCAAAGGATAAACCTAAGACTTATGAGGAAATGGAAGCGGTCGATGGACCAGATTCCAAGAAGTGGCTAAGGGCCATGAGAACCATAATGGGCTCCATGTCTGTTAATCAAGTCTGGGACTTGGATGAGCTGCCAAAGGGGTAATTCCCACAGGCTGTAAATAAATCTTCTAGGAAGATAGACATGGAAGGTAACATTGTTACCTTGAAAAGGCAAGCTAGTGAACAGAAATTTCAGGCAAATCCACTAGGTGGATAATGATGAAATTTTTCATCAATAGCTGAGTTTTAAGTCCATTAGGGATCTGCATGTTATAATCGCATGATCAGTTATGGCGTGTTGTTATGAAAACTGCCTTTCTTGCATGGACGTCTGAAAAGATATATATAAGGAAATAGCCAGAAGGTTTTCATATCAAGGCCATAAAGATATTCATGGTGTTATGCAAGCATGTTTAAAAGAGCCTGTGTTTACAAAAGGATCAGTGGGAGCACCTTAATAGTATTTCTTGTTCTAGAAGATTGATGATATTCTCCTCACATGGAATGGCACCTCAGCTCTTCACTTGGTGAAGAAAAGGTTTGAGATGTATTTCGAGAAGAATGATCTAGGGAATAATGCCTACATCATAGGCATGAGGATCTATAGATAGAGATCCAAGAAAGTCATTGCCCTTTAGTCAATCTATGGTCATCCAAGAGTTTCTGGAGAGGTTTATATTGGATGATTCCAAATATTGATACCTTCCAGAGATATATGGTCTGACTCTCATGAGGATGTTGTGTCCTATGACACAGCTGGAGAGTAATAACATGGGTCTAAAATCCTGATACATGGTGTATAGGATGGATCTTGTTTTGAGTAATATACACAAGACCATTTGTGGCAAATGCTTGGAGCATAGCCAGTAACTTTCAATAAGATCCTAGTGTTTGACACTGTATAGCTGTGAAAGCAATCCTTATATATACTTGGGAAGTATAAAGGATTGAAGTCTAGTCTATCATAGACAGGAAGAATTTTGTGTACAAGGGTACACTGATACTTCGTTCCAGTCTTATGACCATAGCCAGGATTTGCGCTTCGCCTTGTTGTGGTGTTGTGTGCTGAAAGAGCATTATGCAAACCATAGTGGCAAAATTCTACAAATAAGGTTGAGTACATTGCAGCTTCTTGCGGCAGCCAAGGAAGTAGCTTCATTCATTTGAACTTGATTAAGTTCATGGTGCTTGATGGTCCAGTATAGTTCTTACTGGGGCCATAGCATAAATGAAGGAACTTAGTGCTAAAGTATGTACTGCAGCATATCATCTGATCTTAGAGATCATGGATAAGGATGATGATCAAATTTGTTAAAATAAACACAAATAGCAATCTAGAAAAACACACTGACATAGCCTCTGGCGCAGCGGAAGCTAAATGGGTCATACTAGAGACATTGGAACTGATTAAAAGTTGCCCTTGGTCTTAGTGCAAGTGGGAGATTGTTGGTGTTTATGCCCTGCAGACCAATGTTTGGACATGGTCGGGCATTGTTTAAATGTACCTTGATATAATTATTATTCTCTATAAAGGCATGGTCGTTATTATGTAGACTTCTCTACCTACGTTGATGTATTGAGTTACATAAATAATGTCCCAGGAGTTTGGATTGGATCCATTCTCATAAGCTATCCCCAGACAAGGTACCTTAGCAGATATGGGACAGCTTTGGTACATGTGAGACTGGTGTATGGGCTGGTTAGGTGCGGGGCACAGTAACGCAGACATACAGGTGCATTGGATGCATTGGAGTGATCCACCGTGAGGATTGACTTGTCCAGTCAAGAAGTCAATCTCACATGCAAGAGGTATGCATTGATCCTTTGACTTGAGATATTCGTGTCTAGATTTGATGATGGATATGCTTTGATATAGTCTTACGTCTCTCCGTAATTGAGGGACCAAAACAACTGTCATTGGGCATGTCATAAGTTACGTAGAGACATGGATGACCAATAGTAGGATTTGCCTCCTCCTTCAGAGGAAGCATGATATCCACTTTGGGGCGCCCCACCTTATTGGTGCATGACAGGAATGTGTGGCCACACTTGTTGAGTCATGACCAATGCATTGGATTAATAAACTTGAGACTAATCCAATGGCAGGATATCAGTTTAGGCAAAGAGATCTATAATGCAATGGGAATCCTCGTTGCTTGTTAGGAGTTGTTGCTAGATACCCCTCACTACTTATGATGTTTACATCATTGCCATCGTCATATGGATCCTACGGGGTCACACGCAATAGACTCTTGACGTTGCTTTAATCAGAAGCCTATAGATCAAGTTATTGGATAACTTGGATCCATTTGGAAGATTTCATCAGCGCCAATGGGCCAGATGAGTTGGAAGAAAATTATTGGAGCCAAACTTCATTTTTGGCAGGTTGACCCGAAATTGACCTACATTGGTCACATTTGGATTAGGGTTGCATTGGGTTGGATCCAAAGGCTTAATCAACCCATGCCATGAAGTTTGGGCTAGCTCATTATCCAATGAGGCCCAATAACTAGTTGTCCAGAAGAGGTATAAGCAAATAAGGGTATAATGGGGAAGAGTTTCACCCCATTGGCGCCAAGGGCATAATGGGGTGAAGTGGGCGCATGTTGCTTCATAAGGAAGCATTAGGTGCCTCCCCCTTTGTTCCTTGGAAGGAAACCTTGCCTCTATGGTAAGGGTTGGGGCTGATATGGCTTGAAAACTCTTTTGGAAAGAGCTTGGGCGCATATGACAAGTAGGGTGAGATTTATGGTAAAGTCTTGGAGACTTTCCTTACCTCATAAACCCTACATGCACCCAAACCCTTATCCTAGCCGAATACCTCTTGCTTGTTGCGCCTAGCCCTTCTTCCTTGGATGGAATGCATGCCTCTAAGGCATGTCATGGGCTGATATATTGCTTGGGGTGCAAGACAAGGTCTTGGCGCATAAGGAAGGGTTGAATGGGTTTAAGGAAATGTCTTGGAGACTTTCCTTGTCGCAAACCTTTTCATCCTAGCCATACACTTGGCATGATCCTAGCCCTTGCCCTAGCCGCCTCTTGTCCTATTTATAGGACCCCTTACCGCCCCTTCTAATGTTCGACTCCTTGAAGGTGTGAGGGCACATAGAGAGACGTGAGCAAGGGCAAAAGGTGACAACAAAGGCTTGGCGTAACCTTCTTACAAGTGGCCGAAAGACCTCCTCTTCTTCTTCTCCTCTTCTTGGCGCAAAGAGAAATTGAGCTTGGTGGCTTCTCCTTCTATTGCCGCAAGCTCTCTCCCTCTCATTGCCATTGGCGCATCTTGCTTGAAGGTGGCGCAAGCAAAGAAGAAGAGGGAAGTCCTTGGCGGCATCTTCCCTATCCCCTCCTTGGCGCAAGTTCTCTTGAAGGTGGCGCAAGTGAGGTGAAGGCTTGATTCTCTTCCCGAGGCTAGCACCAAGCGTGGAAGGGAGCAACGATCAAGGAGTCGACGCGTGGATACTTGTAGAGGGTGAGCATTTGATCGTCTTCAACATGGCTTCGACAACTAGACAAGCAAAAGAGGTGCATCTCTAACACATCCTTGTGTCTTCTCTCTTGCATGGATCCTTGGGACCAGAATATGTTTCTGGTGTAATACTTCCGCTGCGTCCTGGGACTGCAAAATTTTAAATTACACCCGGTATTCCCTAACATACCTTAATTGCGATACATCTATAGAATCTACACCTCGATTTGTATTTTCATGTTTTTAGGTCAAAATGACCATAAACTGGGTGGATTATGGGACTTTCAAGATTAGAGGAACTCTTCCTAATTTAAGAAGTATCTAACTGGAGATTTTTGGATTTATTGGAACCCCCATTGAGAATCATGACCGGGTCACGATCAGCATCGCGCCCGTGACTCATCTCTTTGCCTGAAGCTCCTACTGATCAATTTTCAGCGGGTCATGCCCAGAATCAAGTGCGTGATTGCGAACCCGCCTGTTTCGAAATTGCGATTTCAACTAGGGTTTCCTTAACGTAATGAAAAGGGGAAGAAGGAGGGAAACTAGGTAACTTCTTCCTTGTAGGGAAAATATGGTAAGAGGTGGAGGTTACAAGAAGGAGAACGTGTGCTATTTTTGCAAGATCTGGAAAATTGCAGCGGCTGATGTCCTGGGGGTAAAGAGGAGTTTCGCATGAGGCAAAGAAGGGACTAGTAGTCCAAAGAAGGGGATAATAGCCTTGGAGAGAAGCCATTGAGGGGGGTGGCTGGAGTTTTGGAGAAGAAATGAGAGGCGATCACCAGGGAACAAGAGCGGCGCAAGGGGAAGATTGAAGATCAGATTTGCATACGCATTGGAAGGAGAAAATTTGCAAGGAAAGACTCCCAACCTATTATCGATTCTTGTTCATCCTTGTGCGTAATTTGTGTAAAGGTACTCTAAAGATTTAATCTCCTAAGATATTCTTGCATGTACTTGAGAATGTATGTACTTGTGTTGATTTTTACTTGTATCTCAATGATGGATATTGTAGCTTAAATCATTAATCCGGATTAGGGGAAGTGATGTAGGGAAAGACAGCACTGAAGAGGGAGGAAATTTGGACCAGAAGATGCCCCCAAAATTTTCCCAGTGAAGCCATCACGGCCAGGCCGTGACCCCCATCATGGGCGTGACAAGATCAGACGAACCCAGGCACAGGCGTGCCCAACATCACGGCCAAGAGGGACAGCCGATGACAAGCTCGGTGGAATTCGGCGAATGTAAGCACGGGCGTGACGGCCAACACGACATGGCCATGAACGCCCCGGCGGAAAATCAAAAAACCGGTGATTTCGGACACAAACGTGGTCACCGCCGTGATGCCCATCACGGCCTGGCCGTGTGAAGGTTCCCCTAACCAAAGGGGGGCGAAAACCCTATGGTGGCGCAAGTAAGATATGCAGCGGATACTAGGGTTTCATTGGATCTCATACATGTAAAATAATCAACTTTATATGCATGAAAATAAATTCATACCGATGCCATTTCAAGATGGCGCCTTGGAAGTAAAGATGCAATCGCCTCTTCTCCAAAGTCTCGCACACAAGATGAAGATGCGCTTATCCCTTGGTGCTCCTTGTGCTAGCAAGGTTCCTTGGAGTCCTTGATCGAGTGAAAGGGATGGAAGAGATGATCCTTCTCTTGGCCGAATCCTCCTCTACCTTCAAGACGTCGCCACACACACGAAAACGTCGAGAGAGAATATGGGCGAGAGGCGAGAATAGAGAGCACTCTATTCGGTCGTGAACAACATCTCCAAGTGGAGATCGTGGTTACTAAAAATAGCCACCACACTTCACTCCAACGTTCACGCCAAGTGAACATGTCGCCAACTCCTCTCCCCATGAACCATGCGCTCATTTCATGAGCCGGTTCACATTGGTTCGGTTTAAGAACCAATCAAGCCAATGATCTAGTCTAGATCTCAAATAAACCCTAAGGCTCCAGATCTGACCGTTAATCTCTTGATGCTTCTGATCTGATCGATCTAGCATCCAATCTCTCAATCGAAGCTTACCGATCTCAAGCCCTAATCAATCAAACATGATCAGACCAGATCTCACTCACAATCAGAGATTAAATCCCTTTAAACTGAACCCAAACAATTCAGTCCACACGATCTGACTTAAGTAAGCCATATCATCAAATTGTGCGACCCTAAGGGTTTCCTTTAAATGTTGGTAACGATAACTCACGTTATCACGATCAGTGAGGGGTATCTAGCAACACATCACTGTCTCCCGATATAAAGAAAAAAGTCTTCCAAGACTACACCCAAAACACAGCACAAGTGTGAATCAATTCACAAGGCATGCATAATTCCTTTGCCACTTGATATTCTTATTGGACAAGCGTGTCAAGCTTGTAGCTCCAATATGATGAGCATGATTAGATCAGATGAACACTGTCACCTGGGTATGGCCATACTCTTTTCTCAATCATCTCATCCAGGGGGCCCTTTAGAACATCACACTCCTTAAACAAGGAGACGGCAATCCTATGTCTATCACTAGTGCCCTAACATGACTCAAGCTCACCATCCAAGATAGCCTATAACCATTGTGTTTCAAATGATATTGAACTACCTCAAAACAATGACAATCATCATTTAGAAAACACAAGTGATCTCAAGTCAGAGGAAATGTGCCACTTGTCATATTCAAAGATTATTCACATTGCGACAAACAATTGAACATCCTAGTAGGGTCTGTCCAGTACATCCAATGTACCCATGAGTCTACATCTTATTCCATGCTCGAAGCATCCTATAAGATTAGAACACATATTAGTCTTAACCATATCAAGGCTGTCTCATGTTCACCAAGATATATCGACTAACGACACAACAGCATGTCAGCCCAGCTGAACAGCTTTGAGACATTATTCAGAAGAACATATATTGCAGCAGACAATGTAGCTAACTGAATAACAACCATGCCTATATAAACATAACAGTTTATTACATGATACTGATACATTCCCAAGGCCTCAAACATTAGGCTTAAGGGCATACCCCAACAATCTCCCACTTGCACTTAATCTAATGGTTGAGAAATCTCAAACCCATATTATTACAGTGCTTCTCATGCTTCTGCTGCGCCAGAGGCTTGGTAAGCGGGTCTGCCAGATTGTCATCTGTATGAACCTTGCAGATTTTGATCTCGCCACGATCTATGATCTCCCTGATCAAATGAAACCGTCTCTGTATGTGCTTGGACTTCTGGTGCGACCGTGGTTCCTTTGCTTGTGCGATTGCTCCAGTGTTATCACAGAAGATAACCAAAGGATCTGCACTCGAAGGAACGACACCAAGTTCTATCACGAACTTACGAATCCACACTGCCTCCTTGGATGCTTCCGAGGCTGCAACATACTCGGCTTCTGTTGTGGAATCAGCAACAGTTGACTGTTTGAAACTCTTCCACACCACTGCTCCTCCATTCAAGCTAAAAACATAGCCTGATTGCGATCGGAAATCATCCTGGTCAGACTGGAACGAAGCGTCAGTATATCCTTCAATACTGAGTTCTTCCTGACCACCATATATCAAGAACATATCTTTGGTCCTCCGCAGATATTTTAAAATGTTCTTGACTGCAATCCAGTGTGCCTGACCTGGATTACTTTGGAAACGACTGGTCACGCTTAACCCGTAAGCGACGTCTGGGCGAGTACACAACATCGCATACATAATGGATCCAATAGCCGAAGCATAAGGCGTATTGTCCATTTCATCTTTCTCAGTCTGTGTTTGTGGACACTGACTCTTCGAAAGACTCAGACCATGTCTGACTGGAAGATATCCTCGTTTAGAATTCTCTAAATGAAATCTTTCCAGGACTTTATCGATGTAAGTACTCTGGCACAGCCCGAGAAGCCTCTTAGATCTATCCCTGTAGATCTTCACACCTAATACATAGGCTGCTTCTCCTAAATCTTTCATCTGGAAACATTTCCTTAACCATGCCTTCACAGCATGCATTTCAGGAATGTCATTTCCAATGATCAAGATATCATCGACGTAGAGGACTAGGAAAGTAATTATGCTCCCACTAAACCTCTTATATACACACGGGTCATCCTCGTTCTTGATGAAACCGAATTCCGTGACTGATTCATCAAAACGAATATTCCAGCTTCTTGATGCTTGCTTAAGTCCATAAATGGACTTCTTTAACTTGCATATCTTATGACGATCTGATGGATTAGTGAAACCTTCTGGTTGTGTCATATACACATCCTCATCCAGATTTCCATTAAGGAAAGCTGTTTTCACATCTATCTGCCAGATCTCATAATCATAATATGCAGCTATCGCGAAAAGAATCCGAATAGACTTAAACATAGCTACAGGTGAGAAAGTTTCATCATAATCTATCCCGTAGATTTGTTTGAAACCTTTCGCAACTAGCCTGCCTTTATAGGTAACCACGTTACCATCCATGTCAATCTTCTTCTTGAAGATCCATTTACAGCCAATAGGGATAACTCCCGGAGGCGGATCAACCAAATCCCAAACTTGGTTATCTGACATGGAGTCCATCTCGGCGCGCATAGCTTCAAGCCATCTCGCTGACTCCGGTCCACTGACCGCATCCGCATAAGTGAGGGGTTCATCATTATCAATGATGTAGACTCCGTCATAGCGCTCAGGCTGTCGACGGATCCTTCCCGATCTTCGCGGTTCCCGTGATATCTGAGCCTCAGGTTGTTGAATTACCTGATCTACTGGCTCATGCTCATCCAATTCTGCTTGAGCACTTTGTCCTTCCTCTGGATTCTCATCCAGTTTTATTTCTCTCCCACTGGCCTCTTGCAGAAGAAACTCCTTCTCAAGAAATATGGCCGTCCGAGCAACAAAAACCTTGTTCTCTTTGGGATCGTAGAAATAATAACCCTTAGTTTCCTTAGGGTAACCGACAAAGATACATTTGTCAGATCTGCTCTCTAGTTTCCTAGAGGCGAGCTTTTTAACGTAAGCCTCGCAGCCCCAGATCCTGATAAATGTCAAGCTTGGCTATTTTCCATACCATAACTCATATGGCGTCTTAGAAACTGCCTTGGATGGCACTCGGTTTAGTACCTTTGCAGCTGTTTCCAGTGCAAAACCCCAAAAGGAGTAGGGTAGAGCAGCCTGACTCATCATAGAACGAACCATATCAAGTAACGTTCTATTTCTCCTTTCGGACACACCATTCCATTGCGGTGTTCCTGGCGGAGTGAGCTGTGAGATAATCCCACACTCCTTCAAATAGTCAGTAAACGCATGACTTAGGTATTCACCACCTCGATCAGAATGAAGTGCCTTGATATTTCGGCCTAGCTGATTTTGTACTTCATTCTTGAACTCTTTGAACTTGTCAAAAGATTCACTTTTATGTCTCATTAAAAAGACATACCCATATCTACTGAAATCATCAGTAAAGGTAATGAAGTACTGATAGCCACCTCTGGCATGTTTACTAAATGGCCCACACACATCAGTGTGTATAAGGTCAAGTAAACCTGAAGCCCTTTGTCCTTTGTTAGGAAAAGGTAACTTCGTCATTTTACCCATTAAACAAGCTTTGCATGTATCAATCTCCTTGTAGGAGAATGATCCCAGCAGTCCATGATCATGCAACCGCTTAATGCGTTTCTCGTTAATATGGCCTAAACGACTATGCCATAGCAAGGTGCTGTCATCAGTATTCTTGGCTTTCTTAATATCAATTTTCTGTATAGAACATTCCATGTCCAACATGTATAACCCATTGCTAATTGAACCAGTTGCATAAACAATATTATCATAAGATAAAACACACTTTGAAATATTGCATTCAAAGGAAAAACCCTTCCTGACAAGAGCAGGAATGGAGATAATATTTTTAGTAATACTGGGAACAAAATAACAACTGTTTAGTTCCAATACAAGTCCAGATGGTAAAGAAATGAAATAGTCTCCTACAGCAACAGCAGCAACCCGTGCCCCGTTTCCAACGCGTAGGTCCACTTCATGCTGTCCCACCTGCCTTCTTCTCTTGAGTTCCTGTACATTTGAACAAATGTGAACTCCACATGCAGTGTCCAACACCCATGATATAGAAGAAGAAAACATGACCTCAGTCATGAATATACCTGAGCCAGAAGCGATGCTTCCCCTCTTATCTCCTTGGAGTGCTTTACAGTCCTTTTTCCAGTGACCCAGCTGGCCACAGTGGAAACACCTGTATTCCTTGGACCGCTTAACCTTCTGCTTCAGAGCCTTGCTGTAGCTCTTGACAGGGGTCTTGCCCTTCTTCCCCTTCTTCTTGTTGTTCCTAGAAGGAACCATTAAGACAGAGGTCGAAGGCTTTCCCTTCAGAGTCTCCTCAGTAGTGAGGAGCATATTCAGCAGCTCTGCCGGAGTACAATCGATTTTGTTCATATTAAAGTTAATAATGAACGCGTCGAATGAAGGCGGGAGAGACTGTAGAATAATATCCACAGCAAGCTCCTGGTTGATGGTATGCCCCAGTTTCTCTAGAGCCTCCTTGTGCCCAATCATTTTGAGCACGTGAGCTCCCACTGGGCTCCCTTCAGCCAGTTTGCTCTGAAAGAAAAGCTTTGTCAGATTATAGCGCTCTGTCCTCGCCTGTGCAGCATATAGCATCTTGAGGTTCGCTATCATCTCTATAGCTGACATATCCTCATGCTGACGCTGCAGCGGTGGCGTCATAGACGCTAGCATCAGGCAAGCGACATCAATGCTATCATTGACGTGCTTTTCATAGGCTTCCCGAACCGCCCTTGCGGCGTTCGGAGCGGGTTGAGGCGGTATTGCCGTCTCGAGGACATACAGTTTCCTCTCTGCCTTAAGAACGATCTTAAGGTGTCCGAACCAGTCGGAGAAGTTCGGCCCAGCAAACTTCTCGCTTTCCAATAGGGATCGCACATTGAAGTTCATGGTGTTCGTTGCTGCAGGTATCTACAACAATGCAAGAACAGCAAGGTCAGTATCAATGTTAAGAATCAATCAGGACTTAAGAAAGATTCCTTTTCTCACTATTTTATCTGACTGAAAAATCCATTAAACAGTCCGAAAGAGTAGACACTCTTTTAGTGAGATGGGATCCGGATTTCATACTTGGTCTCCGCGTCCCGCTCAGGCGAGATAAGATGCACAGAGAGTACAAGCACTAATCTCCGGTAGGCAGTCCCTGCCGATCGCCAACCCGTGCGATTCCCCTTCATTTGGGCAATCCAGCAGACTGTGCCAACTGAGTTGGTACAACACAGTCTCTGATCCCACAGATGGCTGCCTCCATGTGCTACCATATGCGCCACATATGTAGCCTACATGGTCAAGCTGACCCGACCTACTCCCTGGACCACCATGTGCTATGCTGAGCAACGAGAAGGGATAAATCCCTACTCTGTAACACACAGGTGTAATCCCACACCGTCTGAAGATAGATGGACGTGCCCACTGAGTGGGTACAACACGGTTCCAACGATAATCAGAACAGTGAGGTTTCGCGTCAGAAGGCTTACGAGCTTGATATTTTAGCGTTGGATTTTAACGGTCTTTGTATCTTCTTCACTATCATGCAATTCCTATGGTGATAGCAGAAGATAAACTAATCATGCAGTTCTAATATTTAAACAATAATAAAAGAAAGCATGAATCTTATGTGGTAAAAGCCCATAGCCCTAGTAAGACCTTAATTTAACTTAAGTCTTGACTTGCTTTTCTTCATAGGGCCTTTTGCTGCTCATCTGGCCCAAACCTGGGCCCAAGCGCCATCTGCAGCTCTGGTGCGCCCACCAGGAATTTGCACCAGGTCATAGGGTCGAACCCTAGACCTCCCACCTAGTCCAGCCACTGCTGCAAGCGCCTCTGCCAAGTGTGCTTTGTGCTCTTGTCTAATTAAATTACAAATTTAACTATCTAGACAAGATTGACACGCAGGTCAATTACATTTTATAAATTAAAACAATGTGATACGCAGATCACAATAATTAATTTACAACCATAATTCCAGGCTCGCAGGCCCCAGCACAGCACACAATTAATATGGGCAGCCCACATAAGAGTAAATAGACAAACATATGGCATCATTCAAAAATCATGTGATCCATAAAAATTAAAATTTTTGAAAAACCCCATAGGCTTCAATTTTAATTTTCTTATATGCCCTACAACCTTACAACGGTCCATTAATAGGGATCCACTCATCCAACCTAGTCAGATCCACTGCCCTTGCATGCACCAAGTCCTAACTGACTTGAGTCGACCAAAAGGCCAACCATGCATGCGCCAAGGGCTGAACGACCACGCTGAGGTCTGGCAAGCGGGTGTGACCCCGGGCCTAACTCAGGTGCGTTCATGGGTCGTCTCAATCAGACATCGCTACACGCCTGTCTGCAGTCGACCTATAGCCACCTCAAGCTTGCGCCAAGGTGCTATCCAGTCGACCCATCAAGGCTGTCAGATAGTCTGATCAGACTGATTGGATCTGACCTAGGGGGTGATTTCAACCCTACTAACCCGTTTAAGGGTTTACAGCAGGCGCTTAGATCTAAGTGAGATCGCGCAAGTGAAATGTTTTTAACAAAAACAAACTAAGCGCCACAAAAACATGCGCCAACTATACATATTTAATTTTCGCATATAATGCTTCAACTAAAGATGAATTTCGCATGTATAGATCTAAGCAAACAAGGATCACAAAAATGGCTAAAGCAATCATAAAACATGCATAGACCTCGCTCTGATACCAATTGAAGGTTCCCCTAACCAAAGGGGGGCGAAAACCCTATGGTGGCGCAAGTAAGATATGCAGCGGATACTAGGGTTTCATAGGATCTCATACATGTAAAATAATCAACTTTATATGCATGAAAATAAATTCATACCGATGCCATTTCAAGATGGCGCCTTGGAAGTAAAGATGCAATCGCCTCTTCTCCAAAGTCTCGCACACAAGATGAAGATGCGCTTATCCCTTGGTGCTCCTTGTGCTAGCAAGGTTCCTTGGAGTCCTTGATCGAGTGAAAGGGATGGAAGAGATGATCCTTCTCTTGGCCGAATCCTCCTCTACCTTCAAGACGTCGCCACACACACGAAAACGTCGAGAGAGAATATGGGCGAGAGGCGAGAATAGAGAGCACTCTATTCGGTCGTGAACAACATCTCCAAGTGGAGATCGTGGTTACTAAAAATAGCCACCACACTTCACTCCAACGTTCACGCCAAGTGAACATGTCGCCAACTCCTCTCCCCATGAACCATGCGCTCATTTCATGAGCCGGTTCACATTGGTTCGGTTTAAGAACCAATCAAGCCAATGATCTAGTCTAGATCTCAAATAAACCCTAAGGCTCCAGATCTGACCGTTAATCTCTTGATGCTTCTGATCTGATCGATCTAGCATCCAATCTCTCAATCGAAGCTTACCGATCTCAAGCCCTAATCAATCAAACATGATCAGACCAGATCTCACTCACAATCAGAGATTAAATCCCTTTAAACTGAACCCAAACAATTCAGTCCACACGATCTGACTTAAGTAAGCCATATCATCAAATTGTGCGACCCTAAGGGTTTCCTTTAAATGTCGGTAACGATAACTCACGTTATCACGATCAGTGAGGGGTATCTAGCAACACATCACTGTCTCCCGATATAAAGAAAAAAGTCTTCCAAGACTACACCCAAAACACAGCACAAGTGTGAATCAATTCACAAGGCATGCATAATTCCTTTTCCACTTGATATTCTTATTGGACAAGCGTGTCAAGCTTGTAGCTCCAATATGATGAGCATGATTAGATCATATGAACACTGTCACCTGGGTATGGCCATACTCTTTTCTCAATCATCTCATCCAGGGGGCCCTTTAGAACATCACACTCCTTAAACAAGGAGACAGCAATCCTATGTCTATCACTAGTGCCCTAACATGACTCAAGCTCACCATCCAAGATAGCCTATAACCATTGTGTTTCAAATGATATTGAACTACCTCAAAACAATGACAATCATCATTTAGAAAACACAAGTGATCTCAAGTCAGAGGAAATGTGCCACTTGTCATATTCAAAGATTATTCACATTGCGACAAACAATTGAACATCCTAGTAGGGTCTGTCCAGTACATCCAATGTACCCATGAGTCTACATCTTATTCCATGCTCGAAGCATCCTATAAGATTAGAACACATATTAGTCTTAACCATATCAAGGCTGTCTCATGTTCACCAAGATATATCGACTAAGGACACAACAGCATGTCAGCCCAGCTGAACAGCTTTGAGACATTATTCAGAAGAACATATATTCCAGCAGACAATGTAGCTAACTGAATAACAACCATGCCTATATAAACATAACAGTTTATTACATGATACTGATACATTCCCAAGGCCTCAAACATTAGGCTTAAGGGCATACCCCAACACCGTGATCATCGTGCCAGATTCCAGTACAACTGATCACGGCCGTGACGACTTTCACGGCCAGGCCGTGATCACTCTAGAAGACGCAGTTTCGCCCTAATGACCCCGTTTCGATGTGCACAACCCTTCATACCAAGTTCATCCATCCAAGGAGGATCCAAAAGAGCCCAACAAGATTCTAACCCAGTGATCCCAACGCTCAAGTCAACCACCAGATCGTTATATGGGACTTATCATCCCGCTATCGGTCCACACCGAGGTCTTTCAGCCCTTGGGCCAACCACCCACGCAACCGACGGCCCGGCCCATGATAGATATCACAACCATCTCAACAACGCGGCCCAAGAAAAAGCCTCGACTGTGATGAACCAGCCCACAACCTCCAAGTTGTACTGTTTTGTTGCGGCATGCTCCGAGCTTGTCTAGTCACCACCCCACCCCAACTGCCTCTTTACGAAGGACGAAGGTACATGCGCCTGCTTCAAGAATAGTTTATAGGAGTATGTTTTATTTTGTCTTTTGTGGCAGCCTTGACTGCTTTTTGCTGCAAGAGTTGTTAGTTATTGGGATTCTCCCTTTTGTCTTATTCCCTCCCCTCTTGTTCTATAAAAGAGGAGGCTAGGCTAGTTTAATCCTTAGTTCTCTAATAGATGGTAGAGTTCTCCTGGTGAGCAGAGTGCCTCCAGCTTGTAAGGATCGTGGTTGGTGCCTCGATTCCGGTGTGTACGAGTCATGGTTGGTGCCTCAACTCGAAGTTTGCTTCTAGCTTTATAAGAAGTAAATCCCACCTCCTCCGGTGGGTCAGGTTTGCCTATTTCTCAGAAGTTACTTGTTGATTTCCGCTGTGTTTCCACTTCTTCCTTCACCCCTTAGCCACGAGCATCCGTACATTGGAGGCATGGATGATTTTTTGTTCTTCGGTGCGTTTCAGGTTCATAGGCGTGTGAGCTGAACCTGCTTTGATACCTAACCGCTGCCCCTAAACATGCTGAGCTTAAAATTTGCTAAGAGGTTAGTGAGTTTAATTCCTGTAGTTGAGTGTCGTTATGTTTTCTTGCATTTGTGTTGCCCCGAAACGAGTTGGTCGCTGATTTCATTGTGTTTCCCTAGTATATTTCTAAGTGTTTTTACTTCCCTCGTCTAAAGACCCTCTCTCGTTTCTTCATGCATTGTGTAACCCCGTAGAGTATGGCACTAAGGACCCTCCCACCTATTGTAGCTCCTTCATTTTTGGTATCATAGGAGTTGCACGTTTAATTCCTATTGTTCGCACGGTCCAACTCCGTTGCATAGCATATTTCAACACCGTTTCTGCATTTTCAGCATTCTACACTTAGTCAAATTTCCCCTTGCTTGTGCACGGTGACTACAAGGTCACAAGTCATGTCATCCCAACACTATTCTGGAAACCCAACAGTCGATCCAACCCTCGGAAGGGACTAGCATCCACCTAGAGTCATTAGCTGTGGTTACTGCGCGAGTTGATGCGCTAACCGCACAATTGGATGCCCATAAGTTGTCCATGGAGACCGCAGTCCAGCAGCTCTTAGCTGGATTCCGGCACCTTGTTGATCGTTTTAGAGTGTCGGAGCATAGTCGCCCAACCTGGTTCAACCCCCTCCATCCGCATGTCTCGCCCCAACTAGGGAATTACCCCTAGTAGCCACGCCTATTCGGCGCCAACCCTTTGATGATGAGTCAGGCTGATGTAGGCCTTATGTGGCCCATGGAGGCCGGGTCTATGAAGATGAGCCTCTATATGAGGATGACATTTAGGCTACACAGAGGCTCCCAACCCAGCCCCGCTATGAGTGTACTCGGGCAAACGATGATTTTTGTCGCTTCGTTCGAGACTCACCTGTACACTTCGCAGGTGGACTAGACCCCATGCAATTCCTAGATTGGGTTGCGTCTATGGATTCCTACTTCGACTTGAGTGACTACCTCCTGCATATGCGCATCCGGTTCATCCGAACCTTGCTTGACAGTCCTACGCGTCTACATTGGCAAAATGTGGAATGCCTGAATGAGCAAAATGCCCTCCCTCCTATCACCCATTGGGAGGAAATGAAGTATCACCTCCGCGAGTAATATGTTCCCCCTTCATATAGGCAATGCCTTCTTGACCACTATAGCAACCTACGGCGGGTACCGTTGCGGAGTATCGCCTGACCTTTGACACATTGCAACTTTGTTGCAACCTGCAAGAGGGCCCTGAGTTAGTCTTTTCCAAATTTAAGAATGGACTATGCGCAGACATATGGTGGGCCTTACCTACATATGGCTCAGAATAATTAGACCAAACCTATCAGCGCGCCTTAGACATTGAGCGAGACCTCCATGCTGCGGCCTGACATGGCGAGTTTGTCCCACCGCGGCGCCCGCACATTAGTGGACCTCCGCACACCCACCCTCAGGCTGAGCGCCCCAAACCTCGATCTGACCTGTGTCCCATGCCCAAAGTGAAAGTTCCCGATATAGGGGGCGAAACCCTAAAGCATGCGCATATAAAATTTGCATGGGCGGAATCTAGGGTTTCCTAGGATCGCATGGATGAATATATGATCAACTTTAATAACATGTATAGATCGAGAAGGGGATCATTGTTAGGTCCCCTTCAAGGGGGAGCGCAAGCGGATAAAGCCCCTTTCTAGAGGGGGGCGCAAATGCAATTTTAGGGGTTTCACCCTCATGATCGCATGTAGATCATATGGTTAACTTATGTATAAGCGAAAGGATCTTTAAAGGGATCATACCAATGCCATGAAGTTGGATGTCGGCTTGGAAGAAGAGAGCAACTTTGATCTCCTCCAAAAGTTCACACACAAGGTGAAGATCTCTTACTTCCTTGGCGTCACTTGTGCTAGCAAGGCACCCAAGGTTCCTTGTCGAATGGAAGGAGATGATGAAAGCTTTCTTGGCCGATCCTTCTTCTCGTCAACCTCTACCACCCGAGAGTTCGAGTGTCGTCGAGAGCCAAAGGGGAGATGAGCGTTTTTTTCAAGCTTGTGATCGAATGTGGAGACATTCATCACTATGGCAAAACCGAAATGCCATAAATGGTAAGTCTTCAACACATGCGTTATGCGTTCACATGTAGTGAACCAAACGCATATCTCATCTCACAAATGAACCAAGCGCTCACATATGAGCCGGTTCAATGTAGTTGGTCCAATGACCAAACCAAATCAGCCCAAGTATTGGTCCAGACCAAAATAAACCCTAAGGTTCAAGATCTGACCGTTCATCCTTTGATGCTCTTGATCTCCCAGATCTAGCATCCACACTCTCGATCAAAGCTTACCGATCTCAAGCCCTAATCAATCAAACATGATCAGACTGGATCTCACTTACAATCAGAGTTTAATCTCCTTTAAACTGAATCAAAACAATCCAGTCGACCCGATCTGACTCAAGTAAGTCATATCACTAAATTGTGCGACCCTAAGGGTTTCCTTTAAATGTCGGTAACGATAACTCACGTCATCACAATCAGTGAGGGGTATCTAGCAACACATCACTGTCTCCCGATATAAAGGAAAGAGTCTTCCAAGACTACACCCAAACCACAGCACAAGTGTGAATCCACTTCACAAGGCATACATGTTTCCTTTGCCACTGGATGTTCTTATTGGACAAGCATGTCAAGCCTGTAACTCCAATACAATGAGCATGATTAGATCAGATGAACATAGTCATCTGGGTATGGCCATACACTATCTCAATCATCTCATACAGGGGGGCCCCTTTAGAACATCACACTCCTTGAACAAGGAGACGGCAATCCTTTATCTATCACTAGTGTCCTAACCTGACTCATGATCATTATCCAAGATAGCCTATAATCATTATGTTTCAAATGATATTGAACTACCTCAAAATAATGACATTCATCATTTAGAAACACAAGTGATCTCAAGTCAGAGGACATGTGCCACTTGTTGCATTCAAGGATTATTCACATTGTGACAAACAATTGAATATCCTAGTAGGGTCTGTCCAGTACATCCAATGTACCCATGAGTCTACATCTTATTTCATGCTCGAAGCATCCTATAAGATTAGCACACATATTAGTCTCAATCATATCAAGGCTGTCTCATGTTCACCAAGATATCTCGACTAAGGACATATGCATGTCAGCCTAGCTGAACAGCTTTGAGACATTATTCAGAAGTACACTTATTACAGCAGACAAGGTAGCAACCTGAATAATAACCATGCCTTTATAAATATAAGAGTTTATTACATGATACTTATACAATCCCAAGGCCTCAAACATTAGCCTTAAGGGCATACCCCAACAATCTCCCACTTGCACTTAATCTAATGGTTGAGAAACCTCAAACCCATATTATTACAGTGCTTCTCATGCTTCTGCTGCGCCAGAGGCTTGGTAAGCGGGTCAGCCAGATTGTCATCTGTATGAACTTTGCAGATTTTGATCTTGCCTCGATCAATGATCTCCCGGATCAAGTGAAACCATCTCTGTATGTGCTTGGACTTCTGGTGCGACCGTGGTTCCTTTGCTTGTGCGATTGCTCCAGTGTTATCACAGAAGATAACCAAAGGATCTGCACTCGAAGGAACGACACCAAGTTCTTTCACGAACTTACGAATCCACACTGCCTCCTTGGATGCTTCCGAGGCTGCAACATACTCGGCTTCTGTTGTGGAATCAGCAACAGTTGACTGTTTGAAACTCTTCCACACCACTGCTCCACCATTCAAGCTAAAAACATAGCCTGATTGCGATCGGAAATCATCCTGGTCCGACTGGAACGAAGCGTCAGTATATCCTTCTATACTGAGTTCTTCCTGACCACCATATATCAAGAACATATCTTTGGTCCTCCGCAGATATTTTAAAATGTTCTTGACCGCAATCCAGTGCGCCATACCTGGATTACTTTGGAACCGACTGGTCACGCTTAACCCGTAAGCGACGTCTGGGCGAGTACACAACATCGCATACATAATGGACCCAATAGCCGAAGCATAAGGCGTATTGTCCATTTCATCTTTCTCAGTCTGTGTTTGTGGACACTGACTCTTCGAAAGATTCAGACCATGTCTGACTGGAAGATATCCTCGTTTAGAATTCTCGAAATGAAATCTCTCCAGGACTTTATCGATGTAAGTACTCTGGCACAGCCCGAGAAGCCTCTTAGATCTATCCCTGTAGATCTTCACACCTAATACATAGGCTGCTTCTCCTAGATCTTTTATCTGGAAACATTTCCTTAACCATGCTTTAACAGCATGCAGTTCAGGAATATCATTTCCAATTATCAAGATGTCATCGACGTAGAGGATTAGGAATGTAATTACGCTCCCACTAAACCTCTTATATACACACGGGTCATCTTCGTTCTTGATGAAACCAAACTCAGAGATTGATTCATCAAAACGAATATTCCAGCTTCTAGATGCTTGTTTAAGTCCATAAATGGACATCTTTAACTTGCATATTTTATGACGATCTGATGGATTAGTGAAACCCTCAGGTTGTGTCATATACACATCCTCATCCAGATTTCCATTAAGGAAAGCTGTCTTCACATCCATCTGCCAGATCTCATAATCATAATATGCAGCTATCGCGAAAAGAATCCGAATAGACTTAAACATGGCTACAGGTGAGAAAGTTTCATCATAATCTATCCCGTAGATTTGTTTGAAACCTTTCGCAACCAGCCTGCCTTTATAGGTAACCACGTTACCATCCATGTCAACCTTCTTCTTGAAGATCCATTTACAGCCTATAGGGATTACTCCCGGAGGCGGATCAACCAAATCCCAGACTTGGTTATCTGACATGGAGTCCATCTCGGCTCGCATAGCTTCAAGCCATCTAGCTGACTCCGGTCCACTGACCGCATCCGCATATGTGAGGGGTTCATCATTATCAATGATGTAGACTCCGTCATAGCGCTCAGGCTGTCGACGGATCCTTCCCGATCTTTGCGGTTCCCGTGATATTTGAGCCTCAGGTTGTTCGACAACCTGTTCTACCGGCTCAGGCACATCCAACTGTGCTTGACTACTTTGTCCTTCTTCTGGAATCTCATCCAGCTTTATTTCTCTCCCACTGGCCTCTTGCAGAAGAAACTCCTTCTCAAGAAATATGGCCGTCCGAGCAACAAATACTTTGTTCTCTTTGGGATCGTAGAAATAATAACCCTTAGTTTCCTTAGGGTAACCGACAAATATACATTTCTCAGATCTGCTCTCCAGCTTCCCAGAGGCGAGCTTTTTGACATAAGCCTCGCAACCCCAGATCCTGATAAATGTCAAGCTTGGCTGTTTCCTATACCATAACTCATATGGTGTCTTAGAAACTGCCTTGGATGGCACTCGGTTTAGTACCTTTGCAGCTGTTTCCAGTGCAAAACCCCAAAAGGAATACGGTAGAGTAGCCTGACTCATCATAGAACGAACCATATCAAGTAACGTTCTATTTCTCCTCTCGGACACACCATTCCATTGCGGTGTTCCTGGCGGAGTGAGCTGTGAGATAATCCCACACTCCTTCAGATAGTCAGTAAACGCATGACTTAGGTATTCACCACCTCGATCAGAACGAAGTGCCTTGATATTTCGGCCTAGCTGATTCTGTACTTCATTTTTGAACTCTTTGAACTTGTCAAAAGATTCACTCTTATGTCTCATCAAATAGACATATCCATACCTACTGAAATCATCAGTAAAGGTAATGAAGTAATGATAGCCACCTCTGGCATGTTTACTAAAAGGCCCACACACATCACTGTGTATAAGGTCAAGTAAACCTGAAGCCCTTTGACCTTTGTTAGGAAAAGGTGACTTCGTCATTTTACCCATTAAACAAGCTTTGCATGTATCAATCTCCTCATAGGAGAATGATCCCAGCAGTCCATGATCATGCAACTGCTTAATGCGCTTCTCGTTAATATGGCCTAAACGACTATGCCATAGCAAGGTGCTGTCATCAGCATACTTGGCTTTCTTATTATCAATGTTTTGTATAGAATATTCCATGTCCAACATGAATAACCCATTGTTAATTGAACCAGTTGCATACACAATATTATCATAAGATAAAACACACTTTGAAATCTTGCATTCAAAGGCAAATCCTTTCCTGACAAGAGCAGGAATTGAGATAATATTCTTGGTAATACTGGGTACAAAATAACAATTGTTTAATTCTAATACAATGCCAGATGGTAAAGAAATGAAATAGTCTCCTACAGCAACAGCAGCAACCCGTGCCCCGTTTCCAACTCGTAGGTCTACCTCATGCTGTCCCACCTGCCTTCTTCTCTTGAGTTCCTGTACATTTGAACAAATGTGAACTCCACATGCAGTGTCCAACACCCATGATATAGTAGAAGAAGATAACATGACCTCAGTCACATATATACCTGAGCCAGAAGCGATGCTTCCCCTCTTATCTCCTTGGAGCGCTTTACAGTCCTTTTTCCAGTGACCCAGCTGACCACAGTAGAAACACCTGTTGTCCTTCGACCGCTTCACCTTCTGTTTCAGCGCCTTACTGTAGTTCTTGACAGGGGCCTTGCCCTTCTTCCCCTTCTTCTTGTTCCTTGAAGGAACCATTAAGACAGAGGTTGAAGGCTTTCCCTTCAGAGTTTCCTCAGTAGTCAAGAGCATATTCAACAGCTCTGCCGGAGTACAATCGATTTTGTTCATATTAAAGTTAATGATGAACGCATCGAAAGAAGGCGGAAGAGACTGTAGAATGATGTCTACAGCAAGCTCCTGGTTAATGGTATGCCCCAGTTTCTCCAGAGCCTCCTTGTGCCCAATCATCTTGAGCACGTGAGCTCCCACTGGGCTCCCTTCAGCCAGTTTGCTCTGAAAGAAGAGCTTCGTCAGATTATAGCGTTCTGTCCTCGCCTATGCAGCATACAGCATCTTGAGGTTCGCTATGATCTCTATAGCCGACATATCCTCATGCTGACGCTGCAGCGGTGGCGTCATAGACGCTAGCATCAGGCAAGCGACATCAATGCTATCATTGACGTGCTTTTCATAGGCATCCCGAACCGCCCTTGCGGCGTTCGCAGCGGGTTGAGGCGGCACAGCCGTCTCGAGGACATACAGTTTCCTCTCTGCCTTAAGAACGATCTTAAGGTGTCCGAACCAGTCTGAGAAGTTTGGCCCAACAAACTTCTCCCTTTCCAGTAGGGATCGCACATTGAAGCTCATGGTGTTCGTTGCTGCAGGTATCTACAACAATGCAAGAACAGCAAGGTCAGTATCAATGTTAAGAATCAATCAGGACTTAAGAATGATTCCTTTTTCTCACTATTTTAGCTGACTGTAAAATCCATAAAACAGTCCGAAAGAGTAATACTCTTTTAGTGAGATGGGATCCAGATTTCATACTTGGTCTCCGCGTCCCGCTCAGGCGAGATAAGATGCACAGAGATGACAAGCACTAATTTCTGGTAGGCTGTCCGAGCCAATCGCCAACCCGTGCGATTCCCCTTCATCTGGGCAATCCAGCAGACTGTGCCAACTGAGTTGGTACAACACAGTCTCTGATCCCACAGATGGCTGCCTCCATGTGCTACCATATGCGCCACATATGTAGCCTACATGGTCAAGCTGACCCGACCTACTCCCTGGACCACCACGTGCTATGCTGAGCAACGAGAAGCGATAAATCCCTTCTCTGTAACACGCAGGTGTAATCCAGCACCATCTGAAGATAGATGGACGTGCGCACTGAGTGGGTACAACACGGCTCCAACGATAATCAGAATAGTGAGGTTTCGCGTCAGAAGGCTTACGAGCTTGATATGTTAGCGTTTGGATTTTAACGGTCTTTTATCTTCTTACTATCAGGCAAATCCTATGGCTATAGCAGAAGATAACTAAACATGCAATTCTAATTATAAGCAATAAGTAGAAAGCATGCAGATCTTATGTGGTAAAAGCCCATAGCCTAAGTAAGACCTTAAATTATCTTAAGTCTTCACTTGAGCTTCTTGGGACATTTGCATCTCATCTGGTCCAACCCAGGGCCCTAGCTCCAAGAGCACCTTAGGTGCGCCACCAGCTGAATGCCCCTCTGGGATGTGTGCCTTTGTGCTCTTGTCTAATCAAATACAATTTGATCTATCTAGACAAGTTTGACTCGCAGGTCAATTATACAATAGATTAATTAAAAATGTGATTCGCAGATCACAAATTAATTTACAAGTTTAATTCCAGGCACGCAGGCCCCAGCACAGCACACATTTAACATGGGCAGCCCACATAAGAATAAATAGACAAGCATCATGGCATCAATCAACATGTGATCCTAAAACAAGAAAATAAAATTTTGAAAACCCCATTGGCATCAATTTTAATTTTCTTATGTGTCCTACAACCTTACAATGGTCCATTGATAGGGATCCACTCATCCATCTGGTCAGATCCTCTGCCCTTGCATGCACCGAGTCCTAACTGACCCGAGTTGACCTAATGGTCAACCATGCATGCGCCAAGGGCTGAACAACCCTCATGAGTTCTGGCAAGCGGGTGTGACCCCGGGCGTAACTCATGTGTGTTCACTGGTTGTCTCAACCAGACCTCGCTACACGCCTAAGATGCAATCGACCTATGGCCACCTCATGCTTGCGCACAGGTGCCATCTGGTCGATCCATCTAGGCTGTCAGATGGTCTGATCAGACTATTGGATCTACCCTAGAGGTGACTTCAACCCCATCAACCCATCTAAGGGTTTATAGTAGACACCATTAGATCTAAATGGAGCGCGCAAGATGTTACAAGTTTTAGGTAAAAACCAACTACAACATGCGCAACAACAAAGTAAGAAGCTTTCATCTACATTAGCATGCGCAACTAGATATATGGTAACAAGCGCAAACATGATGAAACTTCAAGATAGATCTATAACATGCGTTGACATACTCGGATCACAAACAAGCAACATGAAGCAATCATATGAATCTACATGAATCCAAAGCTCTGATACCAATTGTTAGGTCCCCTTCAAGGGGGAGCGCAAGCGGATAAAGCCCCTTTCTAGAGGGGGGCGCAAATGCAATTTTAGGGGTGTCACCCTCATGATCGCATGTAGATCATATGGTTAACTTATGTATAAGCGAAAGGATCTTTAAAGGGATCATACCAACGCCATGAAGTTGGATGTCGGCTTGGAAGAAGAGAGCAACTTTGATCTCCTCCAAAAGTTCACACACAAGGTGAAGATCTCTTACTTCCTTGGCGTCACTTGTGCTAGCAAGGCACCCAAGGTTCCTTGTCGAATGGAAGGAGATGATGAAAGCTTTCTTGGCCGATCCTTCTTCTCGTCAACCTCTACCACCCGAGAGTTCGAGTGTCGTCGAGAGCCAAAGGGGAGATGAGCGTTTTTTTCAAGCTTGTGATCGAATGTGGAGACATTCATCACTATGGCAAAACCGAAATGCCATAAATGGTAAGTCTTCAACACATGCGTTATGCGTTCACATGTAGTGAACCAAACGCATATCTCATCTCACAAATGAACCAAGCGCTCACATATGAGCCGGTTCAATGTAGTTGGTCCAATGACCAAACCAAATCAGCCCAAGTATTGGTCCAGACCAAAATAAACCCTAAGGTTCAAGATCTGACCGTTCATCCTTTGATGCTCTTGATCTCCCAGATCTAGCATCCACACTCTCGATCAAAGCTTACCGATCTCAAGCCCTAATCAATCAAACATGATCAGACTGGATCTCACTTACAATCAGAGTTTAATCTCCTTTAAACTGAATCAAAACAATCCAGTCGACCCGATCTGACTCAAGTAAGTCATATCACCAAATTGTGCGACCCTAAGGGTTTCCTTTAAATGTCGGTAACGATAACTCACGTCATCACAATCAGTGAGGGGTATCTAGCAACACATCACTGTCTCCCGATATAAAGGAAAGAGTCTTCCAAGACTACACCCAAACCACAGCACAAGTGTGAATCCACTTCACAAGGCATACATGTTTCCTTTGCCACTGGATGTTCTTATTGGACAAGCATGTCAAGCCTGTAACTCCAATACAATGAGCATGATTAGATCAGATGAACATAGTCATCTGGGTATGGCCATACACTATCTCAATCATCTCATACAGGGGGGCCCCTTTAGAACACCACACTCCTTGAACAAGGAGACGGCAATCCTTTATCTATCACTAGTGTCCTAACCTGACTCATGATCATTATCCAAGATAGCCTATAATCATTATGTTTCAAATGATATTGAACTACCTCAAAATAATGACATTCATCATTTAGAAACACAAGTGATCTCAAGTCAGAGGACATGTGCCACTTGTTGCATTCAAGGATTATTCACATTGTGACAAACAATTGAATATCCTAGTAGGGTCTGTCCAGTACATCCAATGTACCCATGAGTCTACATCTTATTTCATGCTCGAAGCATCCTATAAGATTAGCACACATATTAGTCTCAATCATATCAAGGCTGTCTCATGTTCACCAAGATATCTCGACTAAGGACATATGCATGTCAGCCTAGCTGAACAGCTTTGAGACATTATTCAGAAGTACACTTATTACAGCAGACAAGGTAGCAACCTGAATAATAACCATGCCTTTATAAACATAAGAGTTTATTACATGATACTTATACAATCCCAAGGCCTCAAACATTAGCCTTAAGGGCATACCCCAACAATCATACCATTGCCATTGCTTGGATGGCAACTTGGAAGAAGAGGGCGAGCGGCTCTCCTCCAAAGGTGACACACACAAGGTGAAGATGACTACTCCCTTGGCGTCTTTGTGCTAGCAAAGCTTCAAGGTTTCCCTTCGTGAAGGAGATGAGAGATGTCTCTTGGTTTTGTTCTCTTCTCCTTTGCGTGAAGTCTCACCACCCTACACGAGAGAGGTCGAGAGAGAAGAAGATGGCGACGAGAGAAGCGTTGCTCTTCGAACGTGGAGGCGTTCCACATTTTGGAAAAACGATTTCCAAAAATAGCAAGTGCTTCAATGTATGTGATCATGCGTTCACTCCAAGTGAACCGATCGTAAACTTTTTCTCTCCCATTGAACCATGCGTTCATATGATGAACCGGTTCTATTGGATTTGGTTCAAAGACCAAATCAAACCAAGCATTGGTCTAGATCATATTAAACCATAAGGTTCAAGATCTAACCATTCATCTCTTGATGCTCTTGATCTCACCGATCTAGCATCAATTCTCTCGATCGAAGCTTACCGATCTCAAGCCCTAATCAATCAAACATAATCAGACCAGATCTCACTTACAATCAGAGTTTAAACTCCTTTAAACTGAACCAAAACAATTCAGTCCACACGATCTGACTTAAGTAAGCCATATCATCAAATTGTGCGACCCTAAGGGTTTCCTTTAAATGTCGGTAACGATAACTTACGTTATCACGATCAGTGAGGGGTATCTAGCAACACATCACTGTCTCCCGATATAAAGGAAAGAGTCTTCCAAGACTACACCCAAACCACAGCACAAGTGTGAACCCAAGTCACTTGACATATGTGTTTCCTTTGCCACTGGACGTTCTTATTGGACAAGCGTGTCAAGCCTGTAATTCCAATATGATGAGAGTGGTTAGATCAGATGAACATAGTCATCTGGGTATGGCCATACACTTTCTCAACCATCTCATCCAGGGGGCCCCTTCAGAACATCACACTCCAAACATGGAGACGGCAATCCTATATCTATCACTAGCGCCCTAACAAGACTCATGTTCATTATCCAAGATAGTCTATAACCATTATGTTTCAAATGATATTGAACTACCTCAAAACAATGCCAATCATCATTTAGAAACACAAGTGATATCAAGTCAGAGGAAATATGCCACTTGTTTGCATATAAGGATTATTCACATTGTGACAAGCAATCGAATATCCTAAGTAGGGTCTGTCCAGTACATCCAATGTACCCATGAGTCTACATCTTATTCCATGCTCGAAGCATCCTACAAGATTAGAACACATATTAGTCTCAATCATATCAAGGCTGTCTCATGTTCACCAAGATATCTCGACTAAGGACAATACTGCATGTCAGCCAAGCTAAACATCATTGAGACATTATTCAGAAGTATACATATTGCAGCAGATAATGTAACAACCTGAATAACAACCATTGCCTTTATAAACATAGAGTTTATACATGATACTTAAATAATCCCAAGGCCTCAAACATTAGCCTTAAGGGCATACTCCAACAATCTCCCACTTGCTCTTAATCTACTGGTTGAGAAATCTCAAACCCATATTATTACAGTGCTTCTCATGCTTCTGCTGCGCCAGAGGCTTTGTAAGCGGGTCAGCTAGATTGTCATCTGTATGAACCTTGCAGATTTTGATCTCGTCACGATCAATGATCTCCCGGATCAAGTGAAACCTTCTCTGTATGTGCTTGGACTTCTGGTGCGACCGTGGTTCCTTTGCCTGTGCTATTGCTCCAGTGTTATCACAGAAGATAACCAAAGGATCTGCACTCGAAGGAACAACACCAAGTTCCTGAACGAACTTACGAATCCACACTGCCTCCTTAGATGCTTCTGAGGCTGCAACATACTCGGCTTCTGTTGTGGAATCAGCAACAATTGATTGTTTGAAACTCTTCCACACCACTGCTCCTCCATTCAAACTAAAAACATAGCCTGATTGCGATCGGAAATCATCCTGGTCAGATTGGAACGAAGCGTCAGTATATCCTTCAATACTGAGTTCTTCCTGACCTCCATATATCAAGAACATATCTTTGGTCCTCCGAAGATATTTCAAAATGTTCTTGACCGCAATCTAGTGTGCCTTCCCTGGATTACTTTGGAATCGACTGGTCACGCTTAACCCGTAAGCGACGTCTAGGCGAGTACACAACATCGCATACATAATGGACCCAATAGCCGAAGCATAAGGCATATTGTCCATTTCATCTTTCTCAGTCTGTGTTTGTGGACACTGACTCTTTGAAAGATTCAGACCATGTCTGACTGGAAGATATCCTCTTTTAGAATTTTCTAAATGGAATCTCTCCAGGACTTTATCGATGTAAGTACTCTGGCACAGCCCGAGAAGCCTCTTAGATCTATCTCTGTAGATCTTCACACCTAATACATAGGCTGCTTCTCCTAAATCTTTCATCTGGAAACATTTTCTTAACCATGCTTTGACGGCATGCATTTCAGGAATATCGTTTCCAATGATTAAGATATCATCGACGTAGAGGACTAGGAAAGTAATCACGCTCCCACTAAACCTCTTATATACACACGGGTCATCTTCATTTTTGATGAAACCAAATTCACAGATTGATTCATCAAAACGAATATTCCAGCTTCTTGATGCTTGTTTAAGTCCATAAATGGACTTCTTTAATTTGCATATTTTATGACAATCTGATGGATTAGTGAAACCTTCAGGTTGTGTCATATACACATCCTCTTCTAAGTTTCCATTAAGGAAAGCGGTCTTCACATCCATTTGCCAGATCTCATAATCATAATATGCTGCTATCGCAAGAATAATCCGAATAGACTTGAACATGGCTATAGGAGAGAAAGTTTCATCATAATCTATCCCGTAGATTTGTTTGAAACCTTTCGCAACTAGCCTGCCTTTATAGGTAACTACGTTACCATCCATGTCTATCTTCTTCTTGAAGATCCACTTACAGCCTATAGGGATTACTCCCGGAGGCGGATCAACCAAATCCCAGACTTGGTTATCTGACATGGAGTCCATCTCGGCTCGCATAGCTTCAAGCCATCTTGCTGATTCCGGTCCACTGACCGCATCCGCATAAGTGAGGGGTTCATCATCAATGATGTAGACTCCGTCATAGCGTTCAGGCTGTCGACGGATCCTTCCCAATCTTCGCGGTTCCCGTGATATCTGAGCCTCAGGTTGTTCAGTAACCTAATCTACTGGCTCAGGCTCATCCAACTGTGCTTGACTACTTTGTCCTTCTTCTGGATTCTCATCCAGCTTTATTTCTCTCCCACTGGCCTCTTGCAGAAGAAATTCCTTCTCAAGAAAAATAGCCGTCCGAGCAACAAATACTTTGTTCTCTTTGGGATCGTAGAAATAATAACCCTTAGTTTCCTTAGGGTAACCGACAAAGATACATTTCTCAGATCTGCTCTCTAGTTTCCCAGAGGCGAGCTTTTTGACATAAGCCTCGCAACCCCAGATCTTAATAAATGTCAAGCTTGGCTGTTTCCCATACCATAACTCATACGGAATCTTTGAAACGGCCTTGGATGGCACTCGGTTTAGTACCTTTGCAGCTGTTTCCAGTGCAAATCCCCAAAAGGAGTAAGGTAGAGTAGCCTGACTCATCATAGAACGAACCATATCTAGTAAGGTTCTATTTCTCCTCTCGGACACACCATTCCATTGCGGTGTTCCTGGCGGAGTGAGCTGTGAGATAATCCCACACTCCTTCAGATAGTCAGTAAACTCATGACTCAAGTATTCTCCACCTCGATCTGAACGAAGTGCCTTGATATTTCGGCCTAGCTGATTTTGTACTTCATTCTTGAACTCTTTGAACTTGTCAAAAGATTCACTCTTATGTCTCATTAGATAGACATAGCCATATCTACTGAAATCATCAGTAAAGGTAATGAAGTATGAATAGCCACCTCTGGCATGTTTATTAAATGGCCCACACACATCACTGTGAATGAGGTCAAGTAAACCTGAAGCCCTTTGACCTTTATTGGAAAAAGGAGTCTTCGTCATTTTGCCCATTAAACAAGCTTTGCATGTATCAAGCTCCTCATAGGAGAATGATCCCAGCAGTCCATGTTCATGCAACCGCTTAATGCGCTTCTTGTTAATGTGGCCTAAACGACTATGCCATAGCAAGGTGCTGTCATCAGCATACTTGGCTTTCTTATTATCAATTTGTTGTACATAACATTCCATGTCCAACATGAATGACCCATTGTTAATCGACCCGGTAGCATAAACAATATTATCAAAAGAAATATAACACTTTGAAGTTTTGCATTCAAAGGAAAACCCTTTCCTGACAAGAGCAGGAATAGAGATAATATTCTTAGTTATGCTTGGTACAAAATAACAATTGTCCAGTTCTAATACAAGACCAGATGGTAAAGAGATGTGATAAACTCCTACAGCAACAGCAGCAACCCGTGCCCCGTTTCCTACTCGTAGGTCCACCTCATGTTGTCCCACCTGTCTTCTTCTCTTGAGTTCCTGTACATTTGAACAAATGTGAACTCCACATGCAGTGTCCAACACCCATGAAATAGAAGAAGAAGATACCATGACTTCAGTCACGAAAATACCTGAGCCAGAAGCGAAAGGCTTGCTTCCCTTCTTGTCTCCTTGGAGCGCTTTACAGTCCTTCTTCTAGTGACCCAGCTGGCCACAATGGAAACATATGTATTCCTTCGACCGCTTTATCTTTTGTTTTAGAGCCTTGTTGTAGCTCTTGATAGGGGCTTTGCCCTTCTTCCCCTTCTTCTTGTTCCTTGAAGGAATCATCAAGACAGAGGATGAAGGCTTTCCCTTCTCACTGAAGGAAACCCTAAATATTAGGGGTTGAAACCCTAAACATGCGTTTCTAGCATGCATAGCGGAAAAAGGGCTTCAAGTAGATCGCATATGAACTATATAATCAACATGAAGCTATGAGTTGAGATCTATACCATAGCCATAAGGTTGGAGGTCGGCTTGGAAGAAGAGAGCAAACTTGATCTCCTCCGAAAGTTCACACACAAAGGTGATGAAGACTCCTCACTTGCGCACCTCTTGTGCTAGCAAGAATGCCAAGATGTCTTTGATCGAGTATAGGAAAGAGATGAAGACTTCTTTGCTTGGCCGATCCTTTCTCCAAGATGTCGTCTCCTTCACCAATGTCTCGTCACGAGAGCAAGCGAAGGCCGAGAGTGAATGGAGCGTTCACTTGTCATTTGCGTTCAAGGAGACATGCGCTTATGACTTTCCAAATTAGGAAAAAACATTAAGCCATGCGTTCAAGATCTCTAAACCGATCTTAAACTCCACAAAACGCCTTAAACAACGAACCATGCGTTCAAGCCCTTGAACCGGTTCAAAGCAAATGTGTTTGGACCAAAAGCCAAACCAAACCGGCTCAAGCCAAATCGGTCTAGATCAACCAAACCCTAAGGTTTCCAATCTAACCGTTCATCTCATGATGCTCTTGATCTCACCGATCTAGCATCATCTCTCTCGATCGAAGCTTACCGATCTCAAGCCCTAATCAATCAAACATGATCAGACCAGATCTCACTTACAATCAGAGATTAAATCCCTTTAAACTGAACCGAAACAATTCAGTTCACACGATCTGACTTAAGCAAGCCATATCACCAAATTGTGCGACCCTAAGGGTTTCCTTTAAATGTCGGTAACGATAACTTTCGTTATCACGACCAGTGAGGGGTATCTAGCAACACATCACTGTCTCCCGATATAAAGGAAAAAGTCTTCCAAGACTACACCCAAACCATGGCACAAGTGTGACTCAATTCACAAGGCATACATGTGTCCTTTGCCACTGGATGTTCTTATTGGACAAGCGGGTCAAGCTTGTAACTCCAATACGATGAGCATGATTAGATCAGATGCACATAGTCATCTGGGTATGGCCATACACTTCCTCAATCATCTCATATAAGGGGGGCCCTTTAGAACATCACACTCCTTGAACAAGGAGACGGCAATCCTTTATCTATCACTAGTGCCCTAACCTGATTCAAGCTCACCATCCAAGATAGTCTATAATCATTATGTTTCAAATGATATTGAACTACCTCAAGACAATGACAATCATCATTTAGAAACACAAGTGATCTCAAGTCAAAGGACATGTGCCACTTGCTGCTTACAAGGATCATTCACATTGTGACAAGCAATGGAATATCCCAGTAGGGTCTGTCCAGTACATCCAATGTACCCATGAGTCTACATCTTATTCCATGCTCGAAGCATCCTATAAGATTAGCACTCATATCAGTCTCAATCATATCAAGGCTGTCTCATGTTCACCAAGATATCTCGACTAAGGACTTATAGCCTGTCAGCCTAGCTGAACAGCTTTGAGACATTATTCAGAAGTACACTTATTACAGCAGACAAGGTAACAACCTGAATAATAACCATGCCTTTTATAAACATAAGAGTTTATTACATGATACTTTTACAATCCCAAAGGCCTCAAACATTAGCCTTAAGGGCATACCCCAACAATCTCCCACTTGCACTTAATCTAATGGTTGAGAAATCTCAAACCCATATTATTACAGTGCTTCTCATGCTTCTGCTGCGCCAGAGGCTTGGTAAGCGGGTCTGCCAGATTGTCATCTGTATGAACCTTGCATATTTTGATCTCGCCTCGATCAATGATCTCCCGGATCAAGTGAAACCGTCTCTGTATGTGCTTGGACTTCTGGTGCGACCGCGGTTCCTTTGCTTGTGCGATGGCTCCAGTGTTATCACAGAAGATAACCAAAGGATCTGCACTTGAAGGAACGACACCAAGTTCTCTCACGAACTTACGAATCCACACTGCCTCCTTGGATGCTTCCGAGGCTGCAACATACTCGGCTTCTGTTGTGGAATCAGCAACAGTTGACTGTTTGAAACTTTTCCACACCACTGCTCCACCATTCAAGCTAAAAACATAGCCTGATTGCGATCGGAAATCATCCTGGTCCGACTGGAACGAAGCGTCAGTATATCCCTCTATACTGAGTTCTTCCTGACCACCATATATCAAGAACATATCTTTGGTCCTCCGCAGATATTTTAAAATGTTCTTGACCGCAATCCAGTGCGCCAAACCTGGATTACTTTGGAATCGACTGGTTACGCTTAACCCGTAAGCGACGTCTGGGCGAGTACACAACATCGCATACATAATGGATCCAATAGCCGAAGCATAAGGCGTATTGTCCATTTCATCTTTCTCAGTCTGTGTTTGTGGACACTGACTCTTCGAAAGATTCAGACCATGTCTGACTGGAAGATATCCACGTTTAGAATTCTCTAAATGGAATCTCTCCAGGACTTTATCGATGTAAGTACTCTGGCACAGCCCGAGAAGCCTCTTAGATCTATCCCGGTAGATCTTCACACCTAGTACATAGGCTGCTTCTCCTAAATCTTTCATCTGGAAACATTTTCCTAACCATGTCTTAACAGCATGCAGTTCAGGAATATCATTTCCAATGATTAAGATATCATCGACGTAGAGGATTAGGAATGTAATCACGCTCCCACTAAACCTCTTATATACACACGGGTCATCCTCGTTCTTGATGAAACCAAACTCAGAGATTGATTCATCAAAACGAATGTTCCAGCTTCTTGATGCTTGTTTAAGTCCATAAATGGACTTCTTTAACTTGCATATTTTATGACGATCTGATGGATTAGTGAAACCCTCAGGTTGTGTCATATACACATCCTCATCCAGATTTCCATTAAGGAAAGCTGTTTTCACATCCATCTGCCAGATCTCATAGTCGTAATATGCTGCTATCGCGAAAAGAATCCGAATAGACTTAAACATGGCTACAGGAGAGAAAGTTTCATCATAATCTATCCCGTAGATTTGTTTGAAACCTTTCGCTACTAGCCTGCCTTTATAGGTAACTACGTTACCATCCATGTCAATCTTCTTCTTGAAGATCCATTTACAGCCTATAGGGATTACTCCCGGAGGCGGATCAACCAAATCCCAGACTTGGTTATCTGACATGGAGTCCATCTCGGCTCGCATAGCTTCAAGCCATCTAGCTGACTCCGGTCCACTGACCGCATCCGCATAAGTGAGGGGTTCATCATTATCAATGATGTAGACTCCGTCATAGCGCTCAGGCTGACGACGGATCCTTCCCGATCTTCGCGGTTCCCGTGATATTTGAGCCTCAGGTTGCTCAATAACCTGATCTACCGGCTCAGGCTCATCCAACTCTGCTTGACTACTTTGTCCTTCCTCTGGATTCTCATCCAGCTTTATTTCTCTCCCACTGGCCTCTTGCAGAAGAAACTCCTTCTCAAGAAATATGGCCGTTCGAGCAACAAAAACCTTGTTCTCTTTGGGATCGTAGAAATAATAACCCTTAGTTTCCTTAGGGTAACCGACAAAGATACATTTTTCAGATCTGCTCTCTAGTTTCCCAGAGGCGAGCTTTTTGACATAAGCCTCGCAACCCCAGATCCTGATAAATGTCAAGCTAGGCTGTTTCCCATACCATAACTCATATGGCGTCTTTAAAACTGCCTTGGATGGCACTCGGTTTAGTACCTTTGCAGCTGTTTCCAGTGCAAAACCCCAAAAGGAGTATGGAAGAGTAGCCTGACTCATCATAGAACGAACCATATCAAGTAACGTTCTATTTCTCCTCTCGGACACACCATTCCACTGCGGTGTTCCTGGCGGAGTGAGCTGTGAGATAATCCCACACTCCTTCAGATAGTCAGTAAACGCATGACTCAGGTATTCACCACCTCGATCAGAACGAAGTGCCTTGATATTTCGGCCTAACTGATTTTGTACTTCATTTTTTGAACTCTTTGAACTTGTCAAAAGATTCACTTTTATGTCTCATTAAATAGACATATCCATACCTACTGAAATCATCAGTAAAGGTAATGAAGTACTGATAGCCACCTCTGGCATGTTTACTAAAAGGCCCACACACATCACTGTGTATAAGGTCAAGTAAACCTGAAGTCCTCTGACCTTTGTGAAGAAAAGGAGACTTCGTCATTTTACCCATCAAACAAGCTTTGCATGTATCAATCTCCCCATAGGAGAATGATCCCAGCAGTCCATGTTCATGCAACCGCTTAATGCGCTTCTCGTTTATATGGCCTAAACGACTATGCCATAGCAAGGTGCTGTCATCAGCATACTTGGCTTTCTTATTATCAATGTTTTGTATAGAATTTTCCATGTCCAACATGTATAACCCATTGTTAATTGAACCAGTTGCATACACAATATTATCATGAGATAAAACACACTTTGAAATCTTGCATTCAAAGGCAAATCCTTTCCTGACAAGAGCAGGAATAGAGATAATATTCTTTGTGATACTCGGTACAAAATAACAATTGTTCAATTCTAATACAATGCCAGATGGTAAAGAAATGAAATAGTCTCCTACAGCAACAGCAGCAACCCGTGCCCCGTTTCCAACTCGTAGGTCTACCTCATGCTGTCCCACCTGCCTTCTTCTCTTGAGTTCCTGTACATTTGAACAAATGTGAACTCCACATGCAGTGTCCAACACCCATGAAATAGTAGAAGAAGATAACATGACCTCAGTCACATATATACCTGAGCCAGAAGCGATGCTTCCCCTCTTATCTCCTTGGAGCGCTTTACAGTCCTTTTTCCAGTGACCCAGCTGGCCACAGTGGAAACACCTGTTGTCCTTCGACCGCTTGACCTTCTGTTTCAGGGCCTTGCTGTAATTCTTGACAGGGGCCTTGCCCTTCTTCCCCTTCTTCTTGTTCCTAAAAGGAACCATTAAGACAGAGGTTGAAGGCTTACCCTTCAGAGTTTCCTCAGTTGTCAAGAGCATATTTAGCAGCTCTGCCGGCGTACAATCGATCTTGTTCATATTAAAGTTAATGATGAACGCATCGAAAGAAGGCGGAAGAGACTGCAGAATAATATCTACAGCAAGCTCCTGGTTGACGGTATGCCCCAGTTTCTCCAGAGCCTCCTTGTGCCCAATCATCTTGAGCACGTGAGCTCCCACTGGGCTCCCTTCAGCCAGTTTGCTCTGAAAGAAGAGCTTCGTCAGATTATAGCGTTCTGTCCTCGCCTGTGCAGCATACAGCATCTTGAGGTTCGCTATAATTTCTATAGCCGACATATCCTCATGCTGACGCTGCAGCGGGTGGCGTCATAGACGCTAGCATCAGGCAAGCGACATCAATGCTATCATTGACGTGCTTTTCGTAGGCATCCCGAACCGCCCTTGCGGCGTTCGGAGCGGGCTGCGGCGGTATCGCCGTCTCGAGGACATACAGTTTCCTCTCTGCCTTAAGAACAATCTTAAGGTGTCCGAACCAGTCAGAGAAGTTCGGCCCAGCAAACTTCTCCCTTTCCAGTAGGGATCGCACATTGAAGCTCATGGTGTTCGTTGCTGCAGGAATCTACAACAAGCAAGAACAGCAAGGTCAGTATCAATGTTTCAGAATCAATCCAGGACTTAAGAAAGATTCTTTTCTCACTATTTTGTCTGACTGAAAAATCCAGTAAACAGTCCGAAAGAGTAAACACTCTTTTAGTGAGATGGGATCCAGATTTCATACTTGGTCTCCGCGTCCCGCTCAGGCGAGATAAGATGCACAGAGATGACAAGCACTAGTTTCTGGTAGGCTGTCCCAGCCAATCGCCAACCCGTGCGATTCCCCTTCATCTTGGCAATCCAGCAGACTGTGCCAACTGAGTTGGTACAACACAGTCTCTGATCCCAGAGATGGCTGCCTCCATGTGCTACCATATGCGCCACATATGTAGTCTACATGGTCAAGCTGACCTGACCTACTCCCTGGACCACCACGTGCTATGCTGAGCAACGAGAGGGGATAAATCCCAACTCTGTAACACGCAGGTGAAATCCAGCACCGTCTGAAGATAGATGGACGTGCCCACTGAGTGGGTTCAACACGGCTCCAACGATAGTCAGAAAGGTGAGGTTTCGCGTCAGAAGGCTTACGAGCTTGATATGTTAGCGTTGGATTTTAACGGTCTTTTATCTTCTTACTATCAGGCATGTCCTATGGCTATAGCAGAAGATAAACATAAATATGCAATTCTAATTATTAGCAATAAGTAGAAAGCATGATCTTATGTGGTAAAAGCCCATGAACCCTAGTAAGACCTTAAGATTACTTAAGTCTTCACTTGAGCTTCATTGCATCTCATCTGGTCCAACCCAGTGCCCTAGCGCCAAGAGCACCTCAGGTGCACCACCAGGTGAATGCCCCTCTTGGATGTGTGCCTTTGTTCTTGTCTAATCAAAGTACATTTGATCTATCTAGACAAGGTTGACTCGCAGGTCAACAACATATTATAAATTAAGTACAATGTGATTCGCAGATCACAAATTAATTTACAATTTTTAAGTCCAGGCACGCAGGCCCCAGCACAGCACACAATTGGGCAACCCACACAAGACTAAATAAACAAGCATATGGTTCAATCAACATGTGATCCAATCATCTTGAAATTAAAAGTTTTGAAAACCCCATGGCATCAATTTTAATTTCCTTATGAGCCCTACAACCTTACAATGGTCCATTGATGGGGATCCACTCATCCATCTAGTTAGATCCTTTGCCCTTGCATGCACCGAGTCCTAACTGACCCGAGTTGACCTAATGGTCAACCATGCATGCGCCAAGGGCTGAACTACCCCCATGAGTTTTGGCAAGCGGGTGTGACCCCGGGCCTAACTCAAGTGTGTTCAGTAGTGTCTCAACCAGACCTCGCTACACGCCCTAGATGCAGTCAACCTATAGCCACCTTGTGCTTGCGCATAGGTGCTATCAGGTTAACCCATCTAAGCTGTCAGATGGTCTGATCAGACTTGGATCTAACCTAGTGGTGACTTCAACCCCATCAACCCATCTAAGGGTTTAATGTAGTGGCACCTTAGATCTAATCAAGCGCACAAGATGTAAGTTTTAGAAAAACCTTAGAACATGCGCTAACATCAAACAAAGTTGATAACCCTTAGATCTAAGGGGGTCCCCTTCTAGGGGGAGCGCAAACTTGAGGGGGTCCCCTTCAAGGGGGAGCGCATACATAGCCCATGATACAAGCGCAAGCTGCATGTTAGCATGATACAAGCGCAATCTACAAGTACATGTAACCATGCATCATGAAAGCAAAGCATCAAGTAAGCGCAACAAGCATGGATCACATAACACTTCTAGCAATCATATAGATCATATGGAGAGCCTCCCTCTGATACCAATTGAAGGAAACCCTAAATATTAGGGGTTGAAACCCTAAACATGCGTTTCTAGCATGCATAGCGAAAAAGGGCTTCAAGTAGATCGCATATGAACTATATAATCAACATGAAGCTATGAGTTGAGATCTATACCATAGCCATAAGGTTGGAGGTCGGCTTGGAAGAAGAGAGCAAACTTGATCTCCTCCGAAAGTTCACACACAAAGGTGATGAAGACTCCTCACTTGCGCACCTCTTGTGCTAGCAAGAATGCCAAGATGTCTTTGATCGAGTATAGGAAAGAGATGAAGACTTCTTTGCTTGGCCGATCCTTTCTCCAAGATGTCGTCTCCTTCACCAATGTCTCATCACGAGAGCAAGCGAAGGCCGAGAGTGAATGGAGCGTTCACTTGTCATTTGCGTTCAAGGAGACATGCGCTTATGACTTTCCAAATTAGGAAAAAACATTAAGCCATGCGTTCAAGATCTCTAAACCGATCTTAAACTCCACAAAACGCCTTAAACAACGAACCATGCGTTCAAGCCCTTGAACCGGTTCAAAGCAAATGTGTTTGGACCAAAAGCCAAACCAAACCGGCCCAAGCCAAATCGGTCTAGATCAACCAAACCCTAAGGTTTCCAATCTAACCGTTCATCTCATGATGCTCTTGATCTCACCGATCTAGCATCATCTCTCTCGATCGAAGCTTACCGATCTCAAGCCCTAATCAATCAAACATGATCAGACCAGATCTCACTTACAATCAGAGATTAAATCCCTTTAAACTGAACCGAAACAATTCAGTTCACACGATCTGACTTAAGCAAGCCATATCACCAAATTGTGCGACCCTAAGGGTTTCCTTTAAATGTCGGTAACGATAACTTTCGTTATCACGACCAGTGAGGGGTATCTAGCAACACATCACTGTCTCCCGATATAAAGGAAAAAGTCTTCCAAGACTACACCCAAACCATGGCACAAGTGTGACTCAATTCACAAGGCATACATGTGTCCTTTGCCACTGGATGTTCTTATTGGACAAGCGGGTCAAGCTTGTAACTCCAATACGATGAGCATGATTAGATCAGATGCACATAGTCATCTGGGTATGGCCATACACTTCCTCAATCATCTCATATAAGGGGGGCCCTTTAGAACATCACACTCCTTGAACAAGGAGACGGCAATCCTTTATCTATCACTAGTGCCCTAACCTGATTCAAGCTCACCATCCAAGATAGTCTATAATCATTATGTTTCAAATGATATTGAACTACCTCAAGACAATGACAATCATCATTTAGAAACACAAGTGATCTCAAGTCAAAGGACATGTGCCACTTGCTGCTTACAAGGATCATTCACATTGTGACAAGCAATGGAATATCCCAGTAGGGTCTGTCCAGTACATCCAATGTACCCATGAGTCTACATCTTATTCCATGCTCGAAGCATCCTATAAGATTAGCACTCATATCAGTCTCAATCATATCAAGGCTGTCTCATGTTCACCAAGATATCTCGACTAAGGACTTATAGCCTGTCAGCCTAGCTGAACAGCTTTGAGACATTATTCAGAAGTACACTTATTACAGCAGACAAGGTAACAACCTGAATAATAACCATGCCTTTTATAAACATAAGAGTTTATTACATGATACTTTTACAATCCCAAAGGCCTCAAACATTAGCCTTAAGGGCATACCCCAACACTCACGAGACTGAGTCTGCTCTGTAGTCAAGAGCATGTTCAGTAACTCTGCCGGCGTACAGTCGATTTTGTTCATATTAAAATTAATAATGAATGAATCGAAAGAGGCCGGGAGAGACTGCAGGATGATGTCTACAACAAGCTCCTGATTGATGGTGTGTCCCAGTTTCTCTAGAGCCTCCTTGTACCCAATCATCTTGAGTACGTGAGCTCCCACTGGACTCCCTTCAGTCAGTTTGCTCTGAAAGAAAAGTTTAGTCAAGTTATTGTTGGGGTATGCCCTTAAGGCTAATGTTTGAGGCCTTGGGATTGTATCAGTATCATGTAATAAACTCTTATGTTTATAAAGGCATGGTTGTTATTCAGGTTGTTATATTGTCTGCTGCAATAATTGTACTTCTGAATAATGTCTCAAAGCTGTTCAGCTAGGCTGACATGCTGTAATGTCCTTAGTCGATATATCTTGGTGAACATGAGACAGCCTTGATATGATTGAGACTAATATGTGTTCTAATCTTATAGGATGCTTCGAGCATGGAATAAGAGGTAGACTCATGGGTACATTGGATGTACTGGACAGACCCTACTAGGATATTCAATTGTTTGTCACAATGTGAATAATCTTTGATTGCGACAAGTGGCACATTTCCTCTGACTTGAGATCACTTGTGTTTTCTAAATGATGATTGTCATTATTTTGAGTTAGTTCAATATCATTTGAAACATAATGATTATAGGCTATCTTGGATGGTGAGCTTGAGTCAGGTTAGGGCACTAGTGATAGACAAAGGATTGCCGTCTCCTTAATTGGAGTGTGATGTTCTAAAGGGGCCCCCTGGATGAGATGATTGAGAATAGTGTATGGCCATACCCAGGTGACTATGTTCATCTGATCTAATCATGCTCATCATATTGGAGTTACAAGCTTGACACGCTTGTCCAATAAGAACATCCAGTGGCAAAGGATTTATGCATGCCTTGTGAGTTGGTTCACACTTGTGCTGTTTTTGGGTGTAGTCTTGGAAGACTCTTTTCTTTATATTGGGAGACAGTGATGTGTTTCTAGATACCCCTCACTGATCGTGATAACGTGAGTTATCGTTACCGACATTTAAAGGAAACCCTCAGGGTCGCACAATTTGATGATATGGCTTACTTGAGTCAGATCGTGTGGACTGAATTGTTCAGGTTCAGTTTAAAGGGATTTAATCTCTGATTGTAAGTGAGATCTAGTCTGATCATGTTTGATTGATTAGGGCTTGAGATCAGTAAGCTTCGATTGAGAGAATGGATGCTGGATCGGTGAGATCAGGAGCATCGGGAGATGAACGGTCAGATCAAGTACCTTAGGGTTTTAATGTGATCTGGACTTATGGCTTGGTTTATTTGGTTATTGAACCAAATTCAAGTGAACCGGCTCATGAATGAGCGCATGGTTGAAGGGTGAAGTGGAGTTTGCGAATGGGTAAACCCATGATCGCATGAAGAGAAGTGGCATGCTATTTTTAGATAGCACTTCTCTTACGTGACCCTCTCTCACGTTCACGCCTTTCCTCTTTTCGTTAGTCGCCTTGTCTCTTGCTCTTGACGAGAGAACATACGGTGGTGAAGAGCTCGACGAGGAGGAAGAAAAGAATCGCCAAGCCAAGACATCTCTTCCCTTCCACTCGACAAGGACATCTTTGGGCCTTGCTAGCACAAGGATCGCAAAGGGAGTAGGCGACATCAACTGTGTGCGTCACCTCTGGAGAAGATCAAGTTTGATCTTTGCTTCCAAGGCGCCATCTAGAAATGGCTATGGTATGATCCTTCTCTATATGCAATTGGGTCATTTTTGTTAATCATACAGCATGCAAGATCTAGAAACCCCCTTTCCGCTGCTTTCATTCCCATATGCGCCTATGAGTTAGGGTTTCGCCCCCTTGTGGGGACCTTTCAGTTATAGCATTCAGTCCTTGCCTGTGCAGCATACAGCATCTTGAGATTTGCTATAATTTCAATAGCAGATAAATCTTCATGCTGACGCTGAAGCTCTGGCGTCATAGACGCAAGCATAAGGCAAGCGACATCAATGCTATCATTGACATGCTTCTCATAAGTTTCCCGAACCGCCCTTGCGGCGTTCGCAGCGGGTTGAGGCGGTATAGCCGTCTCGAGGACATACAGCTTCCTCTCAGCCTTAAGAACAATCTTAAGGTGTCCGTACCAGTCTGAGAAGTTTGGCCCAGCAAACTTCTCCCTTTCCAGTAGGGATCGCACATTGAAATTTGTGGTGTTCGTTGCTGCAGGAATCTACAACAATGCGAGAACAGCAAGGTCAGTATCAATGTTAGAATCAATTCAGGACTTAAGAATGATTCTTTTCTCACTATTTTATCTGGCTGAAAAATCCAGCAAAACAGCCCGAAAGAGTAAAACTCTTTTAGTGAGATGGGATCCAGATTTCATACTTGGTCTCCGCGTCCCACTCAGGCGAGATAAGATGCACAGAGAGTACAAGCACTAATCTCTGGTAGGCAATCCCTGCCAATCGCCAACCCGTGCGATTCCCCTTCATCTGGGCAATCCAGCAGACTGTGCCAACTGAGTTGGTACAACACAGTCTCTGATCCCACAGATGGCTGCCTCCATATCGCTATCATATGCTCAATATGTAGCCTACATGGTCAAGCTGACCCGACCTACTCCCTGGACCACCTCGTGCTATGCTGAGCAACGAGAAGCGATAAATCCCTTCTCTGTAACACGTAGGTGTAATCACACACCGTCTGAAGATAGATGGGCGTGCCCACTGAGTGGGTACAACACGGCCCCAACGATAGTCAGAACAGTGAGGTTTCGCGTCAGAAGGCTATCGTGCTTGATATTTAACGTTGGATTTTAACGGTCCTTTTATCTTCTTACTATCATACAAATCCTATGGTGATAGGAGAAGAATAAATCATGCAATTACAAAATTACTTAAACAGTAAATTGAAAGCATGATTATCTTATGTGGTAAAAGCCCATTAAGCCTAAGTAAGACCTTAATTAACTTAAGTCTTCACTTGAGCTCTTCATGGGTCTTTTGCACTTTATCTGGCCCAGCCCGGGCCCAAGCGCCCTGTGCAGCTGAGATGCGCCCACCAGGTAAAATGCGCCTGTCCTAGAGTCGAACCCTAGACCTCCCACTAATGAAGCCACTTGCTGCATGCGCCTCTGCCATGTGTGCTCTGTGCTCATGTCTGATTAAAATACAATTTAATCTATCTAGACATGATTGACACGCAGGTCAATTACACTTTATAAATTAATTAAAATGTGATGCGCATATCACAATAATAATTTACAATATACTTCCAGGCACGCAGGCCCCAGCACAGCACACATTAAAATTGGGCAGCCCACATAAGATTAAATAGACAATCATTCATGTTATACAAACTTCATGTGATCCAATCAAGAAAATAAAATTTTCAAAAATCCCATTGGCATCAATTTTATTTCCTTATGTTCCCTACTACCTTACAACGGTCCATTAATAGGGATCCACTCATCAGACCTAGTCAGACCCATTGCCCTTGCATGCACCAAGTCATAACCGACTTGAGTCGACCTCATGGTCAACAATGCATGCGTTAAGGGCTGAACGTCCCTCATGAGTTCTGGCAAGCGGGTGTGACCCCGGGCCTTAATCATGAGCGTTCATCGGTTGTCTCAATCAGACATCGCTACACGCCTTTCTGCAGTCGACCTATAGCCACCTCATGCTTGCGCATAGGTGCCATCTGGTCGACCCATCTAGGCTGTCAGATAGTCTGATCAGACTGTTGGGTTTTGACAGGACGATGACTTCAACCCTAATAACCCGTCTAAGTTTTAAAGTAGGCGCTTAGATCTAAATGGATGCGCGCAAGTTGTTATAAGTTTTTGATAAAAATAACATTCATCAAGCGCCAACAATAAACATCATACATGCGCTAAATGTAAAACATACATCTATTTTCGCAAACTAGCATGTAGTTTCGCATGATGATATCCTTAGATCTATTCATAAGCGCAAACAAGGATCACAACAAGCAATCATATGATTCATACATGAACTCGGCTCTGATACCAATTGAAAGTTCCCGATATAGGGGGCGAAACCCTAAAGCATGCGCATATAAAATTTGCATGGGCGGAATCTAGGGTTTCCTAGGATCGCATGGATGAATATATGATCAACTTTAATAACATGTATAGATCGAGAAGGGGATCATACCATTGCCATTGCTTGGATGGCGACTTGGAAGAAGAGGGCGAGCGGCTCTCCTCCAAAGGTGACGCACACAAGGTGAAGATGACTACTCCCTTGGCGTCTTTGTGCTAGCAAAGCTTCAAGGTTTCCCTTCGTGAAGGAGATGAGAGATGTCTCTTGGTTTTGTTCTCTTCTCCTTTGCGTGAAGTCTCACCACCCTACACGAGAGAGGTCGAGAGAGAAGAAGATGGCGACGAGAGAAGCGTTGCTCTTCGAACGTGGAGGCGTTCCACATTTTGGAAAAACGATTTCCAAAAATAGCAAGTGCTTCAATGTATGCGATCATGCGTTCACTCCAAGTGAACCGATCGTAAACTTTTTCTCTCCCATTGAACCATGCGTTCATATGATGAACCGGTTCTATTGGATTTGGTTCAAAGACCAAATCAAACCAAGCATTGGTCTAGATCATATTAAACCATAAGGTTCAAGATCTAACCATTCATCTCTTGATGCTCTTGATCTCACCGATCTAGCATCAATTCTCTCGATCGAAGCTTACCGATATCAAGCCCTAATCAATCAAACATGATCAGACCAGATCTCACTTACAATCAGAGTTTAAACTCCTTTAAACTGAACCAAAACAATTCAGTCCACACGATCTGACTTAAGTAAGCCATATCATCAAATTGTGCGACCCTAAGGGTTTCCTTTAAATGTCGGTAACGATAACTACGTTATCACGATCAGTGAGGGGTATCTAGCAACACATCACTGTCTCCCGATATAAAGGAAAGAGTCTTCCAAGACTACACCCAAACCACAGCACAAGTGTGAACCCAAGTCACTTGACATATGTGTTTCCTTTGCCACTGGATGTTCTTATTGGACAAGCGTGTCAAGCCTGTAATTCCAATATGATGAGAGTGGTTAGATCAGATGAACATAGTCATCTGGGTATGGCCATACACTTTCTCAACCATCTCATCCAGGGGGCCCCTTCAGAACATCACACTCCAAACAAGGAGACGGCAATCCTATATCTATCACTAGCGCCCTAACAAGACTCATGTTCATTATCCAAGATAGTCTATAACCATTATGTTTCAAATGATATTGAACTACCTCAAAACAATGCCAATCATCATTTAGAAACACAAGTGATCTCAAGTCAGAGGAAATATGCCACTTGTTTGCATATAAGGATTATTCACATTGTGACAAGCAATCGAATATCCTAAGTAGGGTCTGTCCAGTACATCCAATGTACCCATGAGTCTACATCTTATTCCATGCTCGAAGCATCCTACAAGATTAGAACACATATTAGTCTCAATCATATCAAGGCTGTCTCATGTTCACCAAGATATCTCGACTATGGACAATACTGCATGTCAGCCAAGCTAAACATCATTGAGACATTATTCAGAAGTATACATATTGCAGCAGATAATGTAACAACCTGAATAACAACCATTGCCTTTATAAACATAGAGTTTATACATGATACTTAAATAATCCCAAGGCCTCAAACATTAGCCTTAAGGGCATACTCCAACACAAAGCCCATGGTTCCCCTTATTGCCTAGCCCTGGAGGCCTCCTCTTCTCGCTCCACTTGGGAAGAGAAGGGCAAGGCCCCCGTCATTGGCTCCTCCGAGCGAGTCCATTGCTATAACTGCCTTCCGCCGGGACATTACTCTAGGGGCTGCCCTGAAAAGTCTGCCTCTACGGACCAAGGTCACACTCGTGTAGCCACCATTACCCATGAGCGTGTGGAGCACGATATTGAGGCCAAGTGTTACACGAGTAGTGATGAGTCGTGTCACCCCACACTTGCGGTTGTGCGGTGCACACTTTTCCAAACCCCTCCCTCCGAAGATTGGAGGCGCACAAGTATTTTCACGACTTACATCAAGTGCAACAGGCACTCATGTAAGATTGTCATTGATGGGGGAAGTAACTTGAATGTGGTCTCTAGGACTGCGATCACCCATTTTGGTCTTCCCCTTGAGCCTCACGCAAAACCTTACTCGATCGCATGGGCTGACACGTCGAGTCTTCCGGTCACCCATTGATACCAAGTTCCCATCACTTTTGGGGACTACCGTGAGAAGGTGTGGTGTGATGTGGCTGCCATGGATATTGCCCACGCCCTCTAAGGACACCCTTGGTTATATGATAGGGATGTCGTTCACTATGGCCGGTCTAACACTTATGTGTTTGACAACAATGACTAGAAGATCTGCTTGATCCCGGCTCCATCCAAGGAGCTGTGTGCATCTACCTCTAAGGGCTTGGTTGTCCCTCCTATGCCTGCCCATCCAGCACTAGCGGTTCTATCTCTTATGCACACCCCCACGCTCATGCGTGAGGCCACCGAGTCTAGGATTGTTTACTCCTTGATGGTGCGCGAGGTGTAGGACCCACGTTTTCTGCGAGTGTGGCACCTCCCCTGGAGGTCTCTGCCCTTTTGTTCGAGTTTAGTGATATTAGCCTGGAGGACTTACCCCATGGACTCCTTTCGGATCGGGAGATCCAACATGCCATTGAACTTATTCCAGGACTCCCTAACCTTCCCCACCATCGCCTCAACCCCACGGAGCATACTGAACTACAGCGTCAGGTGGATGAGCTCCTCACCAAGGGTTACATCCGCGAGGGTCTAAGCCCTTGTGCTATCCCCGCCTTGTGCATGCCCAAGAAGGATGGGTCATGGCACATGTGCATTGACAGTCGTGCCATCAATCGGATCACCATCAAGTATAAGTTCCCCATACCTAGGCTTGATGACATGTTGGACTTAGTTTCTGGAGCGTTGTGGTTCTCCAAGGCTGATCTTCATAGTGGATACCACCAAGTCCACATCCGCGAAGGTGATGAATGGAAGACCGCATTTAAGACCAAGGACGGTCTTTATGAATGGCTTGTCATGCCATTTGGGTTATCCAATGCCCCGTCCACATTCATACGGCTAATGAGCCAAGTCCTCAAGCCCTACATGGGCAAGTTCCTGGTCGTCTACTTTGACGACATTTTAATTTTTAGTTGGACACGAGAGGAGCACTTGGAGCATCTTCGCTCCACATTTGACCTTCAGTGCAAGGAGCGCCTCTTCCTTAACATGAAAAAGTGCGCCTTCTTGACTAACCGGGTTCACTTCCTCGGTTACATCATGTCCAATGAGGGCCTTTATATTGACCTGGCCAAAGTTTAAGCCGGCCAGCATTGGCTTGAACCCCGCACCATGTCTGAGGTCCGCAGCTTTTTGGGCCTCGCGGGCTTTTACCGCCATTTCATTCAGGATTTTAGCATGATTGAGACCCCGCTGACCCAATGTCTGTCCAAGGATGACTTTGAGTGGACCACCGCCACTCAATGCGCCTTTGACACACTTAAGGATGCCATTTCGACTACCCTTGTCTTACGGCTTCCAGACTTCTTGAAAGTCTTCGAGGTTGCATGCGATTCCTCCGGTACTGGGATCGGGGGTTCCCTAAGTCAAGAAGGCCACCCTATTGCCTTTTTCAGTGAGAAACTGAATGCTGTCCGATAGCATTATTCGACCTATGACAAGGAGTTCTATGCTATCGTTCAGTCCCTCCAGTAGTGGAGGCACTACCTCCTCCACCACGAGTTCGTGTTGTATAGCGACCATCAGGCCTTGTCCTTCCTTAGTGCCCAAAAGAAATTGGGCACCCGCCATGCCAAGTGGGTCGAGTACTTGCAATAGTAGTCCTTTGTGCTTAATCATAAGGCGGGCAAGGAGCACGTCGTTGTGAATGCTTTGAGTGGCGTTTGGACTCTCTTGTGTGTGATGCACACCCGTGTCAATTCCTTTGACCACGTCAAGGAAGAGTACACCACGTCTGCCAATTTCGGTGCTATTTAAGCTGCCTTGACTGAGTCTTCTGACCCTGAGTTCCCGTACCAGCTTTGCGAGGGCTACCTCTTCTTGGGGAACCACTTGTGCATTCCCTGCTCGTCACTTCAATATCATCTTTTGCTCAAGCTATATGCGACTAGCGTTGCCGGCCATCATGGCTATGACAAGACCCTTGAGATGGCGGAGGAAAGCTTCTTTTGGCGATTGTTGGGGTATGCCCTTAAGGCTAATGTTTGAGGCCTTGGGATTCATTCAGTATCATGTATAAACTCTTATGTTTATAAAGGCAATGGTTGTTATTCAGTATGTTACATTGTCTGCTGCAATAAGTGTGCTTCTGAATAATGTCTCAATGCTGTTCAGCTAGGCTGACATGCTGTAATGTCCTTAGTCGAGATATCTTGGTGAACATGAGACAGCCTTGATATGATTGAGACTAATATGTGTTCTAATCTTATAGGATGCTTCGAGCATGGAATAAGATGTAGACTCATGGGTACATTGGATGTACTGGACAGACCCTACTAGGATATTCAATTGCTTGTCACAATGTGAATAATCCTTGTATGCATCAAGTGGCACATGTCCTCTGACTTGAGATCACTTGTGTTTCTAAATGATGATTGTCATTGTTTTGAGGTAGTTCAATATCATTTGAAAGATAATGGTTATAGACTATCTTGGATAATGATCATGAGTCAGGTTAGGACACTAGTGATAGATATAGGATTGCCGTCTCCTTGTTTAAGGAGTGTGATGTTCTAAAGGGGCCCCCCCTAAATGAGATGATTGAGAAAGTGTATGGCCATACCCAGGTGACTATGTTCATCTGGTCTAATCATGCTCATCATATTGGAGCTACAGGCTTGACACGCTTGTCCAATAAGAACATCCAGTGGCAAAGGAAACATGTATGCCTTGTGAAGTGGATTCACACTTGTGCTGTGGTTTGGGTGTAGTCTTGGAAGACTCTTTCCTTTATATCGGGAGACAGTGATGTGTTGCTAGATACCCCTCACTGATCGTGATAACGAAAGTTATCGTTACCGACATCTAAAGGAAACCCTCAGGGTCGCACAATTTGATGATATGGCTTACTTAAGTCAGATCGTGTGGACTGAATTGTTTGGGTTCAGTTTAAAGGGCTTTAGTCTCTGATTGTAAGTGAGATCTGGACTGATCATGTTTGATTGATTAGGGCTTGAGATCGGTAAGCTTCGATCGAGAGATTGGATGCTAGATCGGTGAGATCAGGAGCATCAGGAGATGAACGGTTAGATCTTGAACCTTTAGGGTTTATTGTGATCTAGACCAATGGCTTGGGTTATTTGGTCTTTGAACCAAATCAAATTGAACCGGCTCATTACATGAGCGCATGGTTCAAAGGGGAAGAAAATGGTGATCGGTTCACTTGGAGTGAACGCATCACACATTGAAGGGTTGCCATATTTGGAAGGTGCATTATTCCAATAGATGGTAACGCCTCCACATGTTTATGAAAAAAATGTCTCTCTTCTCCCTCTTGCTCTCGACGTTGCATTCTCGTGTGGAGAAGTGGTGAACGACGAGGAGGTCTCGCCAAGCAAGAAGTTCTCCCCCCTTTTTCCATACGGCAAGGACCCTTGAAGAATCTTGCTAGCACAAGGATCACAAGGGGTAGGCGACATCACTTTGTGTGCGTCACTTGTGGAGAAGATCTCTTTTGGTCTTTGCTTCCAAACCGACATCCAATCTAATGGCGTTGGTATGATCCCTTTGAGATCTTTTTCGTTTATACAAGTTAATCATATGAACTACATGCGATCTTGATGATGAATTCCCTAGAAATATTACATGCGCCCCCTTTATTTAGGGTTTCATCTCCTTGCGCTCCCCCTTGAAGGGGACTTTCAAATGGTATCAAAGCTTTGGTTCTTGTAGAATCATATGATTGCTTGAGGATTTGTGATCCTTGTTTGTGTTTGATAAGTAGATCTAGTAGGAAGCATCTTGCGCATCTGCATGTTAAGTAGTGAACAAAATACATGATGTATGTTTTTACTCCTTTGCGCATGTGTGATGTATGGTGGCGAATATTGATAGTTGTAGTTTTTCTTAACAAACTTTATCACTTGCGCGCCTCACTAGATCTAAGTGGCACCTACTGTAAACCCTTAGACGGGTTGATGGGGTTGAAAGCATCCTCTAGGTTAGATCCAAATAGTCTGATTAGACCATCTGACAGCCTAGATGGGTTGACCAGATAGCACCTGTGCGCAAGCACGAGGTGGCTATAGGTCGACTGCATCAAGGGCGTGTAGCGAGGTCTGGTTGAGACGACTAGTGAACACACATGAGTTAGGCCCGGGTCACACCCGCTTGCCGAAACTCATGAGGGTTGTTCAGCCCTTTGCGCATGCATGGTTGACCATTAGGTCAACTCAAGTCAGTTAGGACTTGGTGCATGCAAGGGCAGTGGATCTGACTAGATGGATGAGTGGATCCCTATCAATGGACCGTTGTAAGGTTGTAGGGCACATAAGAAAATTAAAATTGATGCCAATGGGGTTTTCAAAAATTTTATTTTCTTGTTAAAGGATCACATGTTGATTGGATGCCATGATATATGTTTATTTCATCTTATGTGGGTTGCCCTTTTAATGTCTGCTGTGCTGGGGCATGCGAGCCTGGATTAAAATTGTAAATTAATTTATATTGTGATCTGCGCATCACTTTTATTTAATTTATAATGTGTAATTGACCTGCGAGTCAATCATGTCTAGATAGATTAAATTGTAAGTTTAATCAGACATGAGCACATAGCACAGTTGGCAGAGGCGCATGCAGCAGAGGCTTGACCAGGTGGGAGGTCTAGGGTTCTGTTGGGGTATGCCCTTAAGCCTAATGTTTGAGGCCTTGGGAATGTATCAGTATCATGTAATAAACTGTTATGTTTATATAGGCATGGTTGTTATTCAGTTAGCTACATTGTCTGCTGCAATATATGTTCTTCTGAATAATGTCTCAAAGCTGTTCAGCTGGGCTGACATGCTGTTGTGTCCTTAGTCGATATATCTTGGTGAACATGAGACAGCCTTGATATGGTTAAGACTAATATGTGTTCTAATCTTATAGGATGCTTCGAGCATTGAATAAGATGTAGACTCATGGGTACATTGGATGTACTGGACAGACCCTACTAGGATGTTCAATTGTTTGTCGCAATGTGAATAATCTTTGAATATGACAAGTGGCACATTTCCTCTGACTTGAGATCACTTGTGTTTTCTAAATGATGATTGTCATTGTTTTGAGGTAGTTCAATATCATTTGAAACACAATGGTTATAGGCTATCTTGGATGATGAGCTTGAGTCATGTTAGGGCACTAGTGATAGACATAGGATTGCCGTCTCCTTGTTTAAGGAGTGTGATGTTCTAAAGGGCCCCCTGGATGAGATGATTGAGAAAAGAGTATGGCCATACCCAGGTGACAGTGTTCATCTGATCTAATCATGCTCATCATATTGGAGCTACAAGCTTGACACGCTTGTCCAATAAGAATATCAAGTGGCAAAGGAATTATGCATGCCTTGTGAATTGATTCACACTTGTGCTGTGTTTTGGGTGTAGTCTTGGAAGACTTTTTTCTTTATATCGGGAGACAGTGATGTGTTGCTAGATACCCCTCACTGATCGTGATAACGTGAGTTATCGTTACCGACATTTAAAGGAAACCCTTAGGGTCGCACAATTTGATGATATGGCTTACTTAAGTCAGATCGTGTGGACTGAATTGTTTGGGTTCAGTTTAAAGGGATTTAATCTCTGATTGTGAGTGAGATCTGGTCTGATCATGTTTGATTGATTAGGGCTTGAGATCGGTAAGCTTCGATTGAGAGATTGGATGCTAGATCGATCAGATCAGAAGCATCAAGAGATTAACGGTCAGATCTGGAGCCTTAGGGTTTATTTGAGATCTAGACTAGATCATTGGCTTGATTGGTTCTTAAACCGAACCAATGTGAACCGGCTCATGAAATGAGCGCATGGTTCATGGGGAGAGGAGTTGGCGACATGTTCACTTGGCGTGAACGTTAGAGTGAAGTGTGGTGGCTATTTTTAGTAACCACGATCTCCACTTGGAGATGTTGTTCACGACCGAATAGAGTGCTCTCTATTCTCACCTCTCGCCCATATTCTCTCTCGACGTTTTCGTGTGTGTGGCGACGTCTTGAAGGTAGAGGAGGATTCGGCCAAGAGAAGGATCATCTCTTCCATCCCTTTCACTCGATCAAGGACTCCAAGGAACCTTGCTAGCACAAGGAGCACCAATGGATAAGCGCATCTTCATCTTGTGTGCGAGACTTTGGAGAAGAGGCGATTGCATCTTTACTTCCAAGGCGCCATCTTGAAATGGCATCGGTATGAATTTATTTTCATGCATATAAAGTTGATTATTTTACATGTATGAGATCCTATGAAACCCTAGTATCCGCTGCATATCTTACTTGCGCCACCATAGGGTTTTCGCCCCCCTTTGGTTAGGGGAACCTTCAATTGGTATCAGAGCCAAGTTTATGCATGTTTTATGATTGCTTTAGCCATTTTTGTGATCCTTGTTTGCTTAGATCTATACATGCGAAATTCATCTTTAGTTGAAGCATTATATGCGAAAATTAAATATGTATAGTTGGCGCATGTTTTTGTGGCGCTTAGTTTGTTTTTGTTAAAAACATTTCACTTGCGCGATCTCACTTAGATCTAAGCGCCTGCTGTAAACCCTTAAACGGGTTAGTAGGGTTGAAATCACCCCCTAGGTCAGATCCAATCAGTCTGATCAGACTATCTGACAGCCTTGATGGGTCGACTGGATAGCACCTTGGCGCAAGCTTGAGGTGGCTATAGGTCGACTGCAGACAGGCGTGTAGCGATGTCTGATTGAGACGACCCATGAACGCACCTGAGTTAGGCCCGGGGTCACACCCGCTTGCCAGACCTCAGCGTGGTCATTCAGCCCTTGGCGCATGCATGGTTGGCCTTTTGGTCGACTCAAGTCAGTTAGGACTTGGTGCATGCAAGGGCAGTGGATCTGACTAGGTTGGATGAGTGGATCCCTATTAATGGACCGTTGTAAGGTTGTAGGGCATATAAGAAAATTAAAATTGAAGCCTATGGGGTTTTTCGAAAATTTTAATTTTTATGGATCACATGATTTTTGAATGATGCCATATGTTTGTCTATTTACTCTTATGTGGGCTGCCCATATTAATTGTGTGCTGTGCTGGGGCCTGCGAGCCTGGAATTATGGTTGTAAATTAATTATTGTGATCTGCGTATCACATTGTTTTAATTTATAAAATGTTATTGACCTGCGTGTCAATCTTGTCTAGATAGTTAAATTTGTAATTTAATTAGACAAGAGCACAAAGCACACTTGGCAGAGGCGCTTGCAGCAGTGGCTGGACTAGGTGGGAGGTCTAGGGTTCGACCCTATGACCTGGCGCAAATTCCTGGTGGGCGCACCAGAGCTGCAGATGGCGCTTGGGCCCAGGTTTGGGCCAGATGAGCAGCAAAAGGCCCTATGAAGAAAAGCAAGTCAAGACTTAAGTTAAATTAAGGTCTTACTAGGGCTATGGGCTTTTACCACATAAGATTCATGCTTTCTTTTATTATTGTTTAAATATTAGAACTGCATGATTAGTTTATCTTCTGCTATCACCATAGGAATTGCATGATAGTGAAGAAGATACAAAGACCGTTAAAATCCAACGCTAAAATATCAAGCTCGTAAGCCTTCTGACGCGAAACCTCACTGTTCTGATTATCGTTGGAGCCGTGTTGTACCCACTCAGTGGGCACGTCCATCTATCTTCAGACGGTGTGGGATTACACCTATGTGTTACAGAGTAGGGATTTATCCCTTCTCGTTGCTCAGCATAGCACATGGTGGTCCAGGGAGTAGGTCGGGTCAGCTTGACCATGTAGGCTACATATGTGGCGCATATGGTAGCACATGGAGGCAGCCATCTGTGGGATCAGAGACTGTGTTGTACCAACTCAGTTGGCACAGTCTGCTGGATTGCCCAGATGAAGGGGAATCGCACGGGTTGGCAATCGGCAGGGACTGCCTACCGGAGATTAGTGCTTGTACTCTCTGTGCATCTTATCTCGCCTGAGCGGGACGCGGAGACCAAGTATGAAATCCGGATCCCATCTCACTAAAAGAGTGTCTACTCTTTCGGACTGTTTAATGGATTTTTCAGTCAGATAAAATAGTGAGAAAAGGAATCTTTCTTAAGTCCTGATTGATTCTTAACATTGATACTGACCTTGCTGTTCTTGCATTGTTGTAGATACCTGCAGCAACGAACACCATGAACTTCAATGTGCGATCCCTACTGGAAAGGGAGAAGTTTGCTGGGCCGAACTTCTCCGACTGGTTCGGACACCTTAAGATCGTTCTTAAGGCAGAGAGGAAACTGTATGTCCTCGAGACGGCAATACCGCCTCAACCCGCTCCGAACGCCGCAAGGGCGGTTCGGGAAGCCTATGAAAAGCACGTCAATGATAGCATTGATGTCGCTTGCCTGATGCTAGCGTCTATGACGCCACCGCTGCAGTGTCAGCATGAGGATATGTCGGCTATAGAGATGATAGCGAACCTCAAGATGCTGTATGCTGCACAGGCGAGGACAGAGCGCTATAATCTGACAAAGCTTTTCTTTCAGAGCAAACTGGCTGAAGGGAGCCCAGTGGGAGCTCACGTGCTCAAAATGATTGGGCACAAGGAGGCTCTAGAGAAACTGGGGCATACCATCAACCAGGAGCTTGCTGTGGATATTATTCTACAGTCTCTCCCGCCTTCATTCGACGCGTTCATTATTAACTTTAATATGAACAAAATCGATTGTACTCCGGCAGAGCTGCTGAATATGCTCCTCACTACTGAGGAGACTCTGAAGGGAAAGCCTTCGACCTCTGTCTTAATGGTTCCTTCTAGGAACAACAAGAAGAAGGGGAAGAAGGGCAAGACCCCTGTCAAGAGCTACAGCAAGGCTCTGAAGCAGAAGGTTAAGCGGTCCAAGGAATACAGGTGTTTCCACTGTGGCCAGCTGGGTCACTGCAAAAAGGACTGTAAAGCGCTCCAAGGAGATAAGAGGGGAAGCATCGCTTCTGGCTCAGGTATATTCGTGACTGAGGTCATGTTTTCTTCTTCTATATCATGGGTGTTGGACACTGCATGTGGAGTTCACATTTGTTCAAATGTACAGGAACTCAAGAGAAGAAGGCAGGTGGGACAGCATGAAGTGGACCTACGCGTTGGAAACGGGGCACGGGTTGCTGCTGTTGCTGTAGGAGACTATTTCATTTCTTTACCATCTGGACTTGTATTGGAACTAAACAGTTGTTATTTTGTTCCCAGTATTACTAAAAATATTATCTCCATTCCTGCTCTTGTCAGGAAGGGTTTTTCCTTTGAATGCAATATTTCAAAGTGTGTTTTATCTTATGATAATATTGTTTATGCAACTGGTTCAATTAGCAATGGGTTATACATGTTGGACATGGAATGTTCTATACAGAAAATTGATATTAAGAAAGCCAAGAATACTGATGACAGCACCTTGCTATGGCATAGTCGTTTAGGCCATATTAACGAGAAACGCATTAAGCGGTTGCATGATCATGGACTGCTGGGATCATTCTCCTACAAGGAGATTGATACATGCAAAGCTTGTTTAATGGGTAAAATGACGAAGTTACCTTTTCCTAACAAAGGACAAAGGGCTTCAGGTTTACTTGACCTTATACACACTGATGTGTGTGGGCCATTTAGTAAACATGCCAGAGGTGTGGAAGAGTTTCAAACAGTCAACTGTTGCTGATTCCACAACAGAAGCAGAGTATGTTGCAGCCTCGGAAGCATCCAAGGAGGCAGTGTGGATTCGTAAGTTCGTGATAGAACTTGGTGTCGTTCCTTCGAGTGCAGATCCTTTGGTTATCTTCTGTGATAACACTGGAGCAATCGCACAAGCAAAGGAACCACGGTCGCACCAGAAGTCCAAGCACATACAGAGACGGTTTCATTTGATCAGGGAGATCATAGATCGTGGCGAGATCAAAATCTGCAAGGTTCATACAGATGACAATCTGGCAGACCCGCTTACCAAGCCTCTGGCGCAGCAGAAGCATGAGAAGCACTGTAATAATATGGGTTTGAGATTTCTCAACCATTAGATTAAGTGCAAGTGGGAGATTGTTGGGGTATGCCCTTAAGCCTAATGTTTGAGGCCTTGGGAATGTATCAGTATCATGTAATAAACTGTTATGTTTATATAGGCATGGTTGTTATTCAGTTAGCTACATTGTCTGCTGCAATATATGTTCTTCTGAATAATGTCTCAAAGCTGTTCAGCTGGGCTGACATGCTGTTGTGTCCTTAGTCGATATATCTTGGTGAACATGAGACAGCCTTGATATGGTTAAGACTAATATGTGTTCTAATCTTATAGGATGCTTCGAGCATGGAATAAGATGTAGACTCATGGGTACATTGGATGTACTGGACAGACCCTACTAGGATGTTCAATTGTTTGTCGCAATGTGAATAATCTTTGAATATGACAAGTGGCACATTTCCTCTGACTTGAGATCACTTGTGTTTTCTAAATGATGATTGTCATTGTTTTGAGGTAGTTCAATATCATTTGAAACACAATGGTTATAGGCTATCTTGGATGATGAGCTTGAGTCATGTTAGGGCACTAGTGATAGACATAGGATTGCCGTCTCCTTGTTTAAGGAGTGTGATGTTCTAAAGGGCCCCCTGGATGAGATGATTGAGAAAAGAGTATGGCCATACCCAGGTGACAGTGTTCATCTGATCTAATCATGCTCATCATATTGGAGCTACAAGCTTGACACGCTTGTCCAATAAGAATATCAAGTGGCAAAGGAATTATGCATGCCTTGTGAATTGATTCACACTTGTGCTGTGTTTTGGGTGTAGTCTTGGAAGACTTTTTTCTTTATATCGGGAGACAGTGATGTGTTGCTAGATACCCCTCACTGATCGTGATAACGTGAGTTATCGTTACCGACATTTAAAGGAAACCCTTAGGGTCGCACAATTTGATGATATGGCTTACTTAAGTCAGATCGTGTGGACTGAATTGTTTGGGTTCAGTTTAAAGGGATTTAATCTCTGATTGTGAGTGAGATCTGGTCTGATCATGTTTGATTGATTAGGGCTTGAGATCGGTAAGCTTCGATTGAGAGATTGGATGCTAGATCGATCAGATCAGAAGCATCAAGAGATTAACGGTCAGATCTGGAGCCTTAGGGTTTATTTGAGATCTAGACTAGATCATTGGCTTGATTGGTTCTTAAACCGAACCAATGTGAACCGGCTCATGAAATGAGCGCATGGTTCATGGGGAGAGGAGTTGGCGACATGTTCACTTGGCGTGAACGTTAGAGTGAAGTGTGGTGGCTATTTTTAGTAACCACGATCTCCACTTGGAGATGTTGTTCACGACCGAATAGAGTGCTCTCTATTCTCGCCTCTCGCCCATATTCTCTCTCGACGTTTTCGTGTGTGTGGCGATGTCTTGAAGGTAGAGGAGGATTCGGCCAAGAGAAGGATCATCTCTTCCATCCCTTTCACTCGATCAAGGACTCCAAGGAACCTTGCTAGCACAAGGAGCACCAAGGGATAAGCGCATCTTCATCTTGTGTGCGAGACTTTGGAGAAGAGGCGATTGCATCTTTACTTCCAAGGCGCCATCTTGAAATGGCATCGGTATGAATTTATTTTCATGCATATAAAGTTGATTATTTTACATGTATGAGATCCTATGAAACCCTAGTATCCGCTGCATATCTTACTTGCGCCACCATAGGGTTTTCGCCCCCCTTTGGTTAGGGGAACCTTCAGGTTCGACCCTATGATAGGCGCATCTACCTGGTGGGTGCACCTGAGCTGCAGAAGGCGCTTAGGCCCTGGTCTGGGCCAGATGAGAGGCAAAAGACCCAAGAAGCAAGTGAAGACTTAAGATAACTTAAGGTCTTACCTAGGCTTAATGGGCGTTTACCACATAAGATCATCATGCTTTCTTTTATTGTTTATATAATTAGAATTGCATGATTTATTTATCTTCTGCTATCACCATAGGGTTTGTATGATAGTTAAGAAGATAAAAGACCGTTAAAATCCAACGCTAAAATATCAAGCTCGATAGCCTTCTGACGCGAAACCTCACTGTTCTGACTATCGTTGGAGCCGTGTTTGTAAGATCCAAGGATCTTAAGTCCTGGTAAGTATTATTTTTGATTTAAATAAAATCATTGACTGTGGATGTTAATGTTAACTAATTAACTTGCTTATTGGATGTTAATTTTCAGTTAATTAATTAGAGTTTATTGCTTGTTAATTTGAGTTAGTTAATTGTTAATTAATTAGAGTTTATTGGTTGTCAAATTAATTAGAGCTTGTTGGTTAATTAATTAGACTTAAATTCTTATTGGATTTCGGTTAAGTGAATGGTTAGTTAATGGCTAAAATTATGGGTTATTGGGTTTGCAATGAAATTAAATGATATTGGGTTTAAAATTTGAATTAGTGGATTATAAACCTTATTAGAATCAACTAGTTAACGGGTTTTAATAATTAATTAACCGAAAATTGTATTAGTGTTTAGGGTAAGAAATTAGGCGTTTTGGCGTTTTTTTTGGCTTGGAGAAAAATTAAGGTGGCGGCTTGAAGAGATTGGCGACGGCTTGGAGGCTTGGAAGCGAAAATTCTTCTTCCTCTTCCTTTTCTCCCTTTGGCCGGCGTCTTGGTGTTTGGAGGCGTTCCTTGTCCATTGTTGGCGTCTTCCTAGGAGTATTTCAAAGCCTTAGACGAATTCTTGTGGAAGTTTTCACCTTGGTATTCACGGTTAAGAGGTGAGTGGGGTGTCTAATTGATTTCTATCTATTTGTTTGTGTTAAAAGATGTGTTAGATGATACATTTGCTTGTTGGAAACCTTACCATGCTAAAACCGAAATTCAAGACTTCACCATGATGAAAACCGAATTTTGTAAAGGTGATTATATGATGAAAACCGAATTTTGTAAAGGTGATTATATCATGAAAACCGAATTTTGTAAAGGGGATTATATGATGAAAACCGAATTTAAGGTATTAGATGTTTCTTCATGTGAAAAACCGAAAATTGCAAGGATGTATATATCATGAAAAAAAAACCGAAAGGAAATTCTTGCTAACTAGGGTTTCACTTTTGAAATCGTGGGCTATATGTGTTGTAATTTTAATCCTATGTAATGTATTCTTAAATGGTTAACTAGGGTTTAAATTTATATATATGTTGTATTTTAATCCTATGTTAAATTTTTGAATGCCCTGATAATTGCCAGTAATGCTAATAATTTTATGGTCATGTAGTTTGTTTGAGAAATTTGGGTGATAACATAGCAAGGTTAGACTGAACTAATCAGCATGAAACCTAAGGACTACACTTCTCTGTGATTTTTGAATATTATGTGATTTTTGAATATTCTGTGATTTTTGAATATTATGTGATTTTGAATATTATGTGATTTATGAATATCATGTGGTTATGGGATTTTCGAATATTATGTATTATGGTCATGGAATGGATAGGGCTAAGGCTAAGTGTTACCTTAAACTCAAGGGGATAGTCTATATGTGATATGTTAAGGGTTTGAATTTCAGCCCTGTATTGTGATATGTGAGGGGGTTGTTGTTCAGCCTGCCTAATGTGATTATTGTGATATGTGAGGGGGTTGTTGTTCAGCCTGCCTGTTGTGATTATTGTGATGACTATCCTAGAGTCTAGTTGACACTTAGGAGTCCACCGTTGTGAAATAAGATATAAGATGTGTTTGTGTTGTCCAGTAGGAACCCTTTGGGAGAACGGGTGATATAAGACGCAAAGTGCCATGTCTTGGTCAGACAGGGGCCACCTCTTGATGTCATCACTCTTAGACGCTTAGATTTTTGTGTTATGGGGTGATCGTAGAGCAAAGTGCCACGTCGTGACCTGGCGGGGGCCACCTCTTGAATCTACACACCGTCCATCTGCAGGAGTCCCCTTTCAAGGGGGGAGCGCAAGCGGATAAAACCCCTTTCAAGAGGGGGGCGCAAAACCCTAATACATGCACACAGAACACTATTGCATGGGCGGAAATTAGGGCATCAAGAATCGGTTGCATGATATATATGATCAACTATGAAAAACCGATTGCAAATATCAAGAAGAATCATACCATCGCCATTCGTTGGATGGTGTGTTGGAATCAAAGACCGAAAGGGATCTTCTCCCTAGTCGACGCACACACGATGAGGAATGGCTTCTCCTTGTCGTCTTTGTGCTAGCAAAGCTTCAAGGGTCCTTTGCGCGTGGAGGAGATGAGATCCTTTGGGCTTGGCGAAGAAGAACTTCCTCTACACTCGTCGAGAGCTTTGTCACATGAGAAGAGAGAAAAATCGTCCAAAGTGATGAGAGGCGATTGAGCGAACGTTGTAATCAACGTGGAGGCGTTGCTATCCAAAAATAGCAACCCATTACTCTCAACGGTTATGCGTTCACATGAAGTGAACCGTAACTCCTTCACCCCATTCGAATCTTTGAACCAAGCGCTCACAAGATGAGCCGGTTCAAATGACTTTGGTCCAAGACCAAATCAGCCCAAGCAATGGTCGATCTTATTGAACCTCAAGGCTCAAGATCACCGTTGATCTCAAGATGCTCCTGATCTCACCGATCTAGCATCAAATCTCTCGATCGAAGCTTACCGATCTCAAGCCCTAATCAATCAAACATGATCAGACCAGATCTCACTTACAATCAGAGTTTAAAACCCCTTTAAACTGAACCTAAACAATTCAGTCCACACGATCTGACTTAAGTAAGCCATATCATCAAATTGTGCGACCCTAAGGGTTTCCTATACCTGTCGGTAACGATAACTCACGTTATCACGATCAGTGAGGGGTATCTAGCAACACATCACTGTCTCCCGATAGAAAGGAAAGAGTCTTCCAAGACTTCACCCAAACCACAGCACAAGTGTGACTCTAACTCACAAGGCATGCATCTTTCCTTTGCCACTGGATGTTCTTATTGGATAAGCGTGTCAAGCTTGTAGCTCCAATATGATAAGCATGATTAGATCAGATGAACACAGTCACCTGGGTATGGCCATACACTTTCTCAATCATCTCATCCAGGGGGCCCCTGTAGAACATCACACTCCTTAAACAAGGAGATGGCAATCCTATGTCTATCACTAGTGCCCTAACCTGATTCAAGCTCACCATCCAAGATAGTCTATAATCATTGTCTTTCAAATGATATTGAACTACCTCAAAACAATGACAATCATCATTTAGAAACACAAGTGATCTCAAGTCAGAGGAAATGTGCCACTTGTTGCAATCAAGGAATATTCACATTGTGACAAACAACTGAATATCCTAGTAGGGTCTGTCCAGTACATCCAATGTACCCATGAGTCTACACCTTATTCCATGCTCGAAGCATCCTATAAGATTAGAACACATATTAGTCTCAATCATATCAAGGCTGTCTCATGTTCACCAAGATATCTCGACTAAGGACATAAAGCTTGTCAGCCTAGCTGAACAGCTTTGAGACATTATTCAGAAGTACACTTATTACAGCAGACAAGGTAACAAACTGAATAACAACCATGCCTTTATAAACAGAAGAGTTTATTACATGATACTGTTACAATCCCAAGGCCTCAAACATTAGCCTAAGGGCATACCCCAACAATCTCCCACTTGCACTTAATCTAATGGTTGAGAAATCTCAAACCCATATTATTACAGTGCTTCTCATGCTTCTGCTGCGCCAGAGGCTTGGTAAGCGGGTCTGCCAGATTGTCATCTGTATGAACCTTGCATATTTTGATCTCGCCACGTTCAATGATCTCCCGGATCAAATGAAACCGTCTCTGTATGTGCTTGGACTTCTGGTGCGACCGTGGTTCCTTTGCTTGTGCGATTGCTCCAGTGTTATCACAGAAGATAACCAAAGGATCTGCACTCGAAGGAACGACACCAAGTTCCCGTAAGAACTTACGAATCCAGACTGCCTCCTTGGATGCTTCCGAGGCTGCAACATACTCGGCTTCTGTTGTGGAATCAGCAACAGTTGACTGTTTGAAACTCTTCCACACCACTGCTCCACCATTCAAGCTAAAAACATAGCCTGATTGCGATCGGAAATCATCCTGGTCCGACTGGAACGAAGCGTCAGTATATCCTTCAATACTGAGTTCTTCCTGACCACCATATATCAAGAACATATCTTTGGTCCTCCGCAGATATTTTAAAATGTTCTTGACTGCAATCCAGTGTGCCATACCTGGATTACTTTGGAACCGACTGGTCACGCTTAACCCGTAAGCGACGTCTGGGCGAGTACACAACATCGCATACATAATGGATCCAATAGCCGAAGCATAAGGCGTATTGTCCATTTCATCTTTCTCAGTCTGTGTTTGCGGACACTGACTCTTCGAAAGATTCAGACCATGTCTGACTGGAAGATATCCTCGTTTAGAATTCTCTAAATGAAATCTCTCCAGGACTTTATCGATGTAAGTACTCTGGCACAACCCAAGAAGCCTCTTAGATCTATCCCTGTAGATCTTCACACCTAATACATAGGCTGCTTCTCCTAGATCTTTCATCTGGAAACATTTCCTTAGCCATGCCTTAACCGCATGCATTTCAGGAATGTCATTTCCAATGATCAAGATATCATCGACGTAGAGGACTAGGAATGTAATTACGCTCCCACTAAACCTCTTATATACACACGGGTCATCCTCGTTCTTGATGAAACCAAATTCAGTAACTGATTCATCAAAACGAATATTCCAGCTTCTTGATGCTTGTTTAAGTCCATAAATAGACTTCTTTAACTTGCATATTTTATGACGATCTGATGGATTAGTGAAACCCTCAGGTTGTGTCATATACACATCCTCGTCCAGATTTCCATTAAGGAAAGCTGTCTTCACATCCATCTGCCAGATCTCATAATCATAATATGCAGCTATCGCGAAAAGAATCCGAATAGACTTAAACATGGCCACAGGTGAGAAAGTTTCATCATAATCTATCCCGTAGATTTGTTTGAAACCTTTCGCAACTAGCCTGCCTTTATAGGTAACCACGTTACCATCCATGTCAATCTTCTTCTTGAAGATCCATTTACAGCCTATAGGGATTACTCCCGGAGGCGGATCAACCAAATCCCAGACTTGGTTATCTGACATGGAGTCCATCTCGGCTCGCATAGCTTCAAGCCATCTAGCTGACTCCGGTCCACTGACCGCATCCGCATAAGTGAGGGGTTCATCATTATCAATGATGTAGACTCCGTCATAGCGCTCAGGCTGTCGACGGATCCTTCCCGATCTTCGCGGTTCCCGTGATATCTGAGCCTCAGGTTGTTCAGTAACCTGATCTACCGGCTCAGGCTCATCCAACTGTGCTTGACTACTTTGCCCTTCCTCTGGATTCTCATCCAGCTTTATTTCTCTCCCACTGGCCTCTTGCAGAAGAAACTCCTTCTCAAGAAATATAGCCGTCCGAGCAACAAATACTTTGTTCTCCTTGGGATCGTAGAAATAATAACCCTTAGTTTCCTTAGGGTAACCGACAAAGATGTATTTCTCAGATCTGCTCTCCAGTTTCCCAGAGGCGAGCTTTTTGACATAAGCCTCGCAACCCCAGATCCTGATAAATGTCAAACTTGGCTGTTTCCCATACCATAACTCATATGGCGTCTTTGAAACTGCCTTGGATGGCACTCGGTTTAGTACCTTTGCAGCTGTTTCCAGTGTAAAACCCCAAAAGGAGTATGGAAGAGTAGCCTGACTCATCATAGAACGAACCATATCAAGTAACGTTCTATTTCTCCTCTCGGACACACCATTCCATTGTGGTGTTCCTGGCGGAGTGAGCTGTGAGATAATCCCACACTCTTTCAGATAGTCAGTTAACGCATGACTTAGGTATTCTCCACCTCGATCTGAGCGAAGTGTCTTGATATTTCGGCCTAGCTGATTTTGTACTTCATTCTTGAACTCTTTGAACTTGTCAAAAGATTCACTTTTATGTCTCATCAGATAGACATAACCATACCTACTGAAATCATCAGTAAAGGTAATGAAGTACTGATAGCCACCTCTGGCATGTTTACTAAATGGCCCACACACATCACTGTGTATAAGGTCAAGTAAACCTGAAGCCCTTTGACCTTTGTGAGGAAAAGGTGACTTCGTCATTTTACCCATTAAACAAGCCTTGCATGTATCAATCTCCACATAGGAGAATGATCCCAGCAGTCCATGATCATGCAACCGCTTAATGCGCTTCTCGTTTATATGGCCTAAACGACTATGCCATAGCAAGGTGCTGTCATCAGCATACTTGGCTTTCTTATTATCAATATTTTGTATAGAACATTCCATGTCCAACATGAACAACCCATTGTTAATTGAACCAGTAGCATACACAATATTATCTAGAGTGTTGGGGTATGCCCTTAAGGCTAATGTTTGAGGCCTGTGGGAATGTATCTGTATCATGTAATAAACTGTTATGTTTATAAAGGCATGGTTATTATTCGGTTGTTTACATTGTCTGCTGCAATATATGTTCTTCTGAATAATGTCTCAAAGCTGTTCAGCTGGGCTGACATGCTATTATGTCCTTAGTCGATGTATCTTGGTGAACATGAGACAGCCTTGATATGGTTAAGACTCATATGTGTTCTAATCTTATAGGATGCTTCGAGCATGGAATAAGATGTAGACTCATGGGTACATTGGATGTACTGACAGACCCTACTAGGATGTTCAATTGTTTGTCACAATGTGAATGTTCCTTGATTAAGACAAGTGGCACATTTCCTCTGACTTGAGATCACTTGTGTTTTCTAAATGATGATTGTCATTGTTTTGAGATGGTTCAATATCATTTGAAACATAATGATTATAGACTATCTTGGATGGTGAGCTTGAGTCAGGTTAGAGCACTAGTGATAGACATAGGATTGCCGTCTCCTTGTTGAAGGAGTGTGATGTTCTAAAGGGGCCCCCTGGATGAGATGATTGAGAAAGTGTATGGCCATACCCAGGTGACAGTGTTCATCTGTTCTAATCATGCTCATCATATTGGAGTTACGAGCTTGACAGGCTTGTCCAATAAGAACATCCAGTGGTAAAGGAAATATGCATGCCTTGTGAATTGATTCACACTTGTGCTGTTTTTGAGTGTAGTCTTGGAAGACTCTTTCCTTGATATCGGGAGACAGTGATGTGTTGCTAGATACCCCTCACTGATCGTGATAATGTGAATTATCGTTACCGACGTTTTAAGGAAACCCTCAGGGTCGCACAATTGATGATATGGCTTACTTAAGTCAGATCGTGTGGACTGAATTGTTCAGGTTCAGTTTAAAGGGATTTAATCTCTGATTGTAAGTGAGATCTAGTCTGATCATGTTTGATTAATTAGGGCTTGAGATCGGTAAGCTTCGATCGAGAGAATGGATGCTAGATCGGTCAGATCAGGAGCATCAAAGAGATCAACGGTTAGATCTGGAACCTTAGGGTTTTAATGTGATCTAGGCCATGTCGATTGGTTTATTTGGTTATTGAACCAAAATTAAATTGAACCAAAATGGTTCAAGACTAGGCGACAAGTTCACTTAGCGTGAACATGTTGGGCGGTGAGTGGTGCTATTTTTAGCAACCATGACTCTCACGTTCGAATAGAGGGGGTTCTCTATTCTCGCCTCTTGAACGCATATTCCTCTCGTTCTTTTTGGGTGACGGCGCCTTGGAGCTTGAGGAGAATTCGCAAAGAGAAAAGATCTCCTTCCCTTTCCATTTCGATCAAAGACTTCTTTGGATCTTGCTAGCACAAGAATCGCAAAGAGGAGTAGGCGACATCAACTGTGTGCGTCACCTCTGGAGAAGATCTGCTTTGATCTTTGCTTCCTAGACGCCATCTTGAAATGGCTATGGTATGAGTTTTATCTCTTCTATGCAATCGAATTTTTATGGTTGATCATATCACATGAAGCCGATCCATGAAACCCTAATCCGCTGCCTAAATGTTTATAATGCGCCATGCTGGGTTTCGCCCCCCTCTAGAAAGGGGTTCTTGCAATTGGTATCAGAGCATTGTTTCATGCTTGTTTATGATTGCCATGATATGTCATATGATCCATGTATGCGCAAGTTGATAGATCTATAGGTTACATGCGATGTCTTATGCTGATAGTTGTAAGATGGCGAAAGTTATTTTCTCTTTTGCGCATGTTGTTGTTTGCGCATGTTCTTGTAAGTTTTCTTAAAACCTTGATCACATGCGCGATTCACCTAGATCTAATGCGCCTACATTAAACCCTTAGATGGGTTATTAGGGTTGAAGTCATCCCCTAGGTCGGATCCAAACAGTCTGATCAGACCATCTGACAGCCTAGATGGGTTGACCAGATAGCACCTTGGCGCATGCTAAAGGTGGCTATAGGTCGACTGCATCAAAGGCGTGTAGCGATGTCTGATTGAGACAACTTGTGAACACACCTGAGTTAGGCCCGGGGTCACGCCCGTTTGCCAGACCTCAGTGTGGTTGTTCAGCCTTGGCGCATGCATGGTTGACCTTATGGTCGACTCAAGTCAGTTAGGACTTGGTGCATGCAAGGGCAGTGGATCTGACTAGGTTGGATGAGTGGATCCCTAGTAATGGACCATTGTAAGGTTGTAGAGCAAATAAGGAAATTAAAATTGATCCCATGGGGTTTTTCAAAAATTTTAATTTTTATGGATCACATGATTGCTGATTGGATGCATATGTTTGTTTATTTAGTCTTATGTGGGCTGCCCGTTATTAATGTGTGCTGTGCTGGGGCCTGCGTGCCTGTATTAAAAATTGTAAATTAATTATTGTGATTTGCGCATCACTGTGTTTTAATTTATAAATGTAAGTGACCTGCGTGTCACTCTTGTCTAGATAGTTAAATTTGTAATTTAATTAGACAAGAGCACAGAGCACACTTGGCAAAGGCGCTTGCAGCAGAGGCTTGACCAGGTGGGAGGTCCAGGGTTCGACTCTGGGACCCAGGCGCAAATTCCTGGTGGGCGCACCTGAGCTGCAGATGGCGCTTAGGCCCTGGTTTGGGCCAGATGGGCAGCTAAAGACCCATGAAGAGCAAATGAAGACTTAAGTTAGGTTAAGGTCTTCTAGGGCTATGGGCTTTTACCACATAAGATTCATGCTTTCTTTTATTGCTTAATATTAGAATTGCATGATTAAATTATCTTCTGCTATCACCATAGGAATTGCATGATAGGCAAGAAGATAATAGACCGTTAAAATCCAACGCTGAAATATCAAGCTCGTAAGCCTTCTGGACGCGAAACCTCACTGTTCTGATTATCGTTGGAGCCGTGTTGTACCCACTCAGTGGGCACGTCCATCTATCTTCAGAGGGTGTGGGATTACACCTGCGTGTTTACAGAGTAGGGATTTATCCCTTCTCGTTGCTCAGCATAGCACGTGGTGGTCCAGGGAGTAGGTCGGGTCAGCTTGACCGTGTTGGCTACATATGTGGAGCATATGGTAGCACATGGAGGCAGCCATCTGTGGGATCAGAGACTGTGTTGTACCAACTCAGTTGGCACAGTCTGCTGGATTGCCCAGATGAAGGGGAATCGCACGGGTTGGCGATTGGCTGGGATGCCTACCAGAAAACTAGTGCTTGTACTCTCTGTGCATCTTATCTCGCCTGAGCGGGACGCGGAGACCAAGTATGAAATCTGGATCCCATCTCACTAAAAGAGTATTACTCTTTCGGGCTGTTTTGCTGGATTTTTCACGCCTGATAAAAAAGTGAGAAAAAGAATCTTTCTTAAGTCCTGATCGATTCTTATACATTGATACTGACCTTGCTGTTCTTGCATTGTTGTAGATACCTGCAGCAACGAACACCATGAACTTCAATGTGCGATCCCTACTGGAAAGGGAGAAGTTTGCTGGGCCGAACTTCTCTGACTGGTTTGGACACCTTAAGATCGTTCTTAAGGCAGAGAGGAAACTGTATGTCCTCGAGATGGCGATACCGCCGCAGCCCGCTCCGAACGCCGCAAGGGCGGTTTGGGAAGCCTATGAAAAGCACGTCAATGATAGCATTGATGTCGCTTGCCTGATGCTAGCGTCTATGACGCCACCGCTGCAGCGTCAGCATGAGGATATGTCAGCTATACAGATTATAGCAAACCTCAAGATGCTGTATGCTGCACAGGCGAGGACTGAACGCTATAATTTGACTAAGCTCTTCTTTCAGAGCAAACTGGCTGAAGGGAGCCCAGTGGGAGCTCACGTGCTCAAGATGATTGGGCACAAGGAGGCTCTAGAGAAACTGGGGCATACCATTAACCAGGAGCTTGCTGTGGACATTATTCTGCAGTCTCTCCCGCCATCATTCGACGCGTTCATTATTAATTTTAATATGAACAAAATCGATTGTACTCCGGCAGAGCTGCTGAATATGCTCTTGACCACTGAGGAGACTCTGAAGGGTAAGCCTTCGACCTCTGTCTTGATGGTTCCTTCAAGGAACAAGAAGAAGGGGAAGAAGGGCAAGGCCCCGGTCAAGAATTACAGCAAGGCTCTGAAGCAGAAGGTGAAGCGGTCCAAGGAATACAGGTGTTTCCACTGTGGCCAGCTGGGTCACTGGAAAAAGGACTGTAAAGCGCTCCAAGGAGATAAGAGGGGAAGCTTTGCTTCTGGCTCAGGTATATTCGTGACTGAGGTCATGTTTTCTTCTTCTATATCATGGGTGTTGGACACTGCATGTGGAGTTCACATTTGTTCAAATGTACAGGAACTCAAGAGAAGAAGGCAGGTGGGACAGCATGAGGTGGACCTACGAGTTGGAAACGGGGCACGGGTTGCTGCTGTTGCTGTAGGAGACTATTTCATTTCTTTACCATCTGGACTTGTATTGGAACTAGACAATTGTTACTTTGTTCCCAGTATAACTAAAAATATTATCTCCATTCCTGCTCTTGTCAGGAAGGGATTTTCCTTTGAATGCAATATTTCAAAGTGTATTTTGTCTTTTGATAATATTGTTTATGCAACTGGTTCAATTAACAATGGGTTATACATGTTGGACATGGAATGTTCGATACAGCAAATTGATATTAAGAAAGCCAAGTATGCTGATGACAGCACCTTGCTATGGCATAGTCGTTTAGGCCATATTAACGAGAAACGCATTAAGCGGTTGCATGATCTTGGACTGCTGGGATCATTCTCCTATAAGGAGATTGATACATGCAAAGCTTGTTTGATGGGTAAAATGACGAAGTCACCTTTTCCTCACAAAGGTCAAAGGGCTTCAGGTTTACTTGACCTTATACACAGTGATGTGTGTGGGCCATTTGGTAAACATGCCAGAGGTGGCTATCAGTACTTCATTACCTTTACTGATGATTTCAGTAGATACGGGTATGTCTATCTGATGAGACATAAGAGTGAATCTTTTGACAAGTTCAAAGAGTTCAAGAATGAAGTACAGAATCAGCTAGGCCGAAATATCAAGGCACTTCGCTCAGATCGAGGTGGTGAATACCTAAGTCATACGTTTACTGACTATCTGAAGGAGTGTGGGATCATCTCACAGCTCACTCCGCCAGGAACACCGCAATGGAATGGTGTGTCCGAGAGGAGAAATAGAACGCTACTTGATATGGTTCGTTCTATGATGAGTCAGGCTACTCTTCCATACTCCTTTTGGGGTTTTGCGCTGGAAACAGCTGCAAAGGTACTAAACCGAGTGCCATCCAAGGCAGTTTCAAAGACGCCATATGAGTTATGGTATGGGAAACAGCCGAGCTTGACATTTATCAGGATCTGGGGCTGCGAGGCTTATGTCAAAAAGCTCGCCTCTGGGAAACTAGAGAGCAGATCTGACAAATGTATCTTTGTCGGTTACCCTAAGGAAACTAAGGGTTATTATTTCTACGATCCCAAGGAGAACAAGGTTTTTGTTGCTCGGACGGCCATATTTCTTGAGAAGGAGTTTCTTCTGCAAGAGGCCAGTGGGAGAGAAATAAAGCTGGATGAGAATCCAGAAGAAGGACAAAGTGACCAAGCACAGTTGGATGAGCCTGAGCCGGTAGAACAGGTTATTGAACAACCTGAGGCTCAGATATCACGGGAACCGCGAAGATCGGGTAGGATCCGTCGACAGCCTGAGCGCTATGACGGAGTCTACATCATTGATAATGATGAACCCCTCACTTATGCGGATGCGGTCAGTGGACCGGAGTCAGCAAGATGGCTTGAGGCTATGCGCGCCGAGATGGACTCCATGTCAGATAACCAAGTCTGGGATTTGGTTGATCCGCCTTCGGGAGTTATCCCTATAGGCTGTAAATGGATCTTCAAGAAGAAGATTGACATGGATGGTAACGTGGTTACCTATAAAGGCAGGCTAGTTGCGAAAGGTTTCAAACAAATCTACGGGATAGATTATGATGAAACTTTCTCACCTGTAGCCATGTTTAAGTCTATTCGGATTCTTTTCGCGATAGCTGCATATTATGATTATGAGATTTGGCAGATGGATGTGAAAACAGCTTTCCTTAATGGAAATCTGGATGAGGATGTGTACATGACACAACCAGAGGGTTTCACTAATCCATCAGATCGTCATAAGATATGCAAGTTAAAGAAGTCCATTTATGGACTTAAACAAGCATCTAGAAGCTGGAATATTCGTTTTGATGAATCAGTCACTACATTTGGTTTCATCAAGAACGAGGATGACCCGTGTGTATATAAGAGGTTTAGTGGGAGCGTGATTACTTTCCTAGTCCTCTACGTCGATGACATCTTGATCATTGGAAATGACATTCCTGAAATGCATGCTGTTAAAGCATGGCTGAGGAAGTGTTTCCAGATGAAAGATTTAGGAGAAGCAGCCTATGTGTTAGGTGTGAAGATCTACAGGGATAGATCTAAGAGGCTTCTCGGGCTGTGCCAGAGTACTTACATCGATAAGGTCCTGGAGAGATTTCATTTAGAGAATTCTAAACGTGGATATCTTCCAGTCAGACATGGTCTGAATCTTTCGAAGAGTCAGTGTCCACAAACACAGACTGAGAAAGATGAAATGGACAATACGCCTTATGCTTCGGCTATTGGTTCCATTATGTATGCGATGTTGTGTACTCGCCCAGACGTCGCTTACGGGTTAAGCGTGACCAGTCGTTACCAGAGTAATCCAGGTATGGCGCACTGGATTGCAGTCAAGAACATCTTAAAATATCTGCGGAGAACCAAAGATATGTTCTTGATATATGGTGGTCAGGAAGAACTCAGTATTGAAGGATATACTGACGCTTCGTTCCAGTCTGACCAGGATGATTTCCGATCGCAATCAGGCTATGTTTTTAGCTTGAATGGAGGAGCAGTGGTGTGGAAAAGTTTCAAACAGTCAACTGTTGCTGATTCCACAACAGAAGCCGAGTATGTTGCAGCCTCGGAAGCATCCAAGGAGGCAGTGTGGATTCGTAAGTTCGTGAGAGAACTTGGTGTTGTTCCTTCGAGTGCAGATCCTTTGGTTATCTTTTGTGATAACACTGGAGCAATCGCACAAGCAAAGGAACCACGGTCGCACCAGAAGTCCAAGCACATACAGAGACGGTTTCATTTGATCAGGGAGATCATAGATCGTGGCGAGATCAAAGTATGCAAGGTTCATACAGATGACAATCTGGCAGACCCGCTTACCAAGCCTCTGGCGCAGCAGAAGCATGAGAAGCACTGTAATAATATGGGTTTGAGATTTCTCAACCATTAGATTAAGTGCAAGTGGGAGATTGTTGGGGTATGCCCTTAAGGCTAATGTTTGAGGCCTGTGGGAATGTATCTGTATCATGTAATAAACTGTTATGTTTATAAAGGCATGGTTATTATTCGGTTGTTTACATTGTCTGCTGCAATATATGTTCTTCTGAATAATGTCTCAAAGCTGTTCAGCTGGGCTGACATGCTATTATGTCCTTAGTCGATGTATCTTGGTGAACATGAGACAGCCTTGATATGGTTAAGACTAATATGTGTTCTAATCTTATAGGATGCTTCGAGCATGGAATAAGATGTAGACTCATGGGTACATTGGATGTACTGGACAGACCCTACTAGGATGTTCAATTGTTTGTCACAATGTGAATGTTCCTTGATTAAGACAAGTGGCACATTTCCTCTGACTTGAGATCACTTGTGTTTTCTAAATGATGATTGTCATTGTTTTGAGATGGTTCAATATCATTTGAAACATAATGATTATAGACTATCTTGGATGGTGAGCTTGAGTCAGGTTAGAGCACTAGTGATAGACATAGGATTGCCGTCTCCTTGTTGAAGGAGTGTGATGTTCTAAAGGGGCCCCCTGGATGAGATGATTGAGAAAGTGTATGGCCATACCCAGGTGACAGTGTTCATCTGTTCTAATCATGCTCATCATATTGGAGTTACGAGCTTGACAGGCTTGTCCAATAAGAACATCCAGTGGTAAAGGAAATATGCATGCCTTGTGAATTGATTCACACTTGTGCTGTTTTTGGGTGTAGTCTTGGAAGACTCTTTCCTTGATATCGGGAGACAGTGATGTGTTGCTAGATACCCCTCACTGATCGTGATAATGTGAATTATCGTTACCGACGTTTTAAGGAAACCCTCAGGGTCGCACAATTGATGATATGGCTTACTTAAGTCAGATCGTGTGGACTGAATTGTTCAGGTTCAGTTTAAAGGGATTTAATCTCTGATTGTAAGTGAGATCTAGTCTGATCATGTTTGATTGATTAGGGCTTGAGATCGGTAAGCTTCGATCGAGAGAATGGATGCTAGATCGGTCAGATCAGGAGCATCAAAGAGATCAACGGTTAGATCTGGAACCTTAGGGTTTTAATGTGATCTAGGCCATGTCGATTGGTTTATTTGGTTATTGAACCAAAATGGTTCAAGACTAGGCGACAAGTTCACTTAGCGTGAACATGTTGGGCGGTGAGTGGTGCTATTTTTAGCAACCATGACTCTCACGTTCGAATAGAGGGGGTTCTCTATTCTCGCCTCTTGAACGCATATTCCTCTCGTTCTTTTTGGGTGACGGCGCCTTGGAGCTTGAGGAGAATTCGGCAAAGAGAAAAGATCTCCTTCCCTTTCCATTTCGATCAAAGACTTCTTTGGATCTTGCTAGCACAAGAATCGCAAAGAGGAGTAGGCGACATCAACTGTGTGCGTCACCTCTGGAGAAGATCTGCTTTGATCTTTGCTTCCTAGACGCCATCTTGAAATGGCTATGGTATGAGTTTTATCTCTTCTATGCAATCGAATTTTTATGGTTGATCATATCACATGAAGCCGATCCATGAAACCCTAATCCGCTGCCTAAATGTTTATAATGCGCCATGCTGGGTTTCGCCCCCCTCTAGAAAGGGGTTCTTTCATAGAGAAAGTACACACTTTGAAATCTTGCATTCAAAGGAAAAACCCTTCCTGACAAGAGCAGGAATGGAGATAATATTCTTGGTAATACTGTTGGGGTATGCCCTTAAGGCTAATGTTTGAGGCCTATGGGAATGTAACAAGTATCATGTAATAAACTCTATGTGTTTATAAAGGCATGGTTGTTATTCAGTTAGCTACATTGTCTGCTGCAATATATGTTCTTCTGAATAATGTCTCAAAGCTGTTCAGCTGGGCTGACATGCTATTATGTCCTTAGTCGATATATCTTGGTAAACATGAGACAGCCTCGATATGGTTAAGACTAATATGTGTTCTAATCTTATAGGATGCTTCGAGCATGGAATAAGATGTAGACTCATGGGTACATGGGATGTACTGGACAGACCCTACTAGGATGTTCAATTGTTTGTCACAATGTGAATATTCCTTGATTAAGACAAGTGGCACATTTCCTCTGACTTGAGATCACTTGTGTTTTCTAAATGATGATTGTCATTGTTTTGAGGTAGTTCAATATCATTTGAAACATAATGATTATAGACTATCTTGGATGGTGAGCTTGAATCAGGTTAGAGCACTAGTGATAGACATAGGATTGCCGTCTCCTTGTTTAAGGAGTGTGATGTTCTAAAGGGGCCCCCTGGATGAGATGATTGAGAGAGTGTATGGCCATACCCAGGTGACAGTGCTCATCTGTTCTAATCATGCTCATCATATTGGAGTTACGAGCTTGACAGGCTTGTCCAATAAGAACATCCAGTGGCAAAGGAAATATGTATGCTTTGTGAATTGATTCACACTTGTGCTGTTTTTGGGTGAAGTCTTGGAAGACTCTTTCCTTGATATCGGGAGACAGTGATGTGTTGCTAGATACCCCTCACTGGTTGTGATAATGTAAATTATCGTTACCGATGTTTTAAGGAAACCCTCAGGGTCGCACAATTGATGATATGGCTTACTTAAGTCAGATCGTGTGGACTGAATTGTTTCGGGTTCAGTTTAAAGGGATTTAATCTCTGATTGTGAGTGAGATCTGGTCTGATCATGTTTGATTGATTAGGGCTTGAGATCGGTAAGCTTCGATCGAGAGAAAAGATGCTAGATCGGTCAGATCAGGAGCATCATAGAGATCAACGGCTAGATCTGGAACCTTAGGGTTTTAATATGATCTAGGCCATGTCGTTTGGTTTATTTGGTAATTGAACCAAAATTAAATTAAACCAAAATGGTTCAAGCATTGGCGACAAGTTCACTTGGCGTGAACATGTTGGGCGGTTAGTGGTGCTATTTTTAGCAACCATGATCTCCACTTGGAGACACTCACGTTCGAAAGAGAGTGCTCTCTCTATTCTCGCCACTTGAACGCATTCCTCTTGTTTTTCCGTGGGTGACGACGCCTTGGATTTGGAGGAGAAATCGGCAAAGAAAAGATCTCTTCATCCCTTTCTCATTTTCGATCAAAGACTTCTTTGGATCTTGCTAGCACAAGGATCGCAAAGAGGAGTAGGCGACATCAACTGTGTGCGTCACCTCTGGAGAAGATCTGCTTTGATCTTTGCTTCCTAGGCGCCATTCGAAATGGCTATGGTATGAGTTTTATCTCTTACATGCAATCGTTTCCATTTGGTTGATCATATCACATGAACCGATTCTTGAAACCCTAATCCGCTGCCCAAAAATTTTATGCGCCACTGCCTAGGGTTTTCGCTCCCCCTAGAAGGGGACCCCCCTTAGTTTAAGGGGTACTTTCAATTGGTATCAGAGCCTGATGTTTCATGCTTGTTTATGATTGCCATGATATGTCATATGATCCATGTATGCGCATTATAATAGATCTATAGGTTACATGCGATTATCTAAGTTGGCGAAAATTCATGATTTGTATAGATGTTATTTTCTCCATTGCGCATGTTGTTGTTGGCGCATGTTTTTGTAAGTTTTTCTAAAACCTTGATCACATGCGCGTTTCACCTTAGATCTAATGCTCCTACATTAAACCCTTAGATGGGTTATTAGGGTTGAAGTCACCCCCTAGGTTAGATCCAAACATGTCTGATCAGACTATCTGACAGCCTGAATGGGTCGACCAGTTAGCACCTTGGCGCATGCCTGTGGTGGCTATAGGTCGACTGCAGACAGGTGTGTAGCGATGTCTGATTGAGACAACTGATGAACGCACCTGAGTTAGGCCCGGGGTCACGCCCGCTTGCCAGACCTCAGTGTGGTCGTTCAGCCTTGGTGCATGCATGGTTGACCTTTTGGTCGACTCAAGTCAGTTAGGACTTGGTGCATGCTAGGGCAGTGGATCTGACTAGGTTGGATGAGTGGATCCCTAGTAATGGACCATTGTAAGGTTGTGGGGCAAATAAGGAAAAATTAAAAAAAAAAAAAAATCGATCCCAAGGGGTTTTTTAAAAATTTATTTTTCCTGACTGGATCACATGATGGTTGTTGCATCTGCTTGTTTATTTAGTCTTATGTGGGCTGCCCGTTTTTAATGTGTGCTGTGCTGGGGCCTGCGTGCCTGGATTATATGTTGTAAATTAATTTTCTTTATGTGATCTGCGTATCACAATTTTAATTAATTTATAATGTGAAAGTGACCTGCGTGTCACTCTTGTCTAGATAGTTAAATTTGTAATTTAATTAGACAAGAGCACAGTGCACACTTGGCAGAGGCGCTTGCAGCAGTGGCTGGACCAGGTGGGAGGTCTAGGGTTCGACCCTAGGACCTGGCGCATATTCCTGGTGGGCGCACCAGAGCTGCAGATGGCGCTTGGGCCCAGGTTTGGGCCAGATGAGCAGCTAAAGACCCATAAAGAGCAAGTGTAGACTTAAGTTAGGTTAAGGTCTCACTAGGGCTATGGGCTTTTACCACAAAAGACACATGCTTTCTTTTATTGCTTTATATTAGAATTGCATGAGTAAATTTATCTTCTGCTATCACCATAGGAATTGCATGATAGGCAAGAAGATAAAAGACCGTTAAAATCCAACGATTAAATATCAAGCTCGTAAGCCTTCTGACGCGAAACCTCACTGTTCTGATTATCGTTGGAGCCGTGTTGTACCCACTCAGTGGGCACGTCCATCTATCTTCAGACGGTGCGGGATTACACCTGTGTGTTACAGAGCAGGGATTTATCCCTTCTCGTTGCTCAGCATAGCACATGGTGGTCCAGGGAGTAGGTCGGGTCAGCTTGACCGTGTAGGCTACATATGTGGCGCATATGGTAGCACATGGAGGCAGCCATCTGTGGGGTCAGAGATTGTGTTGTACCAACTCAGTTGGCACAGTCTGCTGGACTGCCCAGATGAAGGGGAATCGCACGGGTTGGCGATCGGCAGGGACTGCCTACCAGAAACTAGTGCTTGTACTCTCTGTGCATCTTATCTCGCCTGAGCGGGACGCGGAGACCAAGTATGAAATCTGGATCCCATCTCACTAAAAGAGTTCTACTCTTTCGGGCTGTTTTGCTGGATTTTTCACGCCTGATAAAATAGTGAGAAAAAGAATCTTTCTTAAGTCCTGATTGATTCTTATACATTGATACTGACCTTGCTGTTCTTGCATTGTTGTAGATACCTGCAGCAACGAACACCATGAACTTCAATGTGCGATCCCTACTGGAAAGAGAGAAGTTTGCTGGGCCGAACTTCTCTGACTGGTTTGGACACCTTAAGATCGTTCTTAAGGCAGAGAGGAAACTGTATGTCCTCGAGACGGCGATACCGCCGCAGCCCGCTCCGAACGCCGCAAGGGCGGTTCGGGAAGCCTATGAAAAGCACGTCAATGATAGCATTGATGTCGCTTGCCTGATGTTAGCGTCTATGACGCCACCGCTGCAGCGTCAGCATGAGGACATGTCGGCTAGAGACATGATTACAAACCTCAAGATGTTGTATGCTGCACAGGCGAGGACTGAACGCTATAATTTGACGAAGCTCTTCTTTCAGAGCAAACTGGCTGAAGGGAGCCCAGTGGGAGCTCACGTGCTCAAGATGATTGGGCACAAGGAGGCTCTAGAGAAACTGGGGCATACCATCAACCAGGAGCTTGCTGTGGACATTATTCTGCAGTCTCTCTCGCCATCATTCGACGCGTTCATTATTAATTTTAATATGAACAAAATCGATTGTACTCCGGCAGAGCTGCTGAATATGCTCTTGACCACTGAGGAAACTCTGAAGGGTAAGCCTTCAACCTCTGTCTTGATGGTTCCTTCCAGGAACAAGAAGAAGGGGAAGAAGGGCAAGGCCCCGGTCAAGAATTACAGCAAGGCTCTGAAGCAGAAGGTGAAGCGGTCTAAGGAATACAGGTGTTTCCACTGTGGCCAGCTGGGTCACTGGAAAAAGGACTGTAAAGCGCTCCAAGGAGATAAGAGGGGAAGCTTTGCTTCTGGCTCAGGTATATTCGTGACTGAGGTCATGTATTCTTCTTCTGTATCATGGGTGTTGGACACTGCATGTGGAGTTCACATTTGTTCAAATGTGCAGGAACTCAAGAGAAGAAGGCAGGTGGGACAGCATGAGGTGGACCTACGCGTTGGAAACGGGGCACGGGTTGCTGCTGTTGCTGTAGGAGACTACTTCATTACTTTACCATCTGGAATTGTATTGGAACTAAACAGTTGTTATTTTGTTCCCAGTATAACTAAAAATATTATCTCCATTCCTGCTCTTGTCAGGAAGGGGTTTTCCTTTGAATGCAATATTTCAAAGTGTGTTTTGTCATATGATAATATTGTTTATGCAACTGGTTCAATTAATAATGGGTTATTCATGTTGGACATGGAAAGTTCTATACAGAATGTTGATATTAAGAAAGCCAAGTATGCTGATGACAGCACCTTGCTATGGCATAGTCGTTTAGGCCATATTAACGAGAAACGCATTAAGCGGTTGCATGATCATGGACTGCTGGGATCATTCTCCTATAAGGAGATTGATACATGCAAAGCTTGTTTGATGGGTAAAATGACGAAGTCACCTTTTCCTAATAAAGGTCAAAGGGCTTCAGGTTTACTTGACCTCATACACAGTGATGTGTGTGGGCCATTTAGTAAACATGCCAGAGGTGGCTATCAGTACTTCATTACATTTACTGATGATTTCAGTAGATATGGGTATGTCTATCTGATGAGACATAAGAGTGAATCTTTTGACAAGTTCAAAGAGTTCAAGAATGAAGTACAAAATCAGCTAGGCCGTAATATCAAGGCACTTCGCTCAGATCGAGGTGGTGAATACCTAAGTCATGCATTTACTGACTATCTAAAGGAGTGTGGGATTATCTCACAGCTCACTCCACCAGGAACACCGCAATGGAATGGTGTGTCCGAGAGGAGAAATAGAACGTTACTTGATATGGTTCGTTCTATGATGAGTCAGGCTACTCTTCCATACTCCTTTTGGGGTTTTGCGCTGGAAACAGCTGCAAAGGTACTAAACCGAGTGCCATCCAAGGCAGTTTCAAAGACGCCATATGAGTTATGGTATGGGAAACAGCCGAGCTTGACATTTATCAGGATCTGGGGTTGCGAGGCTTATGTTAAAAAGCTCGCCTCTGGGAAACTAGAGAGCAGATCTGACAAATGTATCTTTGTCGGTTACCCTAAGGAAACTAAGGGTTATTATTTCTTCGATCCCAATGAGAACAAGGTTTTTGTTGCTCGGACGGCCATATTTCTTGAGAAGGAGTTTCTTCTGCAAGAGGCCAGTGGGAGAGAAATAAAGCTGGATGAGAATCCAGAAGAAGGACAAAGTGATCAAGCACAGTTGGATGAGCCTGAGCCGGTAGAACAGGTTATTGAACAACCTGAGGCTCAGACATCACGGGAACCGCGAAGATCGGGTAGGATTCGTCGACAGCCTGAGCGCTATGACGGAGTCTACATCATTGACAATGATGAACCCCTTACTTATGCGGATGCGGTCAGTGGACCAGAGTCAGCGAGATGGCTTGAGGCTATGCGCGCCGAGATGGACTCCATGTCAGATAACCAAGTCTGGGATTTGGTTGATCCGCCTCCGGGAGTTATCCCTATAGGCTGTAAATGGATCTTCAAGAAGAAGATTGACATGGATGGTAACGTAGTTACCTATAAAGGCAGGCTAGTTGCGAAAGGTTTCAAACAAATCTACGGGATAGATTATGATGAAACTTTCTCACCTGTAGCCATGTTTAAGTCTATTCGGATTCTTTTCGCGATAGCTGCATATTATGATTATGAGATTTGGCAGATGGATGTGAAAACAGCTTTCCTTAATGGAAATCTGGATGAGGATGTGTATATGACACAACCAGAAGGTTTCACTAATCCAGCAGATCGTCATAAAATATGCAAGTTAAAGAAGTCCATTTATGGACTTAAACAAGCATCAAGAAGCTGGAATATTCGTTTTGATGAATCAGTTACTGAATTTGGTTTCATCAAGAACGAGGATGACCCGTGTGTATATAAGAGGTTTAGTGGGAGCGTGATTACTTTCCTAGTCCTCTACGTCGATGATATCTTGATCATTGGAAACGACATTCCTGAAATGCATGCTGTTAAGGCATGGCTGAGGAAATGTTTCCAGATGAAAGATCTAGGAGAAGCAGCCTATGTGTTAGGTGTGAAGATCTACAGGGATAGATCTAAGAGGCTTCTCGGGCTGTGCCAGAGTACTTACATCGATAAGGTCCTGGAGAGATTTCACTTAGAGAATTCTAAGCGAGGATATCTTCCAGTCAGACATGGTCTGAATCTTTCTAAGAGTCAGTGTCCACAAACACAGACTGAGAAAGATGAAATGAACAATACGCCTTATGCTTCGGCTATTGGTTCTATAATGTATGCGATGTTGTGTACTCGCCCAGACGTTGCTTACGGGTTAAGCGTAACCAGTCGTTACCAGAGTAATCCAGGTATGGCGCACTGGATTGCAGTCAAGAACATTTTAAAATATCTGCGGAGGACCAAAGATATGTTCTTGATATATGGTGGTCAGGAAGAACTCAGTATTGAAGGATATACTGACGCTTCGTTCCAGTCTGACCAGGATGATTTCCGATCGCAATCAGGCTATGTTTTTAGCTTGAATGGAGGTACAGTGGTGTGGAAAAGTTTCAAACAGTCAACTGTTGCTGATTCCACAACAGAAGCCGAGTATGTTGCAGCCTCGGAAGCATCCAAGGAGGCAGTGTGGATTCGTAAGTTCGTGAGAGAACTTGGTGTCATTCCTTCGTGTGCAGATCCTTTGGTTATCTTCTGTGATAACACTGGAGCAATAGCACAGGCAAAGGAACCACGGTCGCACCAGAAGTCCAAGCACATACAGAGACGGTTTCATTTGATCAGGGAGATCATAGATCGTGGCGAGATCAAAGTATGCAAGGTTCATACAGATGACAATCTGGCAGACCCGCTTACCAAGCCTCTGGCGCAGCAGAAGCATGAGAAGCACTGTAATAATATGGGTTTGAGATTTCTCAACCATTAGATTAAGTGCAAGTGGGAGATTGTTGGGGTATGCCCTTAAGGCTAATGTTTGAGGCCTATGGGAATGTAACAAGTATCATGTAATAAACTCTATGTGTTTATAAAGGCATGGTTGTTATTCAGTTAGCTACATTGTCTGCTGCAATATATGTTCTTCTGAATAATGTCTCAAAGCTGTTCAGCTGGGCTGACATGCTATTATGTCCTTAGTCGATATATCTTGGTAAACATGAGACAGCCTCGATATGGTTAAGACTAATATGTGTTCTAATCTTATAGGATGCTTCGAGCATGGAATAAGATGTAGACTCATGGGTACATGGGATGTACTGGACAGACCCTACTAGGATGTTCAATTGTTTGTCACAATGTGAATATTCCTTGATTAAGACAAGTGGCACATTTCCTCTGACTTGAGATCACTTGTGTTTTCTAAATGATGATTGTCATTGTTTTGAGGTAGTTCAATATCATTTGAAACATAATGATTATAGACTATCTTGGATGGTGAGCTTGAATCAGGTTAGAGCACTAGTGATAGACATAGGATTGCCGTCTCCTTGTTTAAGGAGTGTGATGTTCTAAAGGGGCCCCCTGGATGAGATGATTGAGAGAGTGTATGGCCATACCCAGGTGACAGTGCTCATCTGTTCTAATCATGCTCATCATATTGGAGTTACGAGCTTGACAGGCTTGTCCAATAAGAACATCCAGTGGCAAAGGAAATATGTATGCTTTGTGAATTGATTCACACTTGTGCTGTTTTTGGGTGAAGTCTTGGAAGACTCTTTCCTTGATATCGGGAGACAGTGATGTGTTGCTAGATACCCCTCACTGGTTGTGATAATGTAAATTATCGTTACCGATGTTTTAAGGAAACCCTCAGGGTCGCACAATTGATGATATGGCTTACTTAAGTCAGATCGTGTGGACTGAATTGTTTCGGGTTCAGTTTAAAGGGATTTAATCTCTGATTGTGAGTGAGATCTGGTCTGATCATGTTTGATTGATTAGGGCTTGAGATCGGTAAGCTTCGATCGAGAGAAAAGATGCTAGATCGGTCAGATCAGGAGCATCATAGAGATCAACGGCTAGATCTGGAACCTTAGGGTTTTAATATGATCTAGGCCATGTCGTTTGGTTTATTTGGTAATTGAACCAAAATTAAATTAAACCAAAATGGTTCAAGCATTGGCGACAAGTTCACTTGGCGTGAACATGTTGGGCGGTTAGTGGTGCTATTTTTAGCAACCATGATCTCCACTTGGAGACACTCACGTTCGAAAGAGAGTGCTCTCTCTATTCTCGCCACTTGAACGCATTCCTCTTGTTTTTCCGTGGGTGACGACGCCTTGGATTTGGAGGAGAAATCGGCAAAGAAAAGATCTCTTCATCCCTTTCTCATTTTCGATCAAAGACTTCTTTGGATCTTGCTAGCACAAGGATCGCAAAGAGGAGTAGGCGACATCAACTGTGTGCGTCACCTCTGGAGAAGATCTGCTTTGATCTTTGCTTCCTAGGCGCCATTCGAAATGGCTATGGTATGAGTTTTATCTCTTACATGCAATCGTTTCCATTTGGTTGATCATATCACATGAACCGATTCTTGAAACCCTAATCCGCTGCCCAAAAATTTTATGCGCCACTGCCTAGGGTTTTCGCTCCCCCTAGAAGGGGACCCCCCTTAGTTTAAGGGGTACTTTCAAATACTGGGTACAAAATAACAATTGTTTAATTCTAATACAATGCCAGATGGTAAAGAAATGAAATAGTCTCCTACAGCAACAGCAGCAACCCGTGCCCCGTTTCCAACGCGTAGGTCTACCTCATGCTGTCCCACCTGTCTTCTTCTCCTGAGTTCCTGTACATTTGAACAAATGTGAACTCCACATGCAGTGTCCAACACCCATGAAATAGAAGAAGATGAAACCATGACTTCCGTCACGTAAATACCTGAGCCAGAAGCGATGCTTCCCCTCTTGTCTCCTTGGAGCGCTTTACAGTCCTTTTTCCAGTGACCCAGCTGGCCACAGTGGAAACACCTGTATTCCTTGGACCGCTTAACCTTTTGCTTCAGAGCCTTGTTGTAGTTCTTGACAGGGGCCTTGCCCTTCTTCCCCTTCTTCTTGTTCCTTGAAGGAACCATTAAGACAGAGGTCGAAGGCTTACCCTTCAGAGTTTCCTCAGTAGTCAAGAGCATATTCAGCAGCTCTGCCGGAGTACAATCGATTTTGTTCATATTAAAGTTAATGATGAATGCATCGAAAGAGGGCGGAAGAGACTGCAGAATAATGTCTACAGCAAGCTCCTGGTTAATGGTATGCCCCAGTTTCTCCAGAGCCTCCTTGTGCCCAATCATCTTGAGCACGTGAGCTCCCACTGGGCTCCCTTCAGCCAGTTTGCTCTGAAACAACAGCTTCGTCAGATTATAGCGTTCTGTCCTCGCCTGTGCAGCATATAGCATCTTGAGGTTCGCTATAATTTCTATAGCCGACATATCCTCATGCTGACGCTGCAGCGGTGGCGTCATAGACGCTAGCATCAGGCAAGCGACATCAATGCTATCATTGACGTGCTTTTCATAGGCATCCCGAACCGCCCTTGCGGCGTTCGGAGCGGGTTGCGGCGGTATCGCCGTCTCGAGGACATACAGTTTCCTCTCTGCCTTAAGAACGATCTTAAGGTGTCCAAACTAGTCAGAGAAGTTCGGCCCAGCAAACTTCTCCCTTTCCAGTAGGGATCGCACATTGAAGCTCATGGTGTTCGTTGCTGCAGGAATCTACAATAATGCAAGAACAACAAGGTCAATATCAATGTCAAGAATCAATCAGGACTTAAGAAAGATTCTTTTTCTCACTATTTTATCTGGCTGAAAAAATCCAGCAAAACAGCCCGAAAGAGTAGAACTCTTTTAGTGAGATGGGATCCAGATTTCATACTTGGTCTCCACGTCCCGCTCAGGCGAGATAAGATGCACAGAGAGTACAAGCACTAATTTCTGGTAGGCTGTCCCAGCCAATCGCCAACCCGTGCGATTCCCCTTCATCTGGGCAATCCAGCCGACTGTGCCAACTGAGTTGGTACAACACAATCTCTGACCCCACAGATGGCTGCCTCCATGTGCTACCATATGCGCCACATATGTAGCCTACATGGTCAAGCTGACCCGACCTACTCCCTGGACCACCACGTGCTATGCTGAGCAACGAGAAGGGATAAATCCCTACTCTGTAACACGCAGGTGTAATCACACACCGTCTGAAGATAGATGGACGTGCCCACTGAGTGGGTACAACACGGCTCCAACGATAGTCAGAACAGTGAGGTTTTGCGTCAGAAGGCTTACGAGCTTGATATTTTAGCGTTGGATTTTAACGGTCTTTTATCTTCCTCACTATCATGCAATCCTATGGTGATAGCAGAAGATAAATTAAAACATGCTGTTCTACTTATAAAGCAATAAAAGAAAGCATGAATCTTATGTGGTAAAAGCCCATAGCCTAAGTAAGACCTTAACCTAACTTAAGTCTTGACTTGCTTTTCATCATGGGGCTTTTTGCTGCTCATCTGGCCCAAACCAGGGCCCAAGCGCCATCTGCAGATCTGGTGTGCCCACCAGGAATATGCGCCAGGTCCTAGGGTCGAACCCTAGACCTCCCACCTGGTCAAGCCACTTGCTGCATGCGCCTCTGCCAAGTGTGCTCAGTGCTCTTGTCTGATTAATTTACAAATTAATCTATCTAGACAAGATTGACTCGCAGGTCAATTACATTTTATAAATTAAGTACAAGGTGATTCGCAGATCACAATTAAAATTAATTTACAAAATCATTACCAGGCACGCAGGCCCCAGCACAGCACACATTTAACTTGGTCAGCCCACATAAGATGAAATAAACATACATATGCATCAATCATCATGTGATCCATTCATGAAATTAAATTTCGAAAAACCCCATGGGTATGAATTTTAATTTCCTTATAGGCCCTACAACCTTACAACGGTCCATTACTAGGGATCCACTCATCCACCCTAGTCAGATCCATTGCCCTTGCATGCACCAAGTCCTAACTGACTTGAGTTGACCCAGTGGTCAAACATGCATGCGGCAGGGCTGAACGACCACTATGAGATCTGGCAAACGGGTGTGACCCCGGGCCTAACTCATGTGCGTTCATAAAGTGTCTCCATCAGACATCGCTACACGCCTTTGATGCAGTCGACCTAGAGCCACCTATAGCTTACGCACAGGTGCTCTCTGGTCGACCCATCTAGGCTGTCAGATAGTCTGATCAGACCAGTTGGATCTAACTTAGAGGACGACTTCAACCCTAATAACCCGTCTAAGGGTTTACTGCAGGCGCCATTTAGATCTAATGGTAAGCGCGCAAGTCATTTTATTTTTTTTGTAAGATAAACATCAAACACAACTTATAGAAGCGCTACCCATACATGCGCAAACAACAATACATAACTAGTAAAGTTTCGCATGTAGTCTAGATCTAGTAAGATGGCGCATACAAGGATCACAAATCACAGCAAACATATTTATCATGCATAAAAGCCTGCTCTGATACCAATTGCAGGAGTCCCCTTTCAAGGGGGGAGCGCAAGCGTATAAAACCCCTTTCAAGAGGGGGGCGCAAAACCCTAATACATGCACACAGAACACTATTGCATGGGCGGAAATTAGGGCATCAAGAATCGGTTGCATGATATATATGATCAACTATGAAAAACCGATTGCAAATATCAAGAAGAATCATACCATCGCCATTCGTTGGATGGTGTGTTGGAATCAAAGACCGAAAGGGATCTTCTCCCTAGTCGACGCACACACGATGAGGAATGGCTTCTCCTTGTCGTCTTTGTGCTAGCAAAGCTTCAAGGGTCCTTTGCGCGTGGAGGAGATGAGATCCTTTGGGCTTGGCGAAGAAGAACTTCCTCTACACTCGTCGAGAGCTTTGTCACACGAGAAGAGAGAAAAATCGTCCAAAGTGATGAGAGGCGATTGAGCGAACGTTGTAATCAACGTGGAGGCGTTGCTATCCAAAAATAGCAACCCATTACTCTCAACGATTATGCGTTCACATGAAGTGAACCGTAACTCCTTCACCCCATTCGAATCTTTGAACCAAGCGCTCACAAGATGAGCCGGTTCAAATGACTTTGGTCCAAGACCAAATCAGCCCAAGCAATGGTCGATCTTATTGAACCTCAAGGCTCAAGATCACCGTTGATCTCAAGATGCTCCTGATCTCACCGATCTAGCATCAAATCTCTCGATCGAAACTTACCGATCTCAAGCCCTAATCAATCAAACATGATCAGACCAGATCTCACTTACAATCAGAGTTTAAAACCCCTTTAAACTGAACCTAAACAATTCAGTCCACACGATCTGACTTAAGTAAGCCATATCATCAAATTGTGCGACCCTAAGGGTTTCCTATACCTGTCGGTAACGATAACTCACGTTATCACGATCAGTGAGGGGTATCTAGCAACACATCACTGTCTCCCGATAGAAAGGAAAGAGTCTTCCAAGACTTCACCCAAACCACAGCACAAGTGTGACTCTAACTCACAAGGCATGCATCTTTCCTTTGCCACTGGATGTTCTTATTGGACAAGCGTGTCAAGCTTGTAGCTCCAATATGATAAGCATGATTAGATCAGATGAACACAGTCACCTGGGTATGGCCATACACTTTCTCAATCATCTCATCCAGGGGGCCCCTGTAGAACATCACACTCCTTAAACAAGGAGATGGCAATCCTATGTCTATCACTAGTGCCCTAACCTGATTCAAGCTCACCATCCAAGATAGTCTATAATCATTGTCTTTCAAATGATATTGAACTACCTCAAAACAATGACAATCATCATTTAGAAACACAAGTGATCTCAAGTCAGAGGAAATGTGCCACTTGTTGCAATCAAGGAATATTCACATTGTGACAAACAACTGAATATCCTAGTAGGGTCTGTCCAGTACATCCAATGTACCCATGAGTCTACACCTTATTCCATGCTCGAAGCATCCTATAAGATTAGAACACATATTAGTCTCAATCATATCAAGGCTGTCTCATGTTCACCAAGATATCTCGACTAAGGACATAAAGCTTGTCAGCCTAGCTGAACAGCTTTGAGACATTATTCAGAAGTACACTTATTACAGCAGACAAGGTAACAAACTGAATAACAACCATGCCTTTATAAACAGAAGAGTTTATTACATGATACTGTTACAATCCCAAGGCCTCAAACATTAGCCTAAGGGCATACCCCAACACCATCTATATGTTGCATGTGATTTGCAGGCTTCTCCCAGTGCTTAGGCCAAAGCCGGGTTAGACCATAATGGTCACTACTGAATATGCTGGACAACTAGGTTAACTAAGCGGTTAGTATGTTTAGTTGGTTTAGAGTATAGCTCTAGAACCTTGGTTACTCTGTGGTGACACTGGTGTGATGTCTTAGCAATGTACATCTGACTGTTTTATAGGAGTTCAGTGCTTTAATTATTGTTATATGTTGACATGATATGCTGTTACATGTTTTTAAAATAACATGCATATATTTTTGAGTGTATGTTATGGATGGTCGATTTAGACTATCCACTCACTGGGCTGTGTAGCTCACCCCTCACTATTTTCAGGCATAGAGCAGGGGCGCAATTCTTGAGTTAGCATTGGCGTGGATATTATGCTAGTTTGCTGTTTAAGAATTTTTGTGCTTAATTATCTGGGGCCGGTTGTGGCCGAACCATATGAATTATATGAACTATATGAACTATGTGAACTATGTGAATTATGAGAACTTGTGTTGCCAGTGTGGCTAAACTATGTGATATTATGTTGCCGGTTGTGGCAGTTTTAAGAGTTTGATTTTTTGTGTCACCGCGGGCTTTGGCCTGGTTTCGGTGTTTGGTATGAGTTTATAAAAATCAATTTTTTGTGGCTTTGCTTTGAATTTCGAATCGAATTGTATTTATGCCATCGGATTTGATATAACTGTTGCCTTGCATATGTCTAGTGCAAGGATTGCGTGGTGGCAGGTACATTTATGAAATTTGTGTTTCTTGGAGATTGTATGTATGAATTTTGAAAATTTTCATATTGTGTTTCTTGAACTCGGTTTTACCTAGCATGTGAATCGATCTTGTATGACACATCCTGTTTCTTTTGTGATTTGTGTTGCTTGTATGGGGTTAAGATAACGGGATGTTACAGAATGGTATCAGAGCAGTTGGCTAGCTAAAACATAGTTCTGGGGAAAACATGTTTGTGTATTGCTAGACACCAGATAGGTTTATGATTGCTTTCCTGACTTTAGTGTGTGTGTGTAGGAATTTAAAATGGTGCGAACTAGAGGAAATGCTTGCGGTGAGGATGAGCAGCCCTCGAATTTCTCGAGCGCTATTGAGGCTCTGACAGGCATGGTACGGCAACAAGGTGCCATGATAGAGAGGCAAGCTCAGATGCTGCAGCAGCAACAGACTCAGCATCAAGAAGCGCAACAGCTGCTCTTGCAGCAGTTGACTCAGGAGAGATCCCAGACTACTACTCGAGGAGTGGGGACTGACTCTCAGGAGGACACTCACAGGCGCTATGCCTCACTTGTGAGTGAATTCCAGAAACTGGGTCCTAGCTCTTTTTATGGGGGCTCAGAATCAAGTACTGCAGAGAACTGGCAGTTGGTTTTGGACAAGATTTTTCAAGTCATGCGTTGCTCGGATGAGGACAAACTGTGCTTGGCCACCTATATGATGCGTGGTGACGCAGATGAGTGGTGGAAGGGCATGGTGAGGCTTGCTGCAGAAAAACATGAAACAGTAGATTGGCCCTATTTCTTGTCTCAATTTAATGAGAAGTACTTCCCTGATAGCTTGGTGGAGGACCGAGAGGTGGAATTTATTCACCTGGAGCAGGGTGATATGACTGTGGACCAGTATGAGTTACGGTTCACTAAGTTGGGAAAGTATGCCCCTCACCTGATAAACACTGAAAAGAGGAGGGCTACTAAGTTTCTCAGAGGTCTCAGATGGGACATCAGGGAGCAGGTTGGCGCTCAGCACTTGGAGACTTATGTTGAGACTGTTGGGCGAGCACGCACCATAGAGAGATACATATCTGAGAGGAGTTCTAATGCTGCCGCGACTGTGATTCCTGCAATTGAGGCGACAGTTCCTCAGTATGGTAATGGCGGCAAGGGTAAGAAGTACCCTAGGCATAAGGACTACAAGAAGAGCAGGTATAAGCCTTACTCTTACAAGGCACCGCAGCAATCCAGGGATGTACCGCAGCAGTTCAGGGATGCCAGGGATGTAAAGAACAGCAACACTGAGAACTGGACTTGTCATTATTGTGGACTCAAGGGACATCTAATGAAGGACTGTTATAAGAAGAATGGTGTTTGCTTCAGGTGTAAGAAACCTGGGCACATGGTCAAGGACTGCAAAGAGCCTGAGATGCAGCATAGAGGCGCAGATAAGCCTACAGTCCAGACCCGAGTTTATGCCGTGGCTGAAAAGGATACACGAGCTTCCCGATCCGTCGTGGAAGGTACCTTATTTGTATTTGATCAGTTAGCTCGCATCTTATTTGACCCTGGTGCAAATTTATCTTTTGTATCTGTTAGATTTGCTGCATGTTTACCTGTGTTACCTAAGGTGCTGAATTATGTTGTGTCTGTAAGTACTCCCTTAGGAAAATCATTATCTACAGATACTGTTTGTGCTGATTGTGTAGTGCATGTAGAGGATTATGAGTTTCTGGTAGATCTAATCCTTTTAGACATGCAAGATTATGATGTTATCCTAGGTATGGATTGGTTATCCTCACATCATGCCACTGTGGATTGTTTTGAGAAAGTAATCACCTTGAATCTGCTTGATGGGAATCGGATTTTTGTGAGAGGTCTAGTGTCAGACCAAGGACCGCATGTGATATCTTTCCTGCAGGCCAGGAAGTTACTTGCTAGTGGGTGCAAGGGTTATCTTGCGCATGTTAAGGTGCAGGATGATTCTACTTCTGATTTGACTCAGATGGCGGTGGTGAAAGAGTTTCCTGACGTGTTCTCTGAGGAATTTTCAGGCTTGCCACCAATTCGAGAAGTAGAGTTTGGCATTGAGTTGGCGCCAGGAACGGCACCTATCTCCAGAGCTCCTTACCGTATGGCTACTTCAGAGTTGGCCGAGCTTAAGAAACAACTGGAGGAATTGCTAGAGAAAGGGTATATCCGGCCTAGTGCTTCTCCCTGGGGAGCGCCAGTGCTGTTCGTAAAGAAGAAAGATGGAACCCTGAGGATGTGTATAGACTACAGGCAACTGAATCAAGTGACTATCAAGAATAAGTATCCTCTTCCCAGAATTGATGATCTATTTGATCAATTACAGGGAGCGACAGTGTTCTCTAAGATTGACCTGAGATCAGGGTATTACCAGCTTAGGGTCAAGGATGAGGATATATTTAAGACTGCTTTCAGGACCAGGTATGGGCATTTTGAATTCCTAGTTATGCCTTTTGGACTGACGAATGCACCTGCTGTCTTCATGGATTTGATGAACAGGGTGTTTCACGAATTACTTGACTCTTGTGTGGTAGTCTTTATAGATGATATCTTGGTGTACTCTCGGACTACTTCAGATCATGTCAGTGACTTGCGTAGAGTGCTAGAGATTCTGAGGAAAAACCGATTATATGCCAAGGCTAGTAAGTGTGAGTTCTGGCTAGAAAAGATCAGTTTCCTTGGACATGTGATTTCTGGTCAGGGGGTGTCTGTGGATCCAGTTAAAGTACAAGCCATCCTCAATTGGGGAAGACCGACTAGTGCCACTGAGATCAGAAGTTTCCTGGGTTTAGCAGGTTACTACCGGAGGTTTGTTGAGGGATTCTCCAAGCTGGCGGGTCCTTTAACTAAATTGACCAGAAAGGAGGCCAAATTTATTTGGGATGACAAGTGTGAAGAAAGCTTTCAAGAGCTGAAGAGAAGGTTGACTAGTACACCGATCCTCATTATTCCTAGTGATGGGGAAAGGTTTACTGTTTATACGGATGCTTCAGGCAAAGGGTTGGGTTGTGTCTTGATGCAGAAGGGTTCTGTGGTAGCCTATGCTTCGAGACAACTGAAGGAGTATGAGTTGAACTACCCTACTCATGACTTAGAGTTGGCGGCCGTAGTCTTTGCTCTGAAGATATGGCGTCACTATTTGTTGGGTCAAGAGTTTGATATGTTCACTGACCACCAGAGTCTCAAATACATCTTCACTCAGAAGGAGTTGAACATGAGACAGAGAAGATGGATGGAGTTGATCAAAGATTATGACTTCTCTATTCAGTATCAGGCTGGAAAGGCCAATGTAGTGGCGGATGCACTGAGCAGACATCCAGTTACTTCAGTAGCTGCTTTACGGGTCAGTGAGTGGCAGTTACTGCAGGAGTTCAGAGATCTCAGGATCAGTGTTACTCCTAGAGTTCAGTCTGGATATGTGGCTTTCCTCAGAGTACAGTCTGCTTTGTTGCAGAAGATCAGAGATCAGCAGTCTGTGGATCCGAGATTAGTTCAGATCAGGGATAGTTTGGTTGCGGGTACAGTTCAGGATTTTAGCTTGTCTGATGATGGTATTCTTCGGTTTCGTGGAAGGGTGTGTGTCCCTAAGGAACCGAGCTTGAGGAAAGAAATATTGGAGGACAGCCATAACTCCAAATATTCTCTACATCCTGGCGTGACTAAGATGTATCAGGATCTCAAGAAGAGCTTTTGGTGGCCGGGTATGAAGAAAGAAGTGCTTGATTTTGTCTCTAGGTGTTTAACCTGTCAGACTGTAAAGGCTGAACATCAGAAACCTGGTGGTTTGTTGCAGCCTCTTCCTATTCCTGAGTGGAAGTGGGAATGCATCAGTATGGATTTTGTGTGTGGTTTGCCCAGAACCAGATTGGGTCATGATGCTATTTGGGTGATTGTGGATAGACTCACTAAATCAGCCCATTTTCTTCCGATTAAGATGACTTATCCTTTAGAGAGACTGGCTAGATTGTATATTGATGAGATAGTCAGACTGCATGGAGTGCCTGTTGATATTGTGTCTGATAGGGACTCTCGATTTTTGTCCAGATTTTGGAAGAGCTTACAGGAGGGTTTGGGTACTAAGTTGAGTTTTAGTACAGCATACCATCCTCAGTCTGATGGCCAGACGGAGCGTACTATACAGACTCTAGAAGACCTGTTGAGAGCTTATGTAGTTGATTGGAGTTCCGAGTGGAACCGGGATCTATCTTTGATAGAGTTCACTTATAATAATAGCTTCCACTCCAGTATTCAGATGGCTCCTTATGAGGCTTTGTATGGAAGAAGGTGTAGGACTCCCTTGTGTTGGGAGGAAACTGCAGTTCAGGAGACTACTGATAAGGTCAGAGAGATTCAGGATAAATTGAAGATTGCTCGGGACAGACAGAAGAGTTATGCTGATGACCGTCGTCGTTCCCTGGAGTTTACGGTAGGGGATCATGCTTTCTTAAAAGTGTCACCTACTAAGGGTGTTATGAGGTTTGGCAAAAAGGGCAAGTTGAGCCCTAGGTTTGTAGGCCCTTTTGACATTATTGAGAGAATTGGTCCAGTGGCTTACCGGTTAGCTTTACCTCCTGCTATGGATCATGTGCATAATGTGTTCCATGTTTCTGTTTTGAGGAAATATCATCCTGATCCATCTCATGTATTGGAGTTGGAACCTCTTCAGATTCAGAGTGATTTGACCTTTGAGGAAAGACCTCTCCGGATTGTAGATAGAAAGGATAAAGTTCTGAGGAACAAGACTATACCTTTGGTAAAGGTTATTTGGGGAAATCAGTCGGTTGAGGAGGCGACATGGGAGACTGAAGCTGATATGAAGAAGTTTTATGCTTATCTTTTTGATGATGTGAATGCTGAGCTTTAGAGGACTAAAGCTTTATAAGGAGGGAGGGATGTAAGATCCAAGGATCTTAAGTCCTGGTAAGTATTATTTTTGATTTAAATAAAATCATTGACTGTGGATGTTAATGTTAACTAATTAACTAGCTTATTGGATGTTAATTTTCAGTTAATTAATTAGAGTTTATTGCTTGTTAATTTGAGTTAGTTAATTGTTAATTAATTAGAGTTTATTGGTTGTCAAATTAATTAGAGCTTGTTGGTTAATTAATTAGACTTAAATTCTTATTGGATTTCGGTTAAGTGAATGGTTAGTTAATGGCTAAAATTATGGGTTATTGGGTTTGCAATGAAATTAAATGATATTGGGTTTAAAATTTGAATTACTGGATTATAAACCTTATTGGAATCAACTAGTTAACGGGTTTTAATAATTAATTAACCGAAAATTGTATTAGTGTTTAGGGTAAGAAATTAGGCGTTTTGGCATTTTTTTGGCTTGGAGAAAAATTAAGGTGGCGGCTTGAAGAGATTGGCGACGGCTTGGAGGCTTGGAGGCGAAAATTCTTCTTCCTCTTCCTTTTCTCCCTTTGGCCGGCGTCTTGGTGTTTGGAGGCGTTCCTTGTCCATTGTTGGCGTCTTCCTAGGAGTATTTCAAAGCCTTAGACGAATTCTTGTGGAAGTTTTCACCTTGGTATTCACGGTTAAGAGGTGAGTGGGGTGTCTAATTGATTTCTATCTATTTGTTTGTGTTAAAAGATGTGTTAGATGATACATTTGCTTGTTGGAAACCTTACCATGCTAAAACCGAAATTCAAGACTTCACCATGATGAAAACCGAATTTTGTAAAGGTGATTATATGATGAAAACCGAATTTTGTAAAGGTGATTATATCATGAAAACCGAATTTTGTAAAGGGGATTATATGATGAAAACCGAATTTAAGGTATTAGATGTTTCTTCATGTGAAAAACCAAAAATTGCAAGGATGTATATATCATGAAAAAAAAACCGAAAGGAAATTCTTGCTAACTAGGGTTTCACTTTTGAAATAGATAATATGCTTGAAATCGTGGGCTATATGTGTTGTAATTTTAATCCTATGTAATGTATTCTTAAATGGTTAACTAGGGTTTAAATTTATATATATGTTGTATTTTAATCCTATGTTAAATTTTTGAATGCCCTGATAATTGCCAGTAATGCTAATAATTTTATGGTCATGTATTTTGTTTGAGAAATTTGGGTGATAACATAGCAAGGTTAGACTGAACTAATCAGCATGAAACCTAAGGACTACACTTCTCTGTGATTTTTGAATATTATGTGATTTTTGAATATTCTGTGATTTTTGAATATTATGTGATTTTGAATATTATGTGATTTATGAATATCATGTGGTTATGGGATTTTCGAATATTATGTATTATGGTCATGGAATGGATAGGGCTAAGGCTAAGTGTTACCTTAAACTCAAGGGGATAGTCTATATGTGATATGTTAAGGGTTTGAATTTCAACCCTGTATTGTGATATGTGAGGGGGTTGTTGTTCAGCCTGCCTAATGTGATTATTGTGATATGTGAGGGGGTTGTTGTTCAGCCTGCCTGTTGTGATTATTGTGATGACTATCCTAGAGTCTAGTTGACACTTAGGAGTCCACCGTTGTGAAATAAGATATAAGATGTGTTTGTGTTGTCCAGTAGGAACCCTTTGGGAGAACGGGTGATATAAGACGCAAAGTGCCATGTCTTGGTCAGACAGGGGCCACCTCTTGATGTCATCACTCTTAGACGCTTAGATTTTTGTGTTATGGGGTGATCGTAGAGCAAAGTGCCACGTCGTGACCTGGCGGGGGCCACCTCTTGAATCTACACACCGTCCATCTATATGTTGCATGTGATTTGCAGGCTTCTCCCAGTGCTTAGGCCAAAGCCGGGTTAGACCATAATGGTCACTACTGAATATGCTGGACAACTAGGTTAACTAAGCGGTTAGTATGTTTAGTTGGTTTAGAGTATAGCTCTAGAACCTTGGTTACTCTGTGGTGACACTGGTGTGATGTCTTAGCAATGTACATCTGACTGTTTTATAGGAGTTCAGTGCTTTAATTATTGTTATATGTTGACATGATATGCTGTTACATGTTTTTAAAATAACATGCATATATTTTTGAGTGTATGTTATGGATGGTCGATTTAGACTATCCACTCACTGGGCTGTGTAGCTCACCCCTCACTATTTTCAGGCATAGAGCAGGGGCGCAATTCTTGAGTTAGCATTGGCGTGGATATTATGCTAGTTTGCTGTTTAAGAATTTTTGTGCTTAATTATCTGGGGCCGGTTGTGGCCGAACCATATGAATTATATGAACTATATGAACTATGTGAACTATGTGAATTATGAGAACTTGTGTTGCCAGTGTGGCTAAACTATGTGATATTATGTTGCCGGTTGTGGCAGTTTTAAGAGTTTGATTTTTTGTGTCACCGCGGGCTTTGGCCTGGTTTCGGTGTTTGGTATGAGTTTATAAAAATCGATTTTTTGTGGCTTTCCTTTGAATTTCGAATCGAATTGTATTTATGCCATCGGATTTGATATAACTGTTGCCTTGCATATGTCTAGTGCAAGGATTGCGTGGTGGCAGGTACATTTATGAAATTTGTGTTTCTTGGAGATTGTATGTATGAATTTTGAAAATTTTCATATTGTGTTTCTTGAACTCGGTTTTACCTAGCATGTGAATCGATCTTGTATGACACATCCTGTTTCTTTTGTGATTTGTGTTGCTTGTATGGGGTTAAGATAACGGGATGTTACAGTGTTGTACCTACTCAGTGGGCACGTCCATCTATCTTCAGACGGTGTGTGATTTCACCTGCGTGTTACAGAGAAGGGATTTATTGCTTCTCGTTGCTCAGCATAGCACGTGGTGGTCCAGGGAGTAGGTCAGGTCAGCTTGACCATCTAGGCTACTTATGTGGCGCATATGGTAGCTATATGGAGGCAGCCATCTGCAGGATCAGAGACTGTGTTGTACCAACTCAGTTGGCACAGTCGGCTGGATTGCCCAGATGAAGGGGAATCGCACGGGTTGGCGATTGGCAGGGACTGCCTACCAGAAATTAGTGCTTGTACTCTCTGTGCATCTTATCTCGCCTGAGCGGGACGCGGAGACCAAGTATGAAATCTGGATCCCATCTCACTAAAAGAGTGTTACTCTTTCGGGCTGTTTTGCTGGATTTTTCAGCCAGATAAAATAGTGAGAAAAGAATCTTTCTTGAGTCCTAGATTGATTCTAAACATTGATACTGACCTTGCTGTTCTTGCATTGTTGAAGATTCCTGCAACAACGAACACCATGAGCTTCAATGTGCGATCCCTGCTGGAAAGGGAGAAGTTTGCTGGGCCAAACTTCTCAGACTGGTACGGACACCTTAAGATTGTTCTTAAGGCAGAGAGGAAACTGTATGTCCTCGAGACGGCTATACCGCCTCAACCCGCTGCGAACGCCGCAAGGGCGGTTCGCGATGCCTATGAAAAGCATGTCAATGATAGCATTGATGTCGCTTGCCTGATGCTAGCGTCTATGACGCCACAGCTGCAGCGTCAGCATGAGGATATGTCTGCTATAGAAATTATAGCAAACCTCAATATGCTGTATGCTGCACAGGCGAGGACTGAACGCTATAATCTGACCAAGCTTTTCTTTCAGAGCAAACTGACTGAAGGGAGTCCAGTGGGAGCTCATGTGCTCAAGATGATTGGGCACAAAGAGGCTCTAGAAAAACTGGGGCATACCATCAATCAGGAGCTTGCTGTAGACATTATTCTGCAGTCTCTCCCGGCCTCCTTCGATGCGTTCATTATTAATTTTAATATGAACAAGATCGACTGTACTCCGGCAGAGTTGCTGAATATGCTCTTGACTACAGAGGAGACTCTGAAGGGAAAGCCTTCAACCTCTGTCTTGATGTTCCCTTCCAGGAACAAGAAGAAGGGGAAGAAGGGCAAGGCCCCTGTCAAGAACTACAGCAAGGCTCTGAAACAAAAGGTGAAGCGGTCGAAGGACAACAGGTGTTTCCACTGTGGCCAGCTGGGTCACTGGAAAAAGGACTGTAAAGCGCTCCAAGGAGACAAGAAGGGAAGCATCGCTTCTGGCTCAGGTATATTTGTGACTGAGGTCATGATATCTTCTTCTTCTATTTCATGGGTGTTGGACACTGCATGTGGAGTTCACATTTGTTCAAATGTACAGGAACTCAAGAGAAGAAGACAGGTGGGACAGCATGAGGTGGACCTACTGTAACATCCCTCAAATCACACCCCACACGCATACAGTAAAATACGGGGTTTTAAAAATTTTTACTCTTCCATTAAAACATAAGAAGAAAGCGGCATCGAAGGACATTACTACGGAACTGAAAACCGTACAGAACTGAGTAGGATCGATTACTAGGAAATAGAAATCCGGAAATCCAAAAGAAAAATCCGGCAGCAAGTATACTAAGTTACTGCTGCACAGACCCACATATCCTGGAACAAAACAAATGTCCACACTACACATATGTGGAGAACACAATTGTCAGAAATATTGCAGAAACGGATTATTCAGATACCAAATACAACAAAAATTCGGTCACACAGCTCAAAGTATTCCGACTACAATAAATCTCAAATCGGACATTTCAGAATAATAACAATTTCAATTCTCATGAATCCAAAACTCGTATCCAACAATTAAAACGAGACAATTATAACATAATATAATATCCTGAAAACAGGCATAAGCCCTCAGGAGATAAAACGTGTCATATAATTAAGTTAGGCACGCAGGCCTGACAGATTTTTAGAAGACAACTCTTAGAAATTAAATAAACATTAGCATCATAGTAAATTCGTTAATTAGCTGTAGCGATCACTGTCCCAATGTCTCACCTGAAAATATTTAAACAACGGGAGTGAGCTAAAAAGCTCAGTGAGTAAAAGACACTAAAAGCCATCCATAGTACACATCAAAAATATCATGCATAAGTTGAAATACATTTTTGTAACAGATAAGATAAATCAACTTAACATGCACACTCATATCAGAAACAAAACATAATCAAATACAGATACTTATAACATTAGGCATCAAGCATGAAGTAGGATATAAGTATACCAACCCCTCCCTACTAAACACACTGCCTAACACATCTATAATACAGATCGAAACAGAACTACAAAAATCAGAACTGACAGACAGAAAATCAGAATTTTCAGAATCCAAACGGATAGTCTACATCGGAAACAGAAAGGCCACAGAAGGCCTGATGACCACAGAAGGTCTGACCCCACCTCCGCCGAGGACGAGACATGCATGCATATCAGAAACAGAATGGTAGAGGAGGTATCAGTGGGTGGCCCCCGTCTTGTCAGGACGTGGCACTCTGGCCTCCAAAACCCAGAACAGAATGGTAGAGGAGGTATCAGTGGGTGGCCCCCGTCTTGTCAGGACGTGGCACTCTGGTCTCCAATACCCAGAACAGAATGGTAGAGGAGGTATCAGTGGGTGGCCCCCGTCTTGTTAGGACGTGGCACTCTAGTCTCCAATACCCAGAACAGAATGGTAGAGGAGGTATCAGTGTGTGGCCCCCGTCTTGTCAGGACGTGGCACTCTGGTCTCCAATACCCAGAGCAGAACAGAAATAGTGTCTCATGGGTCATAGTAGACTATCAGCACCATTACAGCGCCACAGAAGGAGGTTAAGGACACGGAAGAGTGCTACACTAGGGCATAATTTTTACAGAACAGATCATGCTGAAACGGAGGAGTAGAACTAAATACTACTTAATTCTTACATCATGCCCAACGTGTCTCACAAACAGAAAATGACACACCCCAATATCCAGTCCTTAACAAAATTACAATTTGCAGAAAATCAAAGCTGAACACACTTCATAATTTTTATCATTAACCAGAAGTAATATAGGAGTGAATTCCTTAGATTTCATGCAACTATACTTATTTCATGTCAAACCATTCTATGTTCTCACAAAGGTTATAACACATTCAAAGTTTCAGAAATTTCACGACATATACACAGAATAGAAATTATTCACATAACAAACAATTCAATAAGCCTAGGAATTATAGGGAAATATATATATAGATATTCATTGCAATATTTTTCCCCAAATTTCCTAAAAACCGTGAGCCATAAAATCACTGTAAGGGGCAAAATTTTCAGAATCCTTGCAGAACATACAAATTTCATGAAAATAATTCAGTCCCCTACTACAGATAATTTTTAATTGCACGTTCGTGAAGAAAATTGACAAAAGCCCCAAAATTGACATAGCAGATTTATATTGTCAGATTGCAACATATATTTTTGGTCCAATTTCGAACCAAAGCTAGTCAATATTATATTCAAAATGAAGCTCTCTGAATCTAGTTTCCAATAAAACTGGTTTCGCAAAATTTCGAATTGTAGGCAGGAAGATATAAGGGTTCGAACATAGGTGGGTCAGAATTTCAGATTTCAAGAAAACAGATTCATATATCAGAATTACGACATATATTTCAGATCCAATAACTAATCGAAAATAGGCGTTATGGGAGTCAAAATGAAGCTCTTCAAGCCTATGGTATAATAAAACTGATTTGACAAGATTTCGAGCTATACCTAGGGAGATATGATTGTTCGAACACATAAAGGTCGAAATCCAGATTTCCAGAAAACTGATTTTGTACAGCTAGATTGCAATACAGATTGAAATACGAATACAGTTCGGATATAGTCGATATCATATTCAAATTAAAGCCGAATGTATCTAGTTTCATACAAAATTTATTTCGTGCGATTTGGATCTATATGCCATGAGATATTGGGGTTATAGTACACAAAGGTCAGATTAGAGAATGCAGATTTCAGCAGAACAGGATTTTAAAACCCTATAAATATTTGAATTCAACCCCATACGGATAATCATTGAAATTAACGAATTTTAATTGAATGATAATCTACAATTTAGCGGATTAGACTCCTTAGGATCGAATTACTCACTGAAAAATCGTCCACAGAGAAAAACGCCAAGACAGAGGATCACCAGGAAGTTCGTCCACCACCAGTCTGCCACCACCAGCGTCAGAAATTTGCAGGAGGCGCCAAACACAGTAAGAGGCGACAACCACAGGCGGCTAGGGCAAGAAAACAACAAAAATCGTGAGGGAGAGGAGCTCTTCACGATATTTCTCTTTTTCTCCCACTCCAAACGGATCCAAGATCCAATAACCCAGTTAACTTAAGTGAAAATCGGTTTTAAGGGCTCACCTGGGCTTAACCACCATGCGCCACTCCAATAACACAGAAATATGCGCCACCATGGTGGAAGAATTCCAGGAGCAAAAAGTCAAGGTTGAGGGTTCGAAGCCCCAACCAAAATAATTATTTTTGCCCTGTAGGAAAAAGTCCTACAATTAGGCAAAAATCCCAAAATTTTAATAGATAAAAATACAGAAACAGAATTTCTAACCTTAAATCATAATTCAGAAAAATTGAGGGCGTTACACCTACGAGTTGGAAACGGGGCACGGGTTGCTGCTGTTGCTGTAGGGGTTTATTACATCTCATTACCATCTGGACTTGTACTAGAACTTGACAATTGTTAATTTGTTCCAAGTATTACGAAAAATATTATCTCTATTCCTGCTCTTGTCAGGAAAGGATTTTCCTTTGAATGCAATATTTCAAAGTGTGTAATTTCTTATGATAATATTGTTTATGCTTCTGGATCAATTAACAATGGGTTATTCATGTTGGACATGGAATGTTCTATACAAAACATTGATAATAAGAAAGCCAAGTATGCTGATGACAGCACCTTGCTATGGCATAGTCGTTTAGGCCATATTAACAAGAAACGCATTAAGCGGTTGCATGATCATGGACTGCTGGGATCATTCTCCAATGAGGAGATTGATACATGCAAAGCTTGTTTAATGGGTAAAATGATGAAGGCTCCTTTTCCTCACAAAGGTCAAAGGGCTTCAGGTTTACTTGACCTTATACACAGTGATGTGTGTGGGCCATTTAGTAAACATGCCAGAGGTGGCTATTCATACTTCATTACCTTTACTGATGATTTCAGTAGATATGGGTTGTAGGACCCCTTTCGAGAGGGGGGCGAAACCCTAAGACATGCGTATATGAAAAGCATGGCGGAATCAAGGGCTTCAAGGATCGCAAATAGAAGCATATGATCAACTTAAGGTATTGTTTAGATCTAAGGAGATCATACCATAGCCATGAGCAAGGATGGCGACTTGGAAGTAGAGAACAAATCTGATCTCCTCCAAAGACACGCACACAAGATGAGTGATCGCCCACTTCCTTGGCGCTACTTGTGCTAGCAAGGCTCCAAGGCTTTCTTCTCGAATGGAAGGGAATGATGAACTCTCAGTCGGCCGATCCTTCTTGTCGTCGACCTACACCACGCAAGAGAGTGTGTCATCGAGAGCCAAGGGGAGACGAGAGTTAGAGAAGCGTTTTCACGAACGTGGGGACATTCACCACTTTGGAAACCGAATTCCAAAAATAGCAAAGCTTCAATGTATGCGTTATGCGTTCACATGAAATGAACCTAACGCATATCTCTTCTCCCATATGAACCATGCGCTCACATATGAGCCGGTTCAATGTATTTGGTTCAATGACCAAACCAAATCAGCCCAAGCATTGGTCAAGATAAAATCAAACCCTATGGTTCAAGATCTGACCGTTCATCTCTTGATGCTCCTGATCTCACTGATCTAGCATCAACTCACTCGATCTAAGCTTACCGATCTCAAGCCCTAACCAATCAAACATGATCAGACCAGATCTCACTTACAATCAGAGATTAAATCCCTTTAAACTGAACCGAAATAATTCAGTCCACTCGATCTGACTTAAGTAAGCCATATCATCAAATTGTGCGACCCTAAGGGTTTCCTTTAAATGTCGGTAACGATAACTCACGTTATCACGATCAGTGAGGGGTATCTAGCAAAACATCACTGTCTCCCGATATTAATGAAAGAGTCTTCCAAGACTACACCCAAACCACAGCACAAGTGTGAATCCACTTCACCAGGCATGCAAATATCCTTTGCCACTGGATGTTCTTATTGGACAAGCGTGTCAAGCTTGTAGCTCCAATATGATGAGCACGATTAGATCAGATGAACATAGTCACCTGGGTATGGCCATACACTATTCTCAATCATCTCATCCAGGGGGCCCCTTTAGAACATCACACTCCTTAAACAAGGAGACGGCAATCCTATGTCTATCAATAGTGCCCTAACCTGACTCAAGCTCACCATCCAAGATAGTCTATAATCATTATGTTTCAAATGATATTGAACTACCTCAAAACAATGACAATCATCATTTAGAAACACAAGTGATCTCAAGTCAGAGGACATGTGCCACTTGTTGCAAACAAGGATTATTCACATTGTGACAAGCAATTGAATATCCTAGTAGGGTCTGTCTAGTACATCCAATGTACCCATGAGTCTACATCTTATTCCATGCTCGAAGCATCCTATAAGATTAGAACACACATTAGTCTTAACCATATCAAGGCTGTCTCATGTTCACCAAGATATCTCGACTAAGGACTTAACTGCATGTTAGCCTAGTTGAACAGTACTGAGACATTATTCAGAAGTACACTTATTGCAGCAGACAATGTAACAAACTGAATAACAACCATGCCTTTATAAACATAAGAGTTTATTACATGATACTGATACATTCCCAAGGCCTCAAACATTAGCCTTAAGGGCATACCCCAACAATCTCCCACTTGCACTTAATCTAATGGTTGAGAAATCTCAAACCCATATTATTACAGTGCTTCTCATGCTTCTGCTGCGCCAGAGGCTTGGTAAGCGGGTCAGCCAGATTGTCGTCTGTATGAACCTTGCAGACTTTGATCTCGCCTCGATCAATGATCTCCCGGATCAAGTGAAACCGTCTCTGTATGTGCTTGGACTTTTGGTGCGACCGTGGTTCCTTTGTGATGTAGGGGTAATTCAAAAAGCATGCAAACAACGATTTTCGAAAAAATGCGTTTTGTATTTTTATAAAGTAGAGAAAACCGAAATTAAACTAACGAAGTTTGAAAGTAGTGTTTTTGTATTTTTAATAAGAAATCCAAATTAACTACTTGCAAGAAATAAGATAGAGCTACACTACTTGCTTCAAAGAAAATGACAATAATTGTAAAGTAGACTTACAGCGCGGCCCTTGAGAATAGAAGGACCGTCCTTCCCGTTCTTCACCGGTCCTACTCTGATGGAAGGTGTAGATTACACACAGGGCAATCAGCAATCCCACACAGGCGTGGGTGAATTATAAAACAGATTAAATGACTACACAATCAAAAGTCAAGAGGGAGGCTAGTCCTCCAAATTCTCTTGCTAACACAAGTATGGAACTAACTAAGAGAGGGGGAAGAAGAGGGAAGAGGGATGCGCCAAACTCCTTTCCTTGCGCCAACTCCTACAATTGCGAGGGAAGTGTAGTAAGATGCTCTTAAGTTGTATGAAGAAAGAACACAAGAGGTTAGAACACTTAACTTATAGAATCGCCTTGAAGAGATCAAGGAGTGCTTCCATGTTCTATGCGCCACTTGAGTTGTTGTTCTTGCTTTGATGTTGATAGCTCTCGGCTTGATTTGGATGAAGTGATGATGAGGAGAAGGGGAAGGGAGTCTCGGCTCTTGGAGAGGGAAAGAGGAAGATGAGGGGGTTTTGGGCGACACAAGCACCCTAAGGAGAAGAAGTAGGCGACACAAGCACCTAGGCGACACAAGCACCTTTCTTTGGCTAGGAAACTAGTCAACAATTTTATTTCAACAATGCTTAATGCACATGATGCGATGGGGACATATTTATAGGTGGCTAAGGGATGAGGGCAAGGTGGTCATTGGCCCCTTGCGCCCCTTACAAACTTGGATGAAATTCGAAAATGGTGGCAGGTCATTAAATGGCTGATCTTGTTGCTTCCTTTGGATGTCTTGAAATGGTGAGTCTTTGAATTTCGAATTGATTATCTTCCTTGGAGATGTGGGCGCATATGAGGAGGGAATTTGAATTCGAAATCCTTCCTTGTTGTCTTGGGCGGCAATGAGAAGAAGGAAACAATCCTTCCTCTAATTGTGGATCTAGATGGTGTAATTCCTTGATTGGTGGATCTAGATGGAGCGCCTCCTTGATTGGTGGATCTTGATGAGCTTTTGCTTCCATTTGTTGCTTGAGGGTGGCGCAAATGAATCCATGGGTTGATATCTTCTCCAATTGGAAAGGGCCTTGGAGTGGGGCTTTGAAGTGGAGTTGAGTTAGAAGTCCCCTTTGAGCTAGTTTGAAGTGAGCCTTCCAAAATGGGAATTAGCTCCATGGAGTAGAGTGAGCTAGCTAGCTTGTATCCCTTGAGCCATCTTTAAATGTGTCCAACTACATGCACTAACCTACCATGATATTACAATGCACAACCTACCAACAACATTCATAAAATAAACTACATGGTAGACTTTTGGGTGGAACTAACCTATCATGCCATGCAATGCAAATATGGAAAGTACTAAAAAGGAAAGTGGACTCTAAGTGAAGCCATACCTGATGGGCTTCCTCCGAGCCCTAGTGGATCTTCTAGGAGCTGTGTTAGGCCCTCCATCAATTCTCCCCGGGTTGGAAAAATTCTCCTCAGGAGAATTATCCTTGAATCCTTGGAGCAAATCTGGAGCAGCCAGGGCTAGCTCTGCCTCGGGGAGCCATGCCTCCTCACCGTTAGAGAACTTAACGCGGTAAAATAGTTGTACCTCGTCAGGGGTGAGTCGGGTCTGGTCCTCAAGGATATCCACTATCTCTGGATCGAAGGGGGCCTCTGGTTCTTTGAGTGAGAGAGGCTCCTTGTATGCCGTGAGATCCTCCACGTTAACAGTGGTGGGGATCCCCAAATCTGGAGGCAGATCAAGCACGTATGCGTTGTTGTTGATCTTGCCCACGATGGTGAAGGGTCCCAATCCCTTTGCATCCAGCTTGCGTCCGTGTCCTTGGATACGCTCCTCGCGGACTCGCAAAATCACCTGATCGCCTACATTGAATAACCTTTCTCGGCGTTTCTTGTTAGCAGCTTCGCAATATGAAACAGTAGAGTCTAGAATCTTGCTAAGAATCTCATGGTGTAATTGCGAAATATTGAAAGCATAATCACGAGCTGATAAGGAAGGTTTTAAATTCTTGGGTAAGGCAATCAGATCAATGGGTTTCTTAGGCTGATACCCTAAGTTTGCCTGAAAAGGGGAGAGACCTGTAGTCCTATTGACAACACTATTGTAGGAGAACTCGGCGGTGGGCAAGATTTTGTCCCAAGTGCCGGGGTGTTCACCTACAAGGCTTCTAAGGATGTTCCCTAGTGATCGGTTGACCACTTCAGTCTGACCATCCGTTTGGGGATGATAGGCTGTAGAGAACTTCAGTTTGGTACCTAGTAAGGTCCACAAGGTCTTCCAGAAATAACTGACAAATCGGGTGTCTCTATCGGAAACTATGGTAAGGGGGGTACCATGTAGCCTAACAACTTCTTTAAAGAATAACTTGGCTATGTGAGAGGCATCAGAAGTTTTATAGCAAGGGATGAAATGGGCCATCTTAGTGAATCTATCTACTACTACAAAGATGGAGTCATGCTTGCTAGATGTTCTGGGCAGCCCTAAGATAAAGTCCATGCTCAAGTCTTGCCATGGGGCTTGGGGAATGGGTAGCGGGGTGTAGAGCCCAGCACTATGCTTATGGGTCTTAGTTACCTGGCATGTCCTACAGTGGCTAACCACCTTAGCAACATCCCTGTTGAGGTTCGGCCAATAAAACCTCTCCTCAACCAAGGTTTGGGTTTTATCCCGACCATGGTGACCTGCAGACCCTCCTCCGTGCAATTCCCAAATAAGGAATTCTCGAATTGAGGTCTTAGGGACACAAAGTATAGGTCCAAGAAATAAGAACCCATCCCTAAGGGTGTACAAAGGATGACTTAGGGGGTCAACACTAAGTTCAGCATGTATAGAAGCAAAATCAGGACAATCAAGATATGCAGTTTTCATATTTTCAAAGCCAGTAACTTGAACATGTAAAGTTTGCATAAGTAAAGTAACCCTACTTAAAGCATCAGCTACTTTGTTTTCCTTTCCTGATTTGTGTTTTAGGACAAAGGTGTACTGCTGGATATACTCTACCCATTTGGCATGCCTAAAATTCAACTTCTTTTCAGCACTAAGGTATGACAAAGCCTGGTGGTCACTATTAAGGATAAACTCATTATGAATCAAGTAGTGCCTCCAATATCTAAGAGATTGAACTACAGCATAAAATTCCTTGTCATAAGTTGAATATTTCTGTTTTGCCTCATTGAGTTTTTCACTGAAAAAGGCAATAGGGTGACCTTCTTGACTGAGGGTCCCTCCTATGCCAATCCCAGAGGCATCACAGTCAACCTCGAAGACTTTGCTGAAGTCAGGGAGTCTGAGGACTGGGGCTGTGGTCATCCTTACTTTAAGTTCACTAAAGGCTCGGCTAGCAGGTTTAGTCCAAGCAAAATCGCCTAGTTTCAAACAACTAGTGATAGGGGCAACAATAGTACTGAAGTTTCTAATAAACCTTCGGTAGAAGGTAGCTAAGCCATGGAAGCTCCTAACTTCAGTTAAAGTTTTGGGTTCGGGCCAGTCTAGAATAGCTTGGACCTTAGAGGGGTCAGCTTGAAGGCCCTGCTCAGACACTATGAACCCTAGAAAGACAACACTGCTAGAGAGGAAAGAACATTTCTTTAAGTTAACATAAAGCTTCTCTTTCCTAAGTAGTTCAAGGGTTTTCCTGAGATGATCAAGGTGAGCTTCCTTAGTTTTGCTAAAGATTAAGATATCATCGAAATAAACAACTAGGAATCTACCTATGTAAGGTTTCAGGACCTGTGTCATAAGCCTCATAAAAGTAGAAGGGGCGTTAGTTAAGCCAAAGGGCATCACTAACCACTCATATAAACCATCTTTTGTTTTGAAAGCGGTTTTCCATTCATCCCCTTCTCTAACTCTAACTTGGTGGTATCCACTCCTAAGATCAAGTTTGGTGAACCATCTAGACCCAACTAGCATGTCTAACATATCATCCAGCCTAGCAATAGGAAATCTGTACTTTACAGTTATCTTATTGATGGCACGGCAGTCTATGCACATGCGCCAGCTGCCATCCTTCTTAGGGGTCAAGAGGGCTGGAACAGCACATGGACTCAGACTTTCCCTAATATAACCCTTGGCTAAGAGATCATCTACTTGTCTCTTAAGTTCAGTGTGCTCAGTAGGGTTCATCCTATAATGGGGAAGGTTGGGTAAAGTGGATCCAGGGACAAGATCTATAACATGCTGGATATCCCTAAGTGGAGGTAGACCATTGGGTAAGTCTTCTGGGATAAGTTCATTATAGTCTTCTAGGATGCTTTCTACCTCAGGAGGGGTTTTGGTTTCAGTTTCAGGTGTGGTTTCCTTAATGATAAGGGTATAGAGAGGTTGGTCTTCTATGTATTCCTTAGCAAAGGTTTGGGGTTGGATAAGTTGGATGGTTGGCTTTGGTTGTTTGGGTTCTTCTATCTTACCTTTGCTAGTGGAGGCTCTAAGTTCCTTAGGTAAGGATGGCTTAAGCCTAATTTTCTGTCCATTGTGATTGAAGACATAAGTGTTTGTCCTACCGTAGTGGACAACATCCATGTCAAAAATCCAAGGACGGCCTAGGAGAATTTGGGCGACATCCATTGTGATGACGTCACACCATATTGATCCTTGGTAGGCACCAAAAGTGAGTGGGACAAGGCACCTATGAGAGACAGGAACGCTAGTCTGGTTGACCGAGGAAATACTATAAGGCTTAGGGTGAGGTTCTGCCTTAAGGTTGAGTTTAGTGACTGCTACTTGAGAGACGGCATTCAAACTGCTCCCTCCATCAATTACTACTTTGCACATGTGACCATGGCATTTTGAGTAAGTGTGGAAGATGCTGGTTCTTCGCCAGTCTTCAGTAGGGGTGGGGTTGATCAGGGTGCACCTGACTACTCCCAGAGTGTTGAGGAAAAAATCCTCTTCACTACCACAGTCATTAATTTCAACATTACAGCAGTTAGGGTCTTGATCTAAGTTTTCCTCAGTTTCTACTTCTGGTTCTACATGTTCCTCAGTCATAACCATTATCTTTTTAGGACAGTTCCTTATGAGGTGACCTGGTTGTTTACAGTTATGGCAGACAACTGTGGTTTGGTTTGGCTTGGGTTTAGGGGTTGAGGAGTTAGGGTGTGAACTACTAGGAGAGGGCCTATAGGTTGGTTTAGAGTCAGAGCTTCCTTTCTAATCTTAAGTTGCTGTTGAACTTCAAGGGCTCTTTGGTAAGCTTCCTCTATGGTATCTATTTGGTAAAAGGAAAGTCCTCTCTTAATTTCTGGTTTGAGACCATTCTTGAACCTACTCAGGGTAAACATCGGGGTTTCGTCCATTTCACTCCTCAATAACAGTTCATCAAACTCTACCATATATTCTTCTACGGTTGAGTTTCCTTGGGTAAGGCCACTTGTTTGGTCAAGAAGCTTACTATGAAAGTTCAGGGGAACATTCTTTTCTCTCAGTCTAGTGTTCATCTCTTCCCATCTTGTAATGGGGGGTTGTCTAGACCTTTGTAGGCTTCTTTCTACATTACTCCAATAGAGTCTAGCAGAACCTTCAAGCAGGCATTTGGTGAACCTAACCTTAGAGTGCTCGGGCATCATACTCCATTCGAAGTATTGCTCGAGTTTGGTTGCCCAGTCTAGGTAAACTCTAGGATCAAGGGATCCATTAAAAGTGGGCGGGTTAAGCTTCACAACATGGGCATAGTCATCCCTAGGTCGAGGGTTGTGATGATTTTGGACAGGGTGTCCTTCCCAATCAAAGTCTTGGGGAGTGTTCCTAGGGTTGTTCCTTGGGGTTTGCTGCCTTTGCACAGGTTCCCTAGAGTGATGTTCACTTGGGGGTTGGCTATGAGATCTAGTCCTATTAGACTCTTCTATCTCTTGCACCTTATCATTGAGTTGGTGTAGATTTGTGTCCACATCGTCTATCCTATGGTTTAAGGCTGCAATCATTTCAGCTAAGGTTTCCAAAGTTATGGGTTGGGAGCTTTGAGCCTTAGATCTAGTCTGCATGTTTGATTTTTTTGAAAAAAGGATTTTTATAGAGAAAATAATAGAGCTAGTAGCCAATTATGAAAATCCTTTGTGTCAAACAACCTAGTTCCAAAAATCGCCTAGAAGTTAGAAAATAAGTTTGAAGGCTTGAAATTTCTAATCTAGGAGCCTAAGCTCTGATACCAAGATGATGTAGGGGTAATTCACAAAGCATGCAAACAACGATTTTCGAAAAAATGCGTTTTGTATTTTTATAAAGTAGAGAAAACCGAAATTAAACTAACGAAGTTTGAAAGTAGTGTTTTTGTATTTTTAATAAGAAATCCGAATTAACTACTTGCAAGAAATAAGATAGAGCTACACTACTTGCTTCAAAGAAAATGACAATAATTGTAAAGTAGACTTACAGCGCGGCCCTTGAGAATAGAAGGACCGTCCTTCCCGTTCTTCACTGGTCCTACTCTGATGGAAGGTGTAGATTACACACAGGGCAATCAGCAATCCCACACAGGCGTGGGTGAATTATAAAACAGATTAAATGACTACACAATCAAAAGTCAAGAGGGAGGCTAGTCCTCCAAATTCTCTTGCTAACACAAGTATGGAACTAACTAAGAGAGGGGGAAGAAGAGGGAAGAGGGATGCGCCAAACTCCTTTCCTTGCGCCAACTCCTACAATTGCGAGGGAAGTGTAGTAAGATGCTCTTAAGTTGTATGAAGAAAGAACACAAGAGGTTAGAACACTTAACTTATAGAATCGCCTTGAAGAGATCAAGGAGTGCTTCCATGTTCTATGCGCCACTTGAGTTGTTGTTCTTGCTTTGATGTTGATAGCTCTCGGCTTGATTTGGATGAAGTGATGATGAGGAGAAGGGGAAGGGAGTCTCGGCTCTTGGAGAGGGAAAGAGGAAGATGAGGGGGTTTTGGGCGACACAAGCACCCTAAGGAGAAGAAGTAGGTGACACAAGCACCTTTCTTTGGCTAGGAAACTAGTCAACAATTTTATTTCAACAATGCTTAATGCACATGATGCGATGGGGACATATTTATAGGTGGCTAAGGGATGAGGGCAAGGTGGTCATTGGCCCCTTGCGCCCCTTACAAACTTGGATGAAATTCGAAAATGGTGGCAAGTCATTAAATGGCTGATCTTGTTGCTTCCTTTGGATGTCTTGAAATGGTGAGTCTTTGAATTTCGAATTGATTATCTTCCTTGGAGATGTGGGCGCATATGAGGAGGGAATTTGAATTCGAAATCCTTCCTTGTTGTCTTGGGCGGCAATGAGAAGAAGGAAATAATCCTTCCTCTAATTGTGGATCTAGATGGTGTAATTCCTTGATTGGTGGATCTAGATGGAGCGCCTCCTTGATTGGTGGATCTTGATGAGCTTTTGCTTCCATTTGTTGCTTGAGGGTGGCGCAAATGAATCCATGGGTTGATATCTTCTCCAATTGGAAAGGGCCTTGGAGTGGGGCTTTGAAGTGGAGTTGAGTTAGAAGTCCCCTTTGAGCTAGTTTGAAGTGAGCCTTCCAAAATGGGAATTAGCTCCATGGAGTAGAGTGAGCTAGCTAGCTTGTATCCCTTGAGCCATCTTTAAATGTGTCCAACTACATGCACTAACCTACCATGATATTACAATGCACAACCTACCAACAACATTCATAAAATAAACTACATGGTAGACTTTTGGGTGGAACTAACCTATCATGCCATGCAATGCAAATATGGAAAGTACTAAAAAGGAAAGTGGACTCTAAGTGAAGCCATACCTGATGGGCTTCCTCCGAGCCCTAGTGGATCTTCTAGGAGCTGTGTTAGGCCCTCCATCACTTTGCTTGTGCGATTGCTCCAGTGTTATCACAGAAGATAACCAAAGGATCTGCACTCGAAGGAACAACACCAAGTTCTCTCACGAACTTACGAATCCACACTGCCTCCTTAGATGCTTCCGAGGCTGCAACATACTCGGCTTCTGTTGTGGAATCAGCAACAGTTGACTGTTTGAAACTCTTCCACACCACTGCTCCTCCATTCAAGCTAAAAACATAGCCTGATTGTGATCGGAAATCATCCTGGTCAGACTGGAACGAAGCGTCAGTATATCCTTCAATACTGAGTTCTTCCTGACCACCATATATCAAGAACATATCTTTGGTCCTCCGCAGATATTTTAAAATGTTCTTGACTGCAATCCAGTGTGCCTGACCTGGATTACTTTGGAACCGACTGGTCACGCTTAACCCGTAAGCGACGTCTGGGCGAGTACACAACATCGCATACATAATGGACCCAATAGCCGAAGCATAAGGCATATTGTCCATTTCATCTTTCTCAGTCTGTGTTTGTGGACACTGACTCTTCGAAAGATTCAGACCATGTCTGACTGGAAGATACCCTCTTTTAGAATTCTCTAAATGGAATCTTTCTAGGACTTTATCGATGTAAGTACTCTGGCACAGCCCGAGAAGCCTCTTAGATCTATCCCTGTAGATCTTCACACCTAATACATAGGCTGCTTCTCCTAAATCTTTCATCTGGAAACATTTCCTTAGCCATGCCTTTACGGCATGCATTTTAGGAATGTCATTTCCAATGATCAAGATATCATCGACGTAGAGGACTAGGAAAGTAATCACGCTCCCACTAAACCTCTTATATACACACGGGTCATCCTCGTTCTTGATGAAACCAAATTCACTGATTGATTCATCAAAACGAATATTCCAGCTCCTAGATGCTTGTTTAAGTCCATAAATAGACTTCTTTAACTTGCATATTTTATGACGATCTGATGGATTAGTGAAACCTTCTGGTTGTGTCATATACACATCCTCATCCAGATTTCCATTCAGGAAAGCTGTTTTCACATCCATTTGCCAGATCTCATAATCATAATATGCTGCTATCGCGAAAAGAATCCGAATAGACTTAAACATAGCTACAGGTGAGAAAGTTTCATCATAATCTATCCCGTAGATGTAAGATCCAAGGATCTTAAGTCCTGGTAAGCATTATTTTGATTTAAATAAAATTATTGACTGTGGTATTTTTCTATGTATTGGTTGTTAATAGTTAATTAACTAGAGATTTTTGGTTGATAAATTATAGTTAATTAACTAGAGATTTTGGTTGTTAATTTATTGTAAATTAATTAGAGATTATTTATTTGATTATTGGTTGTTCATGATAAATTAATTAGGATTTATGGGTTGTAAATTATTAGTTAATTAATTAGACCTTATTGGTTAATTAGACCTTATTGGATATTAATTAAATCCTTATTGGATTTGCGCTTAAGTGAATTAATTAATTGGATGTTAATTTAAATTCATATTGGATTTTCACTTAAACCATGGGTTATGGGGTTATTGGATATTAGATTTAAAATTCGAAATTATTAGTTAAATGGGTTAAACCCTTTTGGAATTAATTGGTTAATGGGTTTAAAATTTAAAAACCCAAAGTTTAAGTAGTAATTTCGGCTAGGGTAGAGGTTTTGGCGATTTTTGGCTTGAAGAAAAACCTTGGGCGACGGCTAGGAGGAAGAAGGCGATTTTGGTGTTATTGAAGAGTTCTTGAAGCAATTTTGGCGATTTCTCCATCTCTTCCCCTTTGGCGAATTTTCCTTGGTGTTTGGTGGCGATTCTTGGTAGAACTTCAAGCCTTAGACGAATTGTTTTTGGAGAATTTTCACCTTGTGTTCTCGGTTCAAGGTGAGTGGAATGTCTTGTTTGACCTATGAACTTAGTTGTGTTAATTGATATATTGAATGGATTGGAAATTTTGGAAATTTTACCATGTTAAAACCGTAATTATGCAAAGTGTATGTAAGGTATGAAAACCGAATTTAGGGCATTGTTATTCATGAGAACCGAATTGTATTTCTCCATGAAAACCTAATTTTCCATGTAAACCGAATTGATCTTGATAATTGGTATGAAAACCGAATTTAGATGTTAATTATGAAAACCGAATTGATCTTGATAATTGGTATGAAAACCGAATTTAGATGTTAATTATGAAAACCGAATTGATCTTGATAATTGTTATGAAAACCGAATTTTGATGTTAATTATGAAAACCGAAATAATCTTGATAATTGTTATAAAAACTGAAATTTTGATTTAATTATGAAAACCGAAATCTTGATGATTATTTAACCGAGAATTTGTATGAAATTTAAGGTGTTTTTATAGGGAATTTTGGTAGCATTAAATCATTGAATTTTGAGTATGAAATCCTTGTTATCTAGATATTTTTAGTATGAATTTTGAGTATTAAATCAGTGATTTTATCCCGTTAGTAAGAATACATGTTTTACATTTTATGTTGATTTTATGGATACTTGTTAACTGCAATGTTGAGAAATTGTTTGAGAAATTTGGGTGATAACCTAGTGAGGTTTGACTGAACTAATTAGCATGAAACCTAAGGACCACACTACTTTATATGATTGTTAATATTATGTAATTATGTGATTTTAATATTAGGTGTTTATGTGATTTTTTGGAATATTATGTTGTTATGTGATTTGTGAACATTATGTGGTTATGTGACTTTTGAAAATTATGTGGTTATGGGAATTTTGAATATTATGTGTTGTGTGTTGGTTAGGACTATGGCTAAGTGTAACCGGGTACTCATTGGATAGTCTTTATGTGATATGTTAAGGGTTTGAATTCCAGCCCTGTATTTGATATGTGAGGAGGTTGATGTTCAGCCTGCCTATTATGATTATTGTGATGGGGGTTGATGTTCAGCCTGCCCGATATGATTTTTGTGATGACTATCCTAGAGTCTAGTTGACACTTAGGAGTCCACCTTTGTGAAATATGAAATAAGATATGTCTGTTGTCCAGTAGGAACCTTTTGGGAGAACGGGTTTTGACGCAAAGTGCCATGTCTTGGTCGGACAGGGGCCACCTCTTGATGTCATTACTCTTTTATGTTATGGGGTGATATAAGACGCAAAGTGCCATGTCTTGATCAGACAGGGGCCACCTCTTGATGTCATCACTCTCATTTTGTGATATGGGGTGTCGTAGAGCAAAGTGCCACGTCATGACCTGACGGGGGCCACCTCTTGAATCTACACACAATCCATCGATGTGTTATGGGGTGAGAGAGCAAAGTGCCACGTCGTGACCTGGCGGGGGCCACCTCTTGATTCTACTCACTATCCATGTTTATGTGTTGCACGAGATTTTGCAGCTCCCAGTGCTTTGGCCAAGCCGGGTTAGACCATATTGGTCACTACTGATTATGCTGGACAACTAGGTTAATTAAGTATGGTGTGTTTAGTTGGTTTAGAATATATGTGTTTAATTGGTTTAGAGTAAAACTCTAGAACCTGAGTTTGTTATATGCTAGTGTGTACGTCTGACTGTCTATATGACTTCTGTTTCTTTATTTTGTTATATGTTGACATAATGTTCCTGTTAAAGATTTTTAAAATAATCTGCCTATATTTTTGAATGTATGTTCTGGATGGTCGATTTAGACTATCCACTCACTGGGCTGTGTAGCTCACCCCTCATTATTTTCAGGCATAGAGCAGGGGCGCATTTCTTGAGTGCATTGGCGTGGATAATTATGCTATTTGCTGTTTTAAGAACTTTTGTGCTTAATTCTTGGGGGCCAGTTGTGGCCTTAACATGAATTATATGAACTATGTGAACCATGTGAATTATGTGAATTGTGTTGCCGGTTATGGCAGTCTTATGAGTTTGATTTTTGTGTCACCGCGGGCTTCAGCCTGGTTTCGGTGTTTGGTATGAGTTTATAAAATCGACTTTGTGGCTTTGTTTTGAATTTCGAATCGAATTGTATTTATGCCATCGGATTTGATATAACTGTTGCCTTGCATATGTCTAGTGCAAGGATTGCGTGGTGGCAGGTACCCTTATGTGATTTATGAGATTTGTGTTTTGTGAATTTGTATGTATGGATTTATGGAAATTTTCAGATCGTGTTTTTCTTGAACTCGGTTTTACCTAGCATATGAATCGATCTTATATGAAACATCCTGTATCATTTGTGAATTGTGCCATTTGTTTGGGGTTAAGATAACGGGATGTTACAGTAGATTTGGATGTTTCTCAGAGGTCTCAGATGGGACATTAGAGAGCAGGTTGGTGCTCAGCATTTGGAGACCTATGTTGAGACTGTTGGGCGAGCACGCACCATTGAGAGATACATAGCTGAGAGGAGTTCTCATGTTGCCTTGACAGTGGTTCCTGCAGCTGAGGCGGCGGCTCCTCAGTATGGCAGTGGCGGCAAGGGTAAGAAGTACCCTAAACATAAGGACTATAAAAAGAGCAGGTATAAGCCTTACTCCTACAAGGCACCGCAGCAGTCCAGGGATGCACCGCAGCAGTTCAGGGATGCCAGGGATGTAAGAAACGGTATCACTTGTAGTTATTGTGGGCTCAAGGGACACCTAGTGAAAGACTGTCATAAGAAGAATGGCGTGTGCTTCAGGTGTAAGAAACCAGGGCACATGGTCAGAGACTGCAAAGAGCCTGAGATACAGCCTAGAGGCGCAGATAAGCCTACAGTCCAGACACGAGTTTATGCTGTGGCTGAGAAGGATACACGTGCTTCCCGATCCGTTGTGGAAGGTACTTTATTTGTATTTGATCAGTTAGCTCGCATTCTATTTGATCCTGGTGCAAATCTGTCTTTTGTATCTGTTAGATTTGCTGCATGTTTACCTGTTGTACCTAAGATGCTAGATTATGTTGTGTCTGTCAGTACTCCCTTAGGAAAATCATTATCTACAGACACTGTGTGTGCTGACTGTATGGTACATGTAGAGGGTTATGAGTTTCTACTGGATCTAATCCTCTTAGACATGCAAGACTATGATGTCATTCTAGGTATGGATTGGTTGTCTTCACATCATGCCTCTGTGGATTGCTTTGAGAAAGTAATCACTTTAAATCTGAAGGTTCCCCTAACCAAAGGGGGGCGAAAACCCTATGGTGGCGCAAGTAAGATATGCAGCGGATACTAGGGTTTCATAGGATCTCATACATGTAAAATAATCAACTTTATATGCATGAAAATAAATTCATACCGATACCATTTCAAGATGGCGCCTTGGAAGTAAAGATGCAATCGCCTCTTCTCCAAAGTCTCGCACACAAGATGAAGATGCGCTTATCCCTTGGTGCTCCTTGTGCTAGCAAGGTTCCTTGGAGTCCTTGATCGAGTGAAAGGGATGGAAGAGATGATCCTTCTCTTGGCCGAATCCTCCTCTACCTTCAAGACGTCGCCACACACACGAAAACGTCGAGAGAGAATATGGGCGAGAGGCGAGAATAGAGAGCACTCTATTCGGTCGTGAACAACATCTCCAAGTGGAGATCGTGGTTACTAAAAATAGCCACCACACTTCACTCCAACGTTCACGCCAAGTGAACATGTCGCCAACTCCTCTCCCCATGAACCATGCGCTCATTTCATGAGCCGGTTCACATTGGTTCGGTTTAAGAACCAATCAAGCCAATGATCTAGTCTAGATCTCAAATAAACCCTAAGGCTCCAGATCTGACCGTTAATCTCTTGATGCTTCTGATCTGATCGATCTAGCATCCAATCTCTCAATCGAAGCTTACCGATCTCAAGCCCTAATCAATCAAACATGATCAGACCAGATCTCACTCACAATCAGAGATTAAATCCCTTTAAACTGAACCCAAACAATTCAGTCCACACGATCTGACTTAAGTAAGCCATATCATCAAATTGTGCGACCCTAAGGGTTTCCTTTAAATGTCGGTAACGATAACTCACGTTATCACGATCAGTGAGGGGTATCTAGCAACACATCACTGTCTCCCGATATAAAGAAAAAAGTCTTCCAAGACTACACCCAAAACACAGCACAAGTGTGAATCAATTCACAAGGCATGCATAATTCCTTTGCCACTTGATATTCTTATTGGACAAGCGTGTCAAGCTTGTAGCTCCAATATGATGAGCATGATTAGATCAGATGAACACTGTCACCTAGGTATGGCCATACTCTTTTCTCAATCATCTCATCCAGGGGGCCCTTTAGAACATCACACTCCTTAAACAAGGAGACGGCAATCCTATGTCTATCACTAGTGCCCTAACATGACTCAAGCTCACCATCCAAGATAGCCTATAACCATTGTGTTTCAAATGATATTGAACTACCTCAAAACAATGACAATCATCATTTAGAAAACACAAGTGATCTCAAGTCAGAGGAAATGTGCCACTTGTCATATTCAAAGATTATTCACATTGCGACAAACAATTGAACATCCTAGTAGGGTCTGTCCAGTACATCCAATGTACCCATGAGTCTACATCTTATTCCATGCTCGAAGCATCCTATAAGATTAGAACACATATTAGTCTTAACCATATCAAGGCTGTCTCATGTTCACCAAGATATATCGACTAAGGACACAACAGCATGTCAGCCCAGCTGAACAGCTTTGAGACATTATTCAGAAGAACATATATTGCAGCAGACAATGTAGCTAACTGAATAACAACCATGCCTATATAAACATAACAGTTTATTACATGATACTGATACATTCCCAAGGCCTCAAACATTAGGCTTAAGGGCATACCCCAACAATCTCCCACTTGCACTTAATCTAATGGTTGAGAAATCTCAAACCCATATTATTACAGTGCTTCTCATGCTTCTGCTGCGCCAGAGGCTTGGTAAGCGGGTCTGCCAGATTGTCATCTGTATGAACCTTGCAGATTTTGATCTCGCCACGATCTATGATCTCCCTGATCAAATGAAACCGTCTCTGTATGTGCTTGGACTTCTGGTGCGACCGTGGTTCCTTTGCTTGTGCGATTGCTCCAGTGTTATCACAGAAGATAACCAAAGGATCTGCACTCGAAGGAACGACACCAAGTTCTATCACGAACTTACGAATCCACACTGCCTCCTTGGATGCTTCCGAGGCTGCAACATACTCGGCTTCTGTTGTGGAATCAGCAACAGTTGACTGTTTGAAACTCTTCCACACCACTGCTCCTCCATTCAAGCTAAAAACATAGCCTGATTGCGATCGGAAATCATCCTGGTCAGACTGGAACGAAGCGTCAGTATATCCTTCAATACTGAGTTCTTCCTGACCACCATATATCAAGAACATATCTTTGGTCCTCCGCAGATATTTTAAAATGTTCTTGACTGCAATCCAGTGTGCCTGACCTGGATTACTTTGGAAACGACTAGTCACGCTTAACCCGTAAGCGACGTCTGGGCGAGTACACAACATCGCATACATAATGGATCCAATAGCCGAAGCATAAGGCGTATTGTCCATTTCATCTTTCTCAGTCTGTGTTTGTGGACACTGACTCTTCGAAAGACTCAGACCATGTCTGACTGGAAGATATCCTCGTTTAGAATTCTCTAAATGAAATCTTTCCAGGACTTTATCGATGTAAGTACTCTGGCACAGCCCGAGAAGCCTCTTAGATCTATCCCTGTAGATCTTCACACCTAATACATAGGCTGCTTCTCCTAAATCTTTCATCTGGAAACATTTCCTTAACCATGCCTTCACAGCATGCATTTCAGGAATGTCATTTCCAATGATCAAGATATCATCGACGTAGAGGACTAGGAAAGTAATTATGCTCCCACTAAACCTCTTATATACACACGGGTCATCCTCGTTCTTGATGAAACCGAATTCCGTGACTGATTCATCAAAACGAATATTCCAGCTTCTTGATGCTTGCTTAAGTCCATAAATGGACTTCTTTAACTTGCATATCTTATGACGATCTGATGGATTAGTGAAACCTTCTGGTTGTGTCATATACACATCCTCATCCAGATTTCCATTAAGGAAAGCTGTTTTCACATCCATCTGCCAGATCTCATAATCATAATATGCAGCTATCGCGAAAAGAATCCGAATAGACTTAAACATAGCTACAGGTGAGAAAGTTTCATCATAATCTATCCCGTAGATTTGTTTGAAACCTTTCGCAACTAGCCTGCCTTTATAGGTAACCACGTTACCATCCATGTCAATCTTCTTCTTGAAGATCCATTTACAGCCAATAGGGATAACTCCCGGAGGCGGATCAACCAAATCCCAAACTTGGTTATCTGACATGGAGTCCATCTCGGCGCGCATAGCTTCAAGCCATCTCGCTGACTCCGGTCCACTGACCGCATCCACATAAGTGAGGGGTTCATCATTATCAATGATGTAGACTCCGTCATAGCGCTCAGGCTGTCGACGGATCCTTCCCGATCTTCGCGGTTCCCGTGATATCTGAGCCTCAGGTTGTTGAATTACCTGATCTACTGGCTCATGCTCATCCAATTCTGCTTGAGCACTTTGTCCTTCCTCTGGATTCTCATCCAGTTTTATTTCTCTCCCACTGGCCTCTTGCAGAAGAAACTCCTTCTCAAGAAATATGGCCGTCCGAGCAACAAAAACCTTGTTCTCTTTGGGATCGTAGAAATAATAACCCTTAGTTTCCTTAGGGTAACCGACAAAGATACATTTGTCAGATCTGCTCTCTAGTTTCCCAGAGGCGAGCTTTTTAACGTAAGCCTCGCAGCCCCAGATCCTGATAAATGTCAAGCTTGGCTGTTTTCCATACCATAACTCATATGGCGTCTTAGAAACTGCCTTGGATGGCACTCGGTTTAGTACCTTTGCAGCTGTTTCCAGTGCAAAACCCCAAAAGGAGTAGGGTAGAGCAGCCTGACTCATCATAGAACGAACCATATCAAGTAACATTCTATTTCTCCTTTCGGACACACCATTCCATTGCGGTGTTCCTGGCGGAGTGAGCTGTGAGATAATCCCACACTCCTTCAAATAGTCAGTAAACGCATGACTTAGGTATTCACCACCTCGATCAGGACGAAGTGCCTTGATATTTCGGCCTAGCTGATTTTGTACTTCATTCTTGAACTCTTTGAACTTGTCAAAAGATTCACTTTTATGTCTCATTAAAAAGACATACCCATATCTACTGAAATCATCAGTAAAGGTAATGAAGTACTGATAGCCACCTCTGGCATGTTTACTAAATGGCCCACACACATCAGTGTGTATAAGGTCAAGTAAACCTGAAGCCCTTTGTCCTTTGTTAGGAAAAGGTAACTTCGTCATTTTACCCATTAAACAAGCTTTGCATGTATCAATCTCCTTGTAGGAGAATGATCCCAGCAGTCCATGATCATGCAATCGCTTAATGCGTTTCTCGTTAATATGGCCTAAACGACTATGCCATAGCAAGGTGCTGTCATCAGTATTCTTGGCTTTCTTAATATCAATTTTCTGTATAGAACATTCCATGTCCAACATGTATAACCCATTGCTAATTGAACCAGTTGCATAAACAATATTATCATAAGATAAAACACACTTTGAAATATTGCATTCAAAGGAAAAACCCTTCCTGACAAGAGCAGGAATGGAGATAATATTTTTAGTAATACTGGGAACAAAATAACAACTGTTTAGTTCCAATACAAGTCCAGATGGTAAAGAAATGAAATAGTCTCCTACAGCAACAGCAGCAACCCGTGCCCCGTTTCCAACGCGTAGGTCCACTTCATGCTGTCCTGTAACATCCCACATTCTTAACCCCAAACAAATGGCTCATTTCATAAAAGAAACAGGATGTTTCATATAAGATCGATCATATGCTAGGTAAAACCGAGTTCAAGAAAAACACGATCTGAAAAATTTTCGTAATTCATATCATATAAAATCCTTGAAACACAATTCATAAAACGCGAATCTCATAAATCTCATAAATCTCATAAATCTCATAAATCTCATAAGGGTACCTGCCACCACGCAATACTTGCACTAGACATATGCAAGTTACAGTTATATCAAAACCGATTCAAATTCATAAAATCCATAAAGGTACCTGCCACCACGCAATACTTGCACTAGACATATGCAAGTCACAGTTGTATCAAAACCGATTTCACAGGATGTACAACAAGCCGAAAATCAAAACAAAATCACAAAATCGATTTTTATAAACCCATACCAAACACCGAAACCAGGCTGAAGCCCGCGGTGACACAAAAATCAAATTCACAAGACTGCCATAACTAGCAACACAATTTCACATAGTTCACATGGTTCACATAGTTCATATAAATCATATGGTTTAGCCACAACCGGCCCCAGAAAATTTTAGCATAAAAGTTTTTAAGCAGCAAACATAATATCCACGCCAATGCACTCAAGGCATGCGCCCCTGCTCTATGCCTGAAAATAGTGAGGGGTGAGCTACACAGCCCAGTGAGTGGATAGTCTAAATCGACCATCCATGACATACATTCAAAATATATATATGCAGATTATTTTTTTTTTTTTAAACATTTAACAGAACATTATGTCAACATATAACCAAATAAAGAAACAGAAATCATATAGGCAGTCATATGTACAACTAGCATATAACAAATTCATGTTCACAAACTCAGGTTTTAGAATTTTACTCTAACCCAATTAAACCCATATATTTTAAACCAACTATACACATAACAACTTAAGTTTACAAACTCAGGTTCTAGAGTTATACTCTAAACCACTATACACACCAACACATAATCAACCTAGTTGTCCAGCATATTCAGTAGTGACCAATATGGTCTAACCCGGCTTGGCCAAAGCACTGGGAGCCGCATGCAACACATAAACATGGATAGTGAGTAGAATCAAGAGGTGGCCCCCGCCAGGTCACGACGTGGCACTTTGGTCCCTCACCCCATAACACATCAGAGTGACGACATCAAGAGGTGGCCCCTGTCTGATCAAGACATGGCACTTTGGGTCTTATATCACCCCATCACATAAAGAGTAACGACATCAAGAGGTGGCCCCTGTCTGATCAAGACATGGCACTTTGGGTCTTATATTACTCCATCACATAAAAGAGAAATGACATCAAGAGGTGGCCCCTGTCTGACCAAGACATGGCACTTTGGGTCAAATCCTGTTCTCCCAAAAGGTTCCTACTGGACAACAGACACATCTTATTTCATATTTCACATAGGTGAACATATTTCACAAAGGTGGACTCCTAAGTGTCAACTAGACTCTAGGATAGTCATCACAAAAATCACATCGGGCAGGCTGAACATCAACCCCCATCACAATAATCATAATAGGCAGGCTGAACATCAACCTCCTCACATATCACAATACAGGGCTGAAATTCAAACCCTTAACATAACACATAAGGACTATCCCCTTGAGTTCATAGTTACACCTAGCCTTAGTCCTAACCATCACATAATCACATAATTTTCCAAATTCACATAACCTATAATTTTTCCAAATTCACATAATCACACATATTGTTCAAAATTCACAAGATCACATATATTGTTAAAAATTCACATGACCCACAAATCACATAATAAATACATAATATTTCATATTCGAATATCACATGATATAGTGTAGTCCTTAGATTTCATGCTGATAAGTTTAATCAAATTTTGCTATGTTATCACTCAAGTTTTCTCAAACAATTTCTCAATAATTCAGTTAACAAGCATCCATAAAAATTAACATAAAACCAAAACATGAGATCATACAAACTATCCATAAAATTAACAAAACTAAAACATGTATTCACATAAATTACTTTACAAATTACCACATGTAACATATTAACTACAAATACCAAGATTCGGTTTTCATAGACCATTATCAAGGTCATCAAGGTTTCGGTTTTCATGTTAATTACAAACATCAATTTCGGTTTTCATAAACAATTATCAAGAACATCAAGATTTCGGTTTTCATGTTAACTACAAACATCAATTTCGGTTTAACCATAATTAACAAGAATTTCATACCCAAAATTCAATGATTTAAGGCTACCAAAATTCCTATAAAATACCTTAAATTTCATGTTATCAACTTTCGGATTTCATAAGGAAAATCATCAAAATTTCGGATTATCATGAGTAATTATCAAAGATTCGGTTCCCATGAAGAACATCTTGAATTTGGTTTACATGAAAAATACATCTTGAGTTTCGGTTTTAACATGATAAAAATTCCAATAATTCAATTGTATCAATTCACAAACACAACCAAACTAATAGATCAAATAAGACATTCCACTCACCTCCTAAACCGAAAATACCAAGGTGAAAACTTCCACAAGAATTCGTCTAAGACCTTGGAATGCTCCTAGGAAGACGCCAACAATTGACAAGGAACACCTCCAACACCAAGATGCCGGCCAAAGGAAGAAAAGGAAGAGGAAGAAGAAATTTTCGCCTCCAAGAATCGCCCACTCCTCCTTAGCCGACGCCCAAGTTTTCTTCAAGCCAAAAAATCGCCAAAGTCTCCACCCTAACCGAAATTACCCACTTAAGTTTCGGTTTTTAATGTTTAACCCTCTAACCAATTAATTCAAAAGGGTCTAACCCATTAACCCAATAATTCAAATTTTTTAAAAAAACCCAATAATCCCTTAGTTTAAGTGAAAGTCCAATAAGAGTTAAACCAATATCCAATAAGTTAGTTAACTAATTAATTTAACATCCACTAACCCTTCACTTAACGAAATCCATTAAGGATTTAATTAACATCCAATAAGGATTTAATTAACCAATAAGATCTAATTAATTAACCAATAATTTCAAATTAATTAACTTACAACTTACAACCCATAAATCCTAATTAATTTATCATGAACAACTAATAATAATTTATCATAAATTAACAGCCAATAATCAAACAAATAACCTCTAATTAATTTACAATAAATTGACAACCAATCACAAATCAAATAACTAACAATCAATAAATTTTACTTGAATCCTAATAAAATATCACAGTCAATAATTTTATTTAATTCAACAATAATGCTTACCAGGACTTAAGATCCTTGGATCTTACATTCCTCCCTCCTTATAAAGCTTTAGTCCTCTAAAGCTCAGCATCCATATCATCAAAGAGGTAAGCATAATTTTTCCTCATATCAGCTTCAGTCTCCCAAGTCGCCTCCTCAACCGACTGATTCCCCCAGATAACCTTTACCAAAGGTATAGTCTTGTTCCTCAGGACTTTATCTTTTCTATCAACAATCCGGAGAGGTCTTTCCTCGAATGTCAAGTCACTCTGAATCTGAAGAGGTTCCAACTCCAACACATGAGATGGATCAGGATGATATTTCCTCAAAACAGAGACATGGAACACATTATGCACATGATCCATAGCAGAAGGTAAAGCCAATCGGTAAGCCACTGGACCTACTCTCTCAATAATATCAAAAGGGCCTACAAACCTAGGGCTCAACTTGCCCTTTTTGCCAAATCTCATAACACCCTTAGTAGGTGACACCTTCAAGAACACATGATCCCCTACCATAAACTCCAAGGAACTACGACGGTCATCAGCATAACTCTTCTGTCTGTCCCGAGCAATTTTCAGTTTATCCCGGATCTCTCTGACCTTATCAATAGTCTCCTGAACTGCATCAGATCTCAAAATCATTCTGTCACCAGTTTCCTCCCAACACAAGGGAGTCCTACACCTTCTCCCATACAAAGCCTCATAAGGAGCCATCTGAATACTAGAGTGGAAGCTATTATTATAAGTAAACTCTATCAAAGATAGATCTCGGTTCCACTCAGAACTCCAATCAACCACATAGGCTCTCAACAAATCTTCTAGAGTTTGTATAGTACGCTCCGTCTGACCATCAGACTGAGGATGGTATGCTGTACTAAAACTCAACTTAGTACCCAAACCTTCCTGTAAGCTCTTCCAAAATCTGGACAAAAACCGAGAGTCCCTATCAGACACAATATCAACAGGAACTCCATGCAGTCTGACTATCTCATCAATGTACAATCTGGCCAGCCTCTCTAAAGAATAAGTCATCTTAACCGGAAGAAAATGGGCTGATTTGGTGAGTCTATCAACAATCACCCAAATAGCATCATGACCCAATCTGGTTCTGGGCAAACCACACACAAAATCCATACTGATGCATTCCCACTTCCACTCAGGAATAGGAAGAGACTGCAACAAACCCCCAGGCTTCTGGTGTTCGGCCTTTATAGTCTGACAGGTCAAACACCTAGAGACAAAATCAAGCACTTCTTTCTTCATACCCGGCCACCAAAAACTTTTCTTGAGGTCCTGATACATCTTAGTCACGCCAGGATGTAGAGAATATTTGGAGTTATGGCTGTCCTCCAATATTTCTTTTCTCAAGCTCGGTTCCTCAGGGACACATACCCTTCCACGAAACCGAAGAATACCATCATCAGACAGGCTAAAATCCTGGACTGCGCCATCAACCAGACTATCCCTGATCTGAACTAATCTCGGATCCACAGACTGCTGATCTCTGATCTTCTGCAACAAAGCAGACTGTACTCTGAGAAAAGCCACATAACCCGACTGAACTCTAGGAGTAACACTGATCCTGAGATCGCTGAACTCCTGCAGTAACCGCCACTCACTGACTCGTAAAGCAGCTACTGAAGTAACTGGATGTCTGCTCAGAGCATCCGCCACCACATTGGCCTTTCCAGCCTGATACTGAATAGAGAAGTCATAGTCTTTGATCAACTCCATCCATCTTCTCTGTCTCATGTTCAAGTCCTTCTGAGTGAAGATATACTTGAGACTCTGGTGATCAGTGAACAGATCAAACTCCTGACCCAACAAATAGTGACGCCATATCTTCAAAGCAAAGACTACGGCCGCCAACTCTAAATCATGAGTAGGGTAGTTCAATTCATACTCCTTCAGTTGTCTCGAAGCATAGGCTACTACAGAACCCTTCTGCATCAAGACACAACCCAACCCTTTGCCAGAAGCATCTGTATAAACAGTAAACCTTTCCCCATCACTAGGAATAATGAGGATCGGTGTACTAGTCAATCTCCTTTTCAGCTCTTGAAAACTCTCTTCACACTTATCATCCCAAATAAACTTAGCTTCCTTTCTGGTTAATTTAGTTAAAGGACCCGCCAGCTTGGAGAATCCCTCAACAAATCTCCGGTAATAACCTGCTAAACCCAGAAAACTCCTGATCTCAGTAGCACTAGTCGGTCTTCCCCAATCAAGGATAGCTTGCACTTTCACTGGATCCACAGACACCCCCTGACCAGAAATCACATGTCCCAGAAAACTGATCTTCTCTAGCCAAAATTCACACTTACTAGCTTTGGCATATAACCGGTTCTTCCTCAAGACCTCCAGCACTCTGCGCAAGTCACTGACATGATCTGAAGTAGTCCGTGAGTATACCAAAATATCGTCTATAAAGACCACCACACAAGAGTCAAGCAACTCATGGAATACCCTGTTCATCAAATCCATGAAGACAGCAGGTGCATTCGTCAGTCCAAAAGGCATAACTAAAAATTCGAAATGCCCATACCTGGTCCTGAAAGCAGTCTTAAATATATCCTCATCCTTGACTCTAAGCTGATAATACCCTGATCTCAGATCAATCTTAGAGAACACTGTAGCTCCCTGTAATTGATCAAACAGATCATCAATTCTGGGAAGAGGATACTTATTCTTGATAGTCACTTGGTTAAGCTGCCTGTAGTCTATACACATCCTCAGGGTTCCATCTTTTTTCTTCACAAATAACACTGGCGCTCCCCAGGGAGAAGCACTAGGCCGAATATATCCTTTCTCTAACAATTCCTCCAGTTGTTTCTTAAGCTCGGCCAACTCTGAAGTAGCCATACGATAAGGAGCTCTGGAGATAGGTGCCGTACCTGGCGCCAACTCAATGCCAAACTCCACTTCTCTAATTGGTGGCAAGCCAGAAAATTCTTCAGAGAACACATCAGGAAATTCTTTCACCACCGCCATCTGAGTCAAATCAGAAGTAGACTCATCCTGCACCTTAACATGCGCAAGATAACCCTTGCACCCATTAGCAAGTAATTTCCTGGCCTGCAGGAAAGATATCACATGCGGTCCTTGGTCTGACACTAGACCTCTCACAAAAAGTCGATTCCCATCTAACAAATTCAAAGTGATTACTTTCTCAAAGCAATCCACAGAGGCATGATGGGAAGACAACCAATCCATTCCTAAGATGATATCATAATCTTGCATGTCTAAGAGGATTAGATCTACCAGAAACTCATAACCCTCTACATGTACTACACAGTCAGCACAAACAGTATCTGTAGATAACGATTTTCCTAAGGGAGTACTCACAGACACAGCATAATTCATCACCTTAGGTAACACAGGTAAACATGCAGCAAACTTAACAGATACAAAAGATAAATTTGCACCAGGGTCAAATAATATGCGGGCTAACTGATCAAATACGAATAAAGTACCTTCCACGACGGATCGGGAAGCTCGTGTATCCTTCTCAGCCACAGCATACACTCTAGTCTGGACTGTAGGCTTATCTGCGCCTCTAGGTTGCATCTCAGGTTCTCTGCAGTCCTTAGCCATGTGCCCTGGTTTCTTACACCTGAAGCATATACCATTCTTCCTATGACAGTCTTTCACTAGATGTCCCTTGAGCCCACAATAATTGCAAGTCCAGTTCTCATTGTTACTGATCTTTGCCTCCCTGGCATCCCTGAACTACTGCGGTGCATCCCTGGACTGCTGCGGTGCCTTGTAGGAGTAAGGCTTATACCTGCTCTTCTTATAATCTTTATGCCTAGGGTACTTCTTACCCTTGCCGCCACTGCCATACTGAGGAACCGCCGCCTCAGCTGCAGGAACTACTGCCACGGCAACATGAGAACTCCTCTCAGATATATACCTCTCAATGGTGCGCGCTCGCCCAACAGTTTCAACATAGGTCTCCAAGTGTTGAGCACCAACCTGCTCTCTAATGTCCCATCTGAGACCTCTAAGAAACTTGGTAGCTCTCCTCTTTTCAGTGTTTATCAGGTGAGGAGCATACTTTCCCAATTTCGTGAACTGTAATTCATACTGGTCCACTGTCATATCACCCTGCTCCAGATGAATAAATTCCACCTCTCGGTCCTCAACCAAGCTATCTGGGAAGTACTTCTCGTTAAATCGAGACAAGAAGTAAGGCCAGTCTACAGTCTCATGTCTTTCTTCGGCAAGTCTCACCACACCTTTCCACCACTCATCTGCGTCAGCACGCATCATGTAGGTGGCCAGACATAACTTATCCTCATCTGAGCAGCGCATGACTTGGAAAATCTTTTCCAAGCACAACTGCCAGTTCTCTGCATTACTGGTTTCTGAGCCCCCATAAAAAGAGCTGGGACCCAGTTTCTGGAATTCACTCACAAGTGAAGCATAGCGCCTGTGAGCGCCCTCCTGAGAGTCATCCCCCACTGCCCGAGTAGTAGTCTGGGGTCTCTCTTGAGTCAGCTGCTGCAAAAGCTGCTGTTGTGCTTCTTGGTGCTGAGTCTGCTGCTGCTGCAGCATCTGAGCTTGCCTTTCTATCATAGCACCTTGTTGCTGAACCATGCTAGTCAGAGCCTCAATAGTTCTCGTGAGGTTCGGGGTCTGCTCGCCCTCATCACTAGCATTTCCTCTGGTTCGCACCATCTTAAATGCCTACACACGCATATCATAGTCACACACATATCATAGTCAGGAAAACAATCATAAACCTATTAGGTGTCTAGCAATACACAAACGTGTTTTCCCCCAAACTAAGTTTTAGCTAGCCAACTCTTCTGATACCATTCTGTAACATCCCACATTCTTAACCCCAAACAAATGGCTCATTTCATAAAAGAAACAGGATGTTTCATATAAGATCGATCATATGCTAGGTAAAACCGAGTTCAAGAAAAACACGATCTGAAAAATTTTCGTAATTCATATCATATAAAATCCTTGAAACACAATTCATAAAACGCGAATCTCATAAATCTCATAAATCTCATAAATCTCATAAGGGTACCTGCCACCACGCAATACTTGCACTAGACATATGCAAGTTACAGTTATATCAAAACCGATTCAAATTCATAAAATCCATAAAGGTACCTGCCACCACGCAATACTTGCACTAGACATATGCAAGTCACAGTTGTATCAAAACCGATTTCACAGGATGTACAACAAGCCGAAAATCAAAACAAAATCACAAAATCGATTTTTATAAACCCATACCAAACACCGAAACCAGGCTGAAGCCCGCGGTGACACAAAAATCAAATTCACAAGACTGCCATAACTGGCAACACAATTTCACATAGTTCACATGGTTCACATAGTTCATATAAATCATATGGTTTAGCCACAACCGGCCCCAGAAAATTTTAGCATAAAAGTTTTTAAGCAGCAAACATAATATCCACGCCAATGCACTCAAGGCATGCGCCCCTGCTCTATGCCTGAAAATAGTGAGGGGTGAGCTACACAGCCCAGTGAGTGGATAGTCTAAATCGACCATCCATGACATACATTCAAAATATATATATGCAGATTATTTTTTTTTTTTAAACATTTAACAGAACATTATGTCAACATATAACCAAATAAAGAAACAGAAATCATATAGGCAGTCATATGTACAACTAGCATATAACAAATTCATGTTCACAAACTCAGGTTTTAGAATTTTACTCTAACCCAATTAAACCCATATATTTTAAACCAACTATACACATAACAACTTAAGTTTACAAACTCAGGTTCTAGAGTTATACTCTAAACCACTATACACACCAACACATAATCAACCTAGTTGTCCAGCATATTCAGTAGTGACCAATATGGTCTAACCCGGCTTGGCCAAAGCACTGGGAGCCGCATGCAACACATAAACATGGATAGTGAGTAGAATCAAGAGGTGGCCCCCGCCAGGTCACGACGTGGCACTTTGGTCCCTCACCCCATAACACATCAGAGTGACGACATCAAGAGGTGGCCCCTGTCTGATCAAGACATGGCACTTTGGGTCTTATATCACCCCATCACATAAAGAGTAATGACATCAAGAGGTGGCCCCTGTCTGATCAAGACATGGCACTTTGGGTCTTATATTACTCCATCACATAAAAGAGAAATGACATCAAGAGGTGGCCCCTGTCTGACCAAGACATGGCACTTTGGGTCAAATCCTGTTCTCCCAAAAGGTTCCTACTGGACAACAGACACATCTTATTTCATATTTCACATAGGTGAACATATTTCACAAAGGTGGACTCCTAAGTGTCAACTAGACTCTAGGATAGTCATCACAAAAATCACATCGGGCAGGCTGAACATCAACCCCCATCACAATAATCATAATAGGCAGGCTGAACATCAACCTCCTCACATATCACAATACAGGGCTGAAATTCAAACCCTTAACATAACACATAAGGACTATCCCCTTGAGTTCATAGTTACACCTAGCCTTAGTCCTAACCATCACATAATCACATAATTTTCCAAATTCACATAACCTATAATTTTTCCAAATTCACATAATCACACATATTGTTCAAAATTCACAAGATCACATATATTGTTAAAAATTCACATGACCCACAAATCACATAATAAATACATAATATTTCATATTCGAATATCACATGATATAGTGTAGTCCTTAGATTTCATGCTGATAAGTTTAATCAAATTTTGCTATGTTATCACTCAAGTTTTCTCAAACAATTTCTCAATAATTCAGTTAACAAGCATCCATAAAAATTAACATAAAACCAAAACATGAGATCATACAAACTATCCATAAAATTAACAAAACTAAAACATGTATTCACATAAATTACTTTACAAATTACCACATGTAACATATTAACTACAAATACCAAGATTCGGTTTTCATAGACCATTATCAAGGTCATCAAGGTTTCGGTTTTCATGTTAATTACAAACATCAATTTCGGTTTTCATAAACAATTATCAAGAACATCAAGATTTCGGTTTTCATGTTAACTACAAACATCAATTTCGGTTTAACCATAATTAACAAGAATTTCATACCCAAAATTCAATGATTTAAGGCTACCAAAATTCCTATAAAATACCTTAAATTTCATGTTATCAACTTTCGGATTTCATAAGGAAAATCATCAAAATTTCGGATTATCATGAGTAATTATCAAAGATTCGGTTCCCATGAAGAACATCTTGAATTTGGTTTACATGAAAAATACATCTTGAGTTTCGGTTTTAACAAGATAAAAATTCCAATAATTCAATTGTATCAATTCACAAACACAACCAAACTAATAGATCAAATAAGACATTCCACTCACCTCCTAAACCGAAAATACCAAGGTGAAAACTTCCACAAGAATTCGTCTAAGACCTTGGAATGCTCCTAGGAAGACGCCAACAATTGACAAGGAACACCTCCAACACCAAGATGCCGGCCAAAGGAAGAAAAGGAAGAGGAAGAAGAAATTTTTGCCTCCAAGAATCGCCCACTCCTCCTTAGCCGACGCCCAAGTTTTCTTCAAGCCAAAAAATCGCCAAAGTCTCCACCCTAACCGAAATTACCCACTTAAGTTTCGGTTTTTAATGTTTAACCCTCTAACCAATTAATTCAAAAGGGTCTAACCCATTAACCCAATAATTCAAATTTTTTAAAAAAACCCAATAATCCCTTAGTTTAAGTGAAAGTCCAATAAGAGTTAAACCAATATCCAATAAGTTAGTTAACTAATTAATTTAACATCCACTAACCCTTCACTTAACGAAATCCATTAAGGATTTAATTAACATCCAATAAGGATTTAATTAACCAATAAGATCTAATTAATTAACCAATAATTTCAAATTAATTAACTTACAACTTACAACCCATAAATCCTAATTAATTTATCATGAACAACTAATAATAATTTATCATAAATTAACAGCCAATAATCAAACAAATAACCTCTAATTAATTTACAATAAATTGACAACCAATCACAAATCAAATAACTAACAATCAATAAATTTTACTTGAATCCTAATAAAATATCACAGTCAATAATTTTATTTAATTCAACAATAATGCTTACCAGGACTTAAGATCCTTGGATCTTACATGTCCCACCAGCCTTCTTCTCTTGAGTTCCTGTACATTTGAACAAATGTGAACTCCACATGCAGTGTCCAACACCCATGATATAGAAGAAGAAAACATGACCTCAGTCACGAATATACCTGAGCCAGAAGCGATGCTTCCCCTCTTATCTCCTTGGAGCGCTTTACAGTCCTTTTTCCAGTGACCCAGCTGGCCACAGTGGAAACACCTGTATTCCTTGGACCGCTTAACCTTCTGCTTCAGAGCCTTGCTGTAGCTCTTGACAGGGGTCTTGCCCTTCTTCCCCTTCTTCTTGTTGTTCCTAGAAGGAACCATTAAGACAGAGGTCGAAGGCTTTCCCTTCAGAGTCTCCTCAGTAGTGAGGAGCATATTCAGCAGCTCTGCCGGAGTACAATCGATTTTGTTCATATTAAAGTTAATAATGAACGCGTCGAATGAAGGCGGGAGAGACTGTAGAATAATATCCACAGCAAGCTCCTGGTTGATGGTATGCCCCAGTTTCTCTAGAGCCTCCTTGTGCCCAATCATTTTGAGCACGTGAGCTCCCACTGGGCTCCCTTCAGCCAGTTTGCTCTGAAAGAAAAGCTTTGTCAGATTATAGCGCTCTGTCCTCGCCTGTGCAGCATACAGCATCTTGAGGTTCGCTATCATCTCTATAGCCGACATATCCTCATGCTGACGCTGCAGCGGTGGCGTCATAGACGCTAGCATCAGGCAAGCGACATCAATGCTATCATTGACGTGCTTTTCATAGGCTTCCCGAACCGCCCTTGCGGCGTTCGGAGCGGGTTGAGGCGGTATTGCCGTCTCGAGGACATACAGTTTCCTCTCTGCCTTAAGAACGATCTTAAGGTGTCCGAACCAGTCGGAGAAGTTCGGCCCAGCAAACTTCTCCCTTTCCAGTAGGGATCGCACATTGAAGTTCATGGTGTTCGTTGCTGCAGGTATCTACAACAATGCAAGAACAGCAAGGTCAGTATCAATGTTAAGAATCAATCAGGACTTAAGAAAGATTCCTTTTCTCACTATTTTATCTGACTGAAAAATCCATTAAACAGTCCGAAAGAGTAGACACTCTTTTAGTGAGATGGGATCCGGATTTCATACTTGGTCTCCGCGTCCCGCTCAGGCGAGATAAGATGCACAGAGAGTACAAGCACTAATCTCCGGTAGGCAGTCCCTGCCGATCGCCAACCCGTGCGATTCCCCTTCATCTGGGCAATCCAGCAGACTGTGCCAACTGAGTTGGTACAACACAGTCTCTGATCCCACAGATGGCTGCCTCCATGTGCTACCATATGCGCCACATATGTAGCCTACATGGTCAAGCTGACCCGACCTACTCCCTGGACCACCATGTGCTATGCTGAGCAACGAGAAGGGATAAATCCCTACTCTGTAACACACAGGTGTAATCCCACACCGTCTGAAGATAGATGGACGTGCCCACTGAGTGGGTACAACACGGCTCCAACGATAATCAGAACAGTGAGGTTTCGCGTCAGAAGGCTTACGAGCTTGATATTTTAGCGTTGGATTTTAACGGTCTTTGTATCTTCTTCACTATCATGCAATTCCTATGGTGATAGCAGAAGATAAACTAATCATGCAGTTCTAATATTTAAACAATAATAAAAGAAAGCATGAATCTTATGTGGTAAAAGCCCATAGCCCTAGTAAGACCTTAATTTAACTTAAGTCTTGACTTGCTTTTCTTCATAGGGCCTTTTGCTGCTCATCTGGCCCAAACCTGGGCCCAAGCGCCATCTGCAGCTCTGGTGCGCCCACCAGGAATTTGCGCCAGGTCATAGGGTCGAACCCTAGACCTCCCACCTAGTCCAGCCACTGCTGCAAGCGCCTCTGCCAAGTGTGCTTTGTGCTCTTGTCTAATTAAATTACAAATTTAACTATCTAGACAAGATTGACACGCAGGTCAATAACATTTTATAAATTAAAACAATGTGATACGCAGATCACAATAATTAATTTACAACCATAATTCCAGGCTCGCAGGCCCCAGCACAGCACACAATTAATATGGGCAGCCCACATAAGAGTAAATAGACAAACATATGGCATCATTCAAAAATCATGTGATCCATAAAAATTAAAATTTTCGAAAAACCCCATAGGCTTCAATTTTAATTTTCTTATATGCCCTACAACCTTACAACGGTCCATTAATAGGGATCCACTCATCCAACCTAGTCAGATCCACTGCCCTTGCATGCACCAAGTCCTAACTGACTTGAGTCGACCAAAAGGCCAACCATGCATGCGCCAAGGGCTGAACGACCACGCTGAGGTCTGGCAAGCGGGTGTGACCCCGGGCCTAACTCAGGTGCGTTCATGGGTCGTCTCAATCAGACATCGCTACACGCCTGTCTGCAGTCGACCTATAGCCACCTCAAGCTTGCGCTAAGGTGCTATCCAGTCGACCCATCAAGGCTGTCAGATAGTCTGATCAGACTGATTGGATCTGACCTAGGGGGTGATTTCAACCCTACTAACCCGTTTAAGGGTTTACAGCAGGCGCTTAGATCTAAGTGAGATCGCGCAAGTGAAATGTTTTTAACAAAAACAAACTAAGCGCCACAAAAACATGCGCCAACTATACATATTTAATTTTCGCATATAATGCTTCAACTAAAGATGAATTTCGCATGTATAGATCTAAGCAAACAAGGATCACAAAAATGGCTAAAGCAATCATAAAACATGCATAAACCTGCCTCTGATACCAATTGAAGGTTCCCCTAACCAAAGGGGGGCGAAAACCCTATGGTGGCGCAAGTAAGATATGCAGCGGATACTAGGGTTTCATAGGATCTCATACATGTAAAATAATCAACTTTATATGCATGAAAATAAATTCATACCGATGCCATTTCAAGATGGCGCCTTGGAAGTAAAGATGCAATCGCCTCTTCTCCAAAGTCTCGCACACAAGATGAAGATGCGCTTATCCCTTGGTGCTCCTTGTGCTAGCAAGGTTCCTTGGAGTCCTTGATCGAGTGAAAGGGATGGAAGAGATGATCCTTCTCTTGGCCGAATCCTCCTCTACCTTCAAGACGTCGCCACACACACGAAAACGTCGAGAGAGAATATGGGTGAGAGGCGAGAATAGAGAGCACTCTATTCGGTCGTGAACAACATCTCCAAGTGGAGATCGTGGTTACTAAAAATAGCCACCACACTTCACTCCAACGTTCACGCCAAGTGAACATGTCGCCAACTCCTCTCCCCATGAACCATGCGCTCATTTCATGAGCCGGTTCACATTGGTTCGGTTTAAGAACCAATCAAGCCAATGATCTAGTCTAGATCTCAAATAAACCCTAAGGCTCCAGATCTGACCGTTAATCTCTTGATGCTTCTGATCTAATCGATCTAGCATCCAATCTCTCAATCGAAGCTTACCGATCTCAAGCCCTAATCAATCAAACATGATCAGACCAGATCTCACTCACAATCAGAGATTAAATCCCTTTAAACTGAACCCAAACAATTCAGTCCACACGATCTGACTTAAGTAAGCCATATCATCAAATTGTGCGACCCTAAGGGTTTCCTTTAAATGTCGGTAACGATAACTCACGTTATCACGATCAGTGAGGGGTATCTAGCAACACATCACTGTCTCCCGATATAAAGAAAAAAGTCTTCCAAGACTACACCCAAAACACAGCACAAGTGTGAATCAATTCACAAGGCATGCATAATTCCTTTGCCACTTGATATTCTTATTGGACAAGCGTGTCAAGCTTGTAGCTCCAATATGATGAGCATGATTAGATCAGATGAACACTGTCACCTGGGTATGGCCATACTCTTTTCTCAATCATCTCATCCAGGGGGCCCTTTAGAACATCACACTCCTTAAACAAGGAGACGGCAATCCTATGTCTATCACTAGTGCCCTAACATGACTCAAGCTCACCATCCAAGATAGCCTATAACCATTGTGTTTCAAATGATATTGAACTACCTCAAAACAATGACAATCATCATTTAGAAAACACAAGTGATCTCAAGTCAGAGGAAATGTGCCACTTGTCATATTCAAAGATTATTCACATTGCGACAAACAATTGAACATCCTAGTAGGGTCTGTCCAGTACATCCAATGTACCCATGAGTCTACATCTTATTCCATGCTCGAAGCATCCTATAAGATTAGAACACATATTAGTCTTAACCATATCAAGGCTGTCTCATGTTCACCAAGATATATCGACTAAGGACACAACAGCATGTCAGCCCAGCTGAACAGCTTTGAGACATTATTCAGAAGAACATATATTGCAGCAGACAATGTAGCTAACTGAATAACAACCATGCCTATATAAACATAACAGTTTATTACATGATACTGATACATTCCCAAGGCCTCAAACATTAGGCTTAAGGGCATACCCCAACAAAATCTGCTAGATGGGAATCGGCTTTTTGTGAGAGGTCTAGTGTCAGACCAAGGACCACATGTGATATCTTTCCTGCAGGCCAGGAAGTTACTTGCTAGTGGGTGCAAGGGTTATCTTGCGCATGTTAAGGTGCAGGATGATTCTACTTCTGATTTGACTCAGATGGCGGTGGTGAAAGAGTTTCCTGATGTGTTCTCTAAGGAATTTTTAGGCTTGCCACCGATTAGAGAAGTGGAGTTTGGCATTGAGTTGGCGCCAGGTACGGCACCTATCTCCAGAGCTCCTTATCGTATGGCTACCTCAGAGCTGGCCGAGCTTAAGAAACAACTGGAGGAATTACTAGAGAAAGGGTACATTCGGCCTAGTGCTTCTCCCTGGGGAGCGCCAGTACTTTTTGTGAAGAAGAAAGATGGAACCCTGAGGATGTGTATAGACTACAGGCAATTGAACCAAGTGACTATAAAGAATAAGTATCCTCTTCCCAGAATTGATGATCTATTTGATCAATTACAGGGAGCGACAGTGTTCTCTAAGATTGATCTGAGATCAGGGTATTACCAGCTGAGGGTCAAGGATGAGGATATATTTAAGACTGCTTTCAGGACCAGGTATGGGCATTTCGAATTTTTAGTTATGCCTTTTGGACTGACGAATGCACCTGCTGTCTTCATGGATTTGATGAACAGGGTATTCCATGAATTGCTTGACTCTTGTGTGGTAGTCTTTATAGACGATATTTTGGTATACTCACGGATTACTTCAGATCATGTCAGTGACTTGCGCAGAGTGCTGGAGGTTCTGAGGAAGAACCGATTATATGCCAAGGCTAGTAAGTGTGAGTTCTGGCTAGAGAAGATCAGTTTCCTTGGACATGTGATTTCTGGTCAGGGGGTGTCTGTGGATCCAGTTAAAGTGCAAGCCATCCTTAATTGGGGAAGACCGACTAGTGCTACTGAGATCAGGAGTTTTCTGGGTTTGGCAGGTTACTACCGGCGATTTGTTGAGGGATTCTCCAAGCTGGCGGGTCCTTTAACTAAATTAACCAGAAAGGAGGCTAAGTTTAATTGGGATGACAAGTGTGAAGAGAGCTTCCAAGAGCTGAAGAGAAGGTTGACTAGTACACCGATCCTCATTATTCCTAGTGATGGGGAAAGGTTTACTGTATATACGGATGCTTCAGGCAAAGGGTTGGGTTGTGTCTTGATGCAGAAGGGTTCTGTAGTAGCCTATGCTTCGAGACAACTGAAAGAGTATGAGTTGAACTACCCTACTCATGATTTAGAGTTGGTGGCCGTAGTCTTTGCTTTGAAGATATGGCGTCACTATTTGTTGGGTCAGGAGTTTGATCTGTTCACTGATCACCAGAGTCTCAAGTATATCTTCACTCAGAAGGAGTTGAACATGAGACAGAGAAGATGGATGGAGTTGATCAAAGACTATGACTTCTCTATTCAGTATCAGGCTGGAAAGGCCAATGTAGTGGCGGATGCGCTGAGCAGACATCCAGTTACTTCAGTAGCTGCTTTACGAGTCAGTGAGTGGTAGTTACTGCAGGAGTTCAGAGATCTCAGGATCAATGTTTCTCCTAAAGTTCAGACTGGTTATGTGGCCTTTCTCAGAGTACAGTCTGCTTTGTTGCAGAAGATCAGAGATCAGCAGTCTGTGGATCCGAAATTAGTTCAGATCAGGGATAGTCTGGTTGATGGCGCAGTTCAGGATTTTAGCCTGTCTGATGATGGTATTCTTCGGTTTCGTGGAAGGGTATGTGTCCCTGAGGAACCGAGCTTGAGGAAAGAAATATTGGAGGACAGCCATAACTCCAAATATTCTCTACATCCTGGTGTGACTAAGATGTATCAGGACCTCAAGAAGAGTTTTTGGTGGCCGGGCATGAAGAAAGAGGTATATGATTTTGTCTCTAGGTGTTTAACCTGTCAGACTGTAAAGGCTGAACACCAGAAGCCTGGTGGTTTGTTGCAGCCCCTTCCTATTCCTGAGTGGAAGTGGGAATGCATCAGTATGGATTTTGTGTGTGGTTTGCCTAGAACCAGATTGGGTCATGATGCTATTTGGGTGATTGTTGATAGACTCACTAAATCAGCCCATTTTCTCCCGATTAAGATGACTTATTTGTTAGAGAGGCTGGCCAGATTGTACATTGATGAGATAGTCAGACTACATGGAGTTCCTGTTGATATTGTGTCTGATAGGGACTCTCGGTTTTTGTCCAGATTTTGGAAGAGTTTACAGGAGGGTTTGGGTACTAAGTTGAGTTTTAGTACAGCATACCATCCTCAGTCTGATGGCCAGACGGAGCGTACTATACAGACTCTAGAAGACCTGTTGAGAGCTTATGTGGTTGATTGGAGTTCTGAGTGGAACCGGGATCTATCTTTGATAGAGTTTACTAATAATAATAGCTTCCACTCCAGTATTCAGATGGCTCCTTATGAGGCTTTGTATGGGAGAAGGTGTAGGACTCCCTTGTGTTGGGAGGAAACTGGTGACAGAATGATTTTGAGATCTGATGCAGTACAGGAGACTACTGATAAGGTCAGAGAGATCCGGGATAAACTGAAAATTGCTCGGGACAGACAGAAGAGTTATGCTGATGACCGTCGTCGTTCCCTGGAGTTTATGGTAGGGGATCATGTTTTCTTAAAGGTGTCACCTACTAAGGGTGTTATGAGGTTTGGCAGAAAGGGCAAGTTGAGCCCTAGATTTGTAGGCCCTTTTGACATTATTGAGAGAATTGGTCCAGTGGCTTACCGGTTAGCTTTACCTCCTGCTTTGGATCATGTGCATAATGTATTCCATGTCTCTGCTTTGAGGAAATATCATCCTGATCCATCTCATGTGTTGGAGTTGGAACCTCTTCAGATTCAGAGTGATTTGACTTTTGAGGAAAGACCTCTCCGGATTGTGGATAGAAAGGATAAAGTTCTGAGGAACAAGACTATACCTTTGGTAAAGGTTATCTGGGGAAATCAGTCGGTTGAGGAGGCGACTTGGGATACTGAAGCTGATATGAGGAAATTTTATGCTTATCTCTTTGATGATATGATTTGAGCTTTAGAGGACTAAAGCTTTATAAGGAGGGAGGGATGTAAGATCCAAGGATCTTAAGTCCTGGTAAGCATTATTTTGATTTAAATAAAATTATTGACTGTGGTATTTTTCTATGTATTGGTTGTTAATAGTTAATTAACTAGAGATTTTTGGTTGATAAATTATAGTTAATTAACTAGAGATTTTGGTTGTTAATTTATTGTAAATTAATTAGAGATTATTTATTTGATTATTGGTTGTTCATGATAAATTAATTAGGATTTATGGGTTGTAAATTATTAGTTAATTAATTAGACCTTATTGGTTAATTAGACCTTATTGGATATTAATTAAATCCTTATTGGATTTGCGCTTAAGTGAATTAATTAATTGGATGTTAATTTAAATTCATATTGGATTTTCACTTAAACCATGGGTTATGGGGTTATTGGATATTAGATTTAAAATTCGAAATTATTAGTTAAATGGGTTAAACCCTTTTGGAATTAATTGGTTAATGGGTTTAAAATTTAAAAACCCAAAGTTTAAGTAGTAATTTCGGCTAGGGTAGAGGTTTTGGCGATTTTTGGCTTGAAGAAAAACCTTGGGCGACGGCTAGGAGGAAGAAGGCGATTTTGGTGTTATTGAAGAGTTCTTGAAGCAATTTTGGCGATTTCTCCATCTCTTCCCCTTTGGCGAATTTTCCTTGGTGTTTGGTGGCAATTCTTGGTAGAACTTCAAGCCTTAGACGAATTGTTTTTGGAGAATTTTCACCTTGTGTTCTCGGTTCAAGGTGAGTGGAATGTCTTGTTTGACCTATGAACTTAGTTGTGTTAATTGATATATTGAATGGATTGGAAATTTTGGAAATTTTACCATGTTAAAACCGTAATTATGCAAAGTGTATGTAAGGTATGAAAACCGAATTTAGGGCATTGTTATTCATGAGAACCGAATTGTATTTCTCCATGAAAACCTAATTTTCCATGTAAACCGAATTGATCTTGATAATTGGTATGAAAACCGAATTTAGATGTTAATTATGAAAACCGAATTGATCTTGATAATTGGTATGAAAACCGAATTTAGATGTTAATTATGAAAACCGAATTGATCTTGATAATTGTTATGAAAACCGAATTTTGATGTTAATTATGAAAACCGAAATAATCTTGATAATTGTTATAAAAACTGAAATTTTGATTTAATTATGAAAACCGAAATCTTGATGATTATTTAACCGAGAATTTGTATGAAATTTAAGGTGTTTTTATAGGGAATTTTGGTAGCATTAAATCATTGAATTTTGAGTATGAAATCCTTGTTATCTAGATATTTTTAGTATGAATTTTGAGTATTAAATCAGTGATTTTATCCCGTTAGTAAGAATACATGTTTTACATTTTATGTTGATTTTATGGATACTTGTTAACTGCAATGTTGAGAAATTGTTTGAGAAATTTGGGTGATAACCTAGTGAGGTTTGACTGAACTAATTAGCATGAAACCTAAGGACCACACTACTTTATATGATTGTTAATATTATGTAATTATGTGATTTTAATATTAGGTGTTTATGTGATTTTTTGGAATATTATGTTGTTATGTGATTTGTGAACATTATGTGGTTATGTGACTTTTGAAAATTATGTGGTTATGGGAATTTTGAATATTATGTGTTGTGTGTTGGTTAGGACTATGGCTAAGTGTAACCGGGTACTCATTGGATAGTCTTTATGTGATATGTTAAGGGTTTGAATTCCAGCCCTGTATTTGATATGTGAGGAGGTTGATGTTCAGCCTGCCTATTATGATTATTGTGATGGGGGTTGATGTTCAGCCTGCCCGATATGATTTTTGTGATGACTATCCTAGAGTCTAGTTGACACTTAGGAGTCCACCTTTGTGAAATATGAAATAAGATATGTCTGTTGTCCAGTAGGAACCTTTTGGGAGAACGGGTTTTGACGCAAAGTGCCATGTCTTGGTCGGACAGGGGCCACCTCTTGATGTCATTACTCTTTTATGTTATGGGGTGATATAAGACGCAAAGTGCCATGTCTTGATCAGACAGGGGCCACCTCTTGATGTCATCACTCGCATTTTGTGATATGGGGTGTCGTAGAGCAAAGTGCCACGTCATGACCTGACGGGGGCCACCTCTTGAATCTACACACAATCCATCGATGTGTTATGGGGTGAGAGAGCAAAGTGCCACGTCGTGACCTGGCGGGGGCCACCTCTTGATTCTACTCACTATCCATGTTTATGTGTTGCACGAGATTTTGCAGCTCCCAGTGCTTTGGCCAAGCCGGGTTAGACCATATTGGTCACTACTGATTATGCTGGACAACTAGGTTAATTAAGTATGGTGTGTTTAGTTGGTTTAGAATATATGTGTTTAATTGGTTTAGAGTAAAACTCTAGAACCTGAGTTTGTTATATGCTAGTGTGTACGTCTGACTGTCTATATGACTTCTGTTTCTTTATTTTGTTATATGTTGACATAATGTTCCTGTTAAAGATTTTTAAAATAATCTGCCTATATTTTTGAATGTATGTTCTGGATGGTCGATTTAGACTATCCACTCACTGGGCTGTGTAGCTCACCCCTCATTATTTTCAGGCATAGAGCAGGGGCGCATTTCTTGAGTGCATTGGCGTGGATAATTATGCTATTTGCTGTTTTAAGAACTTTTGTGCTTAATTCTTGGGGGCCGGTTGTGGCCTTAACATGAATTATATGAACTATGTGAACCATGTGAATTATGTGAATTGTGTTGCCGGTTATGGCAGTCTTATGAGTTTGATTTTTGTGTCACCGCGGGCTTCAGCCTGGTTTCGGTGTTTGGTATGAGTTTATAAAATCGACTTTGTGGCTTTGTTTTGAATTTCGAATCGAATTGTATTTATGCCATCGGATTTGATATAACTGTTGCCTTGCATATGTCTAGTGCAAGGATTGCGTGGTGGCAGGTACCCTTATGTGATTTATGAGATTTGTGTTTTGTGAATTTGTACGTATGGATTTATGGAAATTTTCAGATCGTGTTTTTCTTGAACTCGGTTTTACCTAGCATATGAATCGATCTTATATGAAACATCCTGTATCATTTGTGAATTGTGCCATTTGTTTGGGGTTAAGATAACGGGATGTTACAGTAGATTTGTTTGAAACCTTTCGCAACTAGCCTGCCTTTATAGGTAACCACGTTACCATCCATGTCAATCTTCTTCTTGAATATCCATTTACAGCCTATAGGGATAACTCCCGGAGGCGGATCAACCAAATCCCAGACTTGGTTATCTGACATGGAGTCCATCTCGGCGCGCATAGCTTCAAGCCATCTCGCTGACTCCGGTCCACTGACCGCATCCGCATAAGTGAGGGGATCATCATTATCAATGATGTAGACTCCGTCATAGCGCTCAGGCTGTCGACGGATCCTTCCCGATCTTTGCCGTTCCCGTGATATCTGAGCCTCAGGTTGTTCATTAACCTGTCCTACCGGCTCAGGCTCATCCAACTGTGCTTGACTACTTTGTCCTTCCTCTAGATTCTCATCCAGCATTATTTCTCTCCCACTGGCCTCTTGCAGAAGAAACTCCTTCTCAAGAAATATGGCCGTCCGAGCAACAAATACCTTGTTCTCTTTGGGATCGAAGAAATAATAACCCTTAGTTTCCTTAGGGTAACCGACAAAGATACATTTGTCAGATCTGCTCTCTAGTTTCCCAGAGGCGAGCTTTTTGACATAAGCCTCGCAGCCCCAGATCCTGATAAATGTCAAGCTCGGCTGTTTCCCATATCATAACTCATATGGCGTCTTAGAAACTGCCTTAGATGGCACTCGGTTTAGTACCTTTGCAGCTGTTTCCAGTGCAAATCCCCAAAAGGAATATGGAAGAGTAGCCTGACTCATCATAGAACGAACCATATCAAGTAGGGTTCTGTTCCTCCTTTCGGACACACCATTCCATTGCGGTGTTCCTGGCGGAGTGAGCTGTGAGATAATCCCACACTCCTTCAGATAGTCAGTAAACTCTCGACTTAGGTATTCTCCACCTCGATCAAAACGAAGTGCCTTGATATTTCGGCCTAGCTGATTCTGTACTTCATTCTTGAACTCTTTGAACTTGTCAAAAGATTCACTCTTATGTCTCATCAGATAGACATACCCATACCTACTGAAATCATCAGTAAAGGTAATGAAGTACGAATAGCCACCTCTGGCATGTTTACTAAATGGCCCACACACATCACTGTGTATAAGGTCAAGTAAACCTGAAGCCCTTTGACCTTTGTGGGGAAAAGGTGACTTCGTCATTTTACCCATTAAACAAGCTTTGCATGTATCAATCTCCTCATAGGAGAATGATCCCAGCAGTCCATGATCATGCAACCGCTTAATGCGCTTCTTGTTAATATGGCCTAAACGACTATGCCATAGCAAGGTGCTGTCATCAGCATACTTGGCTTTCTTAATATCAATATTGTGTATAGAACATTCCATGCCCAACATGAATAACCCATTGTTAATTGAACTAGTAGCATAAACAATATTATCAAAAGATAAAACACACTTTGAAATATTGCATTCAAAGGAAAATCCCTTCCTGACAAGAGCAGGAATAGAGATAATATTTTTGGTAATACTGGGAACAAAGTAACAACTGTTTAGTTCTAATACAAGTCCAGATGGTAAAGAGATGAAATAATCCCCTACAGCAACAGCAGCAACCCGTGCCCCGTTTCCAACTCGTAGGTCCACCTCATGCTGTCCCACCTGTCTTCTTCTCTTGAGTTCCTGTACATTTGAACAAATGTGAACTCCACATGCAGTGTCCAACACCCATGAAATAGAAGAAGATGAAACCATGACTTCCGTCACGTATATACCTGAGCCAGAAGCAAAGCTTCCTCTCTTGTCTCCTTGGAGCGCTTTACAGTCCTTTTTCCAGTGACCCAGCTGGCCACAGTGGAAACATCTGTATTTCTTTGACCGCTTCACCTTTTGCTTCAGAGCCTTACTGTAATTCTTGACAGGGGCCTTGCCCTTCTTCCCCTTCTTCTTGTTCCTAGAAGGAACCATTAAGACAGAGGTCGAAGGCTTTCCCTTCAGAGTCTCCTCAGTAGTCAAGAGCATATTCAGCAGCTCTGCCGGAGTACAATCGATTTTGTTCATATTAAAGTTAATGATGAACGCATCGAAAGAGGGCGGGAGAGACTGCAGAATAATGTCTACAGCAAGCTCCTGGTTGATGGTATGCCCCAGTTTCTCTAGAGCCTCCTTGTGCCCAATCATCTTGAGCACGTGAGCTCCCACTGGGCTCCCTTCAGCCAGTTTGCTCTGAAAGAACAGCTTTGTCAGATTATAGCGTTCCGTCCTCGCCTGTGCAGCATACAGCATCTTGAGGTTCGCTATAATCTCTATAGCCGACATATCCTCATGCTGACGCTGCAGCGGTGGCGTCATAGACGCTAGCATCAGGCAAGCGACATCAATGCTATCATTGACGTGCTTTTCATAAGCTTCCCGAACCGCCCTTGCGGCGTTCGGAGCGGGCTGAGGCGGTATAGCCGTCTCGAGGACATACAGTTTCCTCTCTGCCTTAAGAACAATCTTAAGGTGTCCGAACCAGTCTGAGAAGTTTGGCCCAGCAAACTTCTCCCTTTCCAGTAGGGATCGCACATTGAAGTTCATGGTGTTCGTTGCTGCAGGAATCTACAACAATGCAAGAACAGCAAGGTCAGTATCAATGTTAAGAATCAATCAGGACTTAAGAATGATTCTTTTTCTCACTATTTTATCTGGCCAAAAAATCCAGCAAAACATCCCGAAAGAGTAGAACTCTTTTAGTGAGATGGGATCCAGATTTCATACTTGGTCTCCGCGTCCCGCTCAGGCGAGATAAGATGCACAGAGAGTACAAGCACTAATTTCTGGTAGGCTGTCCCAGCCAATCGCCAACCCGTGCGATTCCCCTTCATCTGGGCAATCCAGCAGACTGTGCCAACTGAGTTGGTACAACACAGTCTCTGACCCCACAGATGGCTGCCTCCATGCGCTACCATATGCGCCACATATGTAGTCTACATGGTCAAGCTAACCCGACCTACTCCCTGGACCACCACGTGCTATGCTGAGCAACGAGAAGCGATAAATCGCTTCTCTGTAACACGCAGGTGTAATCCCGCACCGTCTGAAGATAGATGGACGTGCCCACTGAGTGGGTACAACACGGCTCCAACGATAATCAGAACAGTGAGGTTTCGCGTCAGAAGGCATACGAGCTTGATATTTTGGCGTTGGATTTTAACTGTCTTTTATCTTCTTCACTATCATGCAATTCCTATGGTGATAGCAGAAGATAAATAAATCATGCTGTTCTACTTATTTACACAATAAAAGAAAGCATGGATCTTATGTGGTAAAAGCCCATAGCCTAAGTAAGACCTTAATCAACTTAAGTCTTCACTTGCTTTTCTTCATGGGTCTTTTCGCTGCTCATCTGGCCCAAACCAGGGCCCAAGCGCCATTTGCAGTTTAGGTGCGCCCACCAGGTAAATGCGCCTGGTGCCAGAGTCGAACCCTGGACCTCCCACCTGGTCTAGCCACTGCTGCATGCGCCTCTGCCATGTGTGCTTTGAGCTCTTGTCTGATTAACTTACAAATTAATCTATCTAGACAAGATTGACACGCAGGTCAATTACACTTTATAAATTAAATACAATGTGATACGCAGATCACAATAATTAATTTACAACTTTAATTTCCAGGCACGCAGGCCCCAGCACAGCACACATTTAACATGGGCAGCCCACATAAGAATAAATAAACATACATAGGCATCAATCAATCAACATGTGATCCATTACAAAGAAAATAAACTTTTGAAAACCCATTGGCATCAATTTTAATTTTCTTATCTGCCCTACAACCTTACAACGGTCCATTGATAGGGATCCACTCATCATGTCTAGTTAGATCCATGCCCTTGCATGCACCAAGTCCTAACTGACTTGAGTCGACCCAATGGTCAACCATGCATGCGCCAAGGGCTGAACAACCAACACGAGTTTTGGCAAGCGGGTGTGACCCCGGGCCTAACTCATGTGTGTTCTATGGTTGTCTCAACCAGACCTTGCTACACGCCTGTGATGCAATCGACCTATAGCCACCTCGTGCTTGCGCACAGGTGCCATCTGGTCGATCCACCTAGGCTGTCAGATGGTCGGATCAGACTAATTTGATCTAAACTAGATGATGCTTTCAACCCCATCAACCCGTCTAAGGGATTATAGTAGGCGCATTAGATCTAATGGGGCGCGCAAGATTAGTTTTCTTTACAAAAAACACAACATGCGCCTATACATGCGCCAAAGAGTAATTAAACATGATAATGTTTTCGCATCATGAACTTTCGCATGTAGAAATCATAGATCTAAGCATGAGAGCAAACATGGATCACACAAAGTATCAAGCAATCATATGATTCAAAAGATAACATGCGCTCTGATACCAATTGTAGGACCCCTTTCGAGAGGGGGGCGAAACCCTAAGACATGCGTATATGAAAAGCATGGTGGAATCAAGGGCTTCAAGGATCGCAAATAGAAGCATATGATCAACTTAAGGTATTGTTTAGATCTAAGGAGATCATACCATAGCCATGAGCAAGGATGGCGACTTGGAAGTAGAGAACAAATCTGATCTCCTCCAAAGACACGCACACAAGATGAGTGATCGCCCACTTCCTTGGCGCTACTTGTGCTAGCAAGGCTCCAAGGCTTTCTTCTCGAATGGAAGGGAATGATGAACTCTCACTCGGCCGATCCTTCTTGTCGTCGACCTACACCACGCAAGAGAGTGTGTCATCGAGAGCCAAGGGGAGACGAGAGTTAGAGAAGCGTTTTCACGAACGTGGGGACGTTCACCACTTTGGAAACCGAATTCCAAAAATAGCAAAGCTTCAATGTATGCGTTATGCGTTCACATGAAATGAACCAAATGCATATCTCTTCTCCCATATGAACCATGCGCTCACATATGAGCCGGTTCAATGTATTTGGTTCAATGACCAAACCAAATCAGCCCAAGCATTGGTCAAGATAAAATCAAACCCTAAGGTTCAAGATCTGACCGTTCATCTCCTGATGCTCCTGATCTCACTGATCTAGCATCAACTCTCTCAATCTAAGCTTACCGATCTCAAGCCCTAACCAATCAAACATGATCAGACTAGATCTCACTTACAATCAGAGATTAAATCCCTTTAAACTGAACCGAAATAATTCAGTCCACTCGATCTGACTTAAGTAAGCCATATCATCAAATTGTGCGACCCTAAGGGTTTCCTTTAAATGTCGGTAACGATAACTCACGTTATCACGATCAGTGAGGGGTATCTAGCAACACATCACTGTCTCCCGATATAAAGGAAAGAGTCTTCCAAGACTACACCCAAACCACAGCACAAGTGTGAATCCACTTCACCAGGCATGCAAATATCCTTTGCCACTGGATGTTCTTATTGGACAAGCGTGTCAAGCTTGTAGCTCCAATATGATGAGCACGATTAGATCAGATGAACATAGTCACCTGGGTATGGCCAAACACTATTCTCAATCATCTCATCCAGGGGGCCCCTTTAGAACATCACACTCCTTAAACAAGGAGACGGCAATCCTATGTCTATCACTAGTGCCCTAACCTGACTCAAGCTCACCATCCAAGATAGTCTATAATCATTATGTTTCAAATGATATTGAACTACCTCAAAACAATGACAATCATCATTTAGAAACACAAGTGATCTCAAGTCAGAGGACATGTGCCACTTGTTGCAAACAAGGATTATTCACATTGTGACAAGCAATTGAATATCCTAGTAGGGTCTGTCCAGTACATCCAATGTACCCATGAGTCTACATCTTATTCCATGCTCGAAGCATCCTATAAGATTAGAACACACATTAGTCTTAACCATATCAAGGCTGTCTCATGTTCACCAAGATATCTCGACTAAGGACTTAACTGCATGTCAGCCTAGCTGAACAGTACTGAGACATTATTCAGAAGTACACTTATTGCAGCAGACAATGTAACAAACTGAATAACAACCATGCCTTTATAAACATAAGAGTTTATTACATGATACTGATACATTCCCAAGGCCTCAAACATTAGCCTTAAGGGCATACCCCAACATGGGTATGTCTATTTAATGAGACATAAGAGTGAATCTTTTGACAAGTTCAAAGAGTTCAAAAATGAAGTACAAAATCAGCTAGGCCGAAATATCAAGGCACTTCGCTCAGATCGAGGTGGAGAATACCTAAGTCGAGAGTTTACTGACTATCTGAAGGAGTGTGGGATTATCTCACAGCTCACTCCGCCAGGAACACCGCAATGGAATGGTGTGTCCGAGAGGAGGAACAGAACCTTACTAGATATGGTTCGTTCTATGATGAGTCAAGCTACTCTACCTTACTCCTTTTGGGGATTTGCACTGGAAACAGCTGCAAAGGTACTAAACCGAGTGCCATCCAAGGCAATTTCAAAGACTCCATATGAGTTATGGTATGGGAAATAGCCGAGCTTGACATTTATTAAGATCTGGGGTTGCGAGGCTTACGTCAAAAAGCTCGCCTCTGGGAAACTAGAGAGCAGATCTGAGAAATGTATCTTTGTCGGTTACCCTAAGGAAACTAAGGGTTATTATTTCTACGATCCCAAAGAGAACAAAGTATTTGTTGCTCGGACGGCAGTTTTTCTTGAGAAGGAATTTCTTCTGCAAGAAACCAGTGGGAGAGAAATAAAGCTGGATGAGAATCCAGAGGAAGGACAAAGTAGTCAAGCACAGTTGGATGAGCCTGAGCCGGTAGAACAGGTTATTGAACAACCTGAGGCTCAGATATCACGGGAACCGCGAAGATCGGGAAGGATCCGTCGACAGCCTGAGCGCTATGACGGAGTCTACATCATTGAAAATGATGAACCCCTCACTTATGCGGATGCGGTCAGTGGACCGGACTCAGCTAGATGGCTTGAAGCTATGCGAGCCGAGATGGACTCCATGTCAGATAACCAAGTCTGGGATTTGGTTGATCCGCCTCCGGGAGTAATCCCTATAGGCTGTAAATGGATCTTCAAGAAGAAGATTGACATGGATGGTAACGTAGTTACCTATAAAGGCAGGCTGGTTGCGAAAGGTTTCAAACAAATCTACGGGATAGATTATGATGAAACTTTCTCTCCTGTAGCCATGTTCAAGTCTATTCGGATTCTTTTCGCGATAGCAGCATATTACGATTATGAGATCTGGCAGATGGATGTGAAGACCGCTTTCCTTAATGGAAAACTGGATGAGGATGTGTATATGACACAACCTGAAGGTTTCACTATTCCATCAGATCGTCATAAAATATGCAAGTTAAAGAAGTCCATTTATGGACTTAAGCAAGCATCTAGAAGCTGGAATATTCGTTTTGATGAATCAATCTGTGAATTTGGTTTCATCAAGAACGAAGATGACCCGTGTGTATATAAAAGGTTTAGTGGGAGCGTAATTACTTTCCTAGTCCTCTACGTCGATGATATCTTAATCATTGGAAACGATATTCCTGAACTGCATGCTGTTAAAGCATGGTTAGGAAAATGTTTCCAGATGAAAGATCTAGGAGAAGCAGCCTATGTGTTAGGTGTGAAGATCTACAGGGATAGATCTAAGAGGCTTCTCGGGCTGTGCCAGAGTACTTACATCGATAAAGTCCTGGAGAGATTTCATTTAGAGAATTCTAAAAGAGGATATCTTCCAGTCAGACATGGTCTGAATCTTTCAAAGAGTCAGTGTCCACAAACACAGACTGAGAAAGATGAAATGGACAATACGCCTTATGCTTCGGCTATTGGGTCCATTATGTATGCGATGTTGTGTAATCGCCCAGACGTCGCTTACGGGTTAAGTGTGACCAGTCGATTCCAAAGTAATCCAGGTCAGGCACACTGGATTGCGGTCAAGAACATTTTAAAATATCTGCGGAGGACCAAAGATATGTTCTTGATATATGGTGGTCAGGAAGAACTCAGTATAGAAGGATATACTGACGCTTCGTTCCAGTCGGACCAGGATGATTTCCGATTGCAATCAGCTATGTTTTTAGCTTGAATGGAGGAGCAGTGGTGTGGAAAAGTTTCAAACAGTCTATTGTTGCTGATTCCACAACAGAAGCCGAGTATGTTGCAGCCTCAGAAGCATCTAAGGAGGCAGTGTGGATTCGTAAGTTCGTTCAAGAACTTGGTGTTGTTCCATTGAGTGCAGATCCTTTGGTTATCTTCTGTGATAACACTGGAGCAATCGCACAAGCAAAGGAACCACGGTCGCACCAGAAGTCCAAGCACATACAGAGACGGTTTCACTTGATCCGGGAGATCATTGATCGTGGCGAGATCAAAATCTGCAAGGTACATACAGATGACAATCTAGCTGACCCACTTACCAAGCCTCTGGCGCAGCAGAAGCATGAGAAGCACTGTAATAATATGGGTTTGAGGTTTCTCAACCATTAGATTAAGTGCAAGTGGGAGATTGTTGGGGTATGCCCTTAAGGCTAATATTTGAGGCCTTGGGATTCATTCAGTATCATGTATAAACTCTTATGTTTATAAAGGCAATGGTTGTTATTCAGTATGTTACATTGTCTGCTGCAATAAGTGTGCTTCTGAATAATGTCTCAATGCTGTTCAGCTAGGCTGACATGCTGTAATGTCCTTAGTCGAGATATCTTGGTGAACATGAGACAACCTTGATATGATTGAGACTAATATGTGTTCTAATCTTATAGGATGCTTCGAGCATGGAATAAGATGTAGACTCATGGGTACATTGGATGTACTGGACAGACCCTACTAGGATATTCAATTGCTTGTCACAATGTGAATAATCCTTGTATGCATCAAGTGGCACATGTCCTCTGACTTGAGATTGTTGGGGTATGCCCTTAAGGCTAATGTTTGAAGCCTATGGGAGTGTAACAAGTATCATGTAATAAACTCATATGTTTATAAAGGCATGGTTGTTATTCAGTTAGCTACATTGTCTGCTGCAATATATGTTCTTCTGAATAATGTCTCAAAGCTGTTCAGCTGGGCTGACATGCTATTATGTCCTTGGTCGATGTATCTTGGTGAACATGAGACAGCCTTGATATGGTTAAGACTAATATGTGTTCTAATCTTATAGGATGCTTCGAGCATGGAATAAGATGTAGACTCATGGGTACATGGGATGTACTGGACAGACCCTACTAGGATGTTCAATTGTTTGTCACAATGTGAATATTCCTTGATTGCGACAAGTGGCACATTTCCTCTGACTTGAGATCACTTGTGTTTTCTAAATGATGATTGTCATTGTTTTGAGGTAGTTCAATATCATTTGAAACATAATGATTATAGACTATCTTGGATGATGAGCTTGAGTCAGGTTAGGACACTAGTGATAGACATAGGATTGCCGTCTCCTTGTTTAAGGAGTGTGATGTTCTATAAGGGCCCCCCTGGATGAGATGATTGAGAGAGTGTATGGCCATACCCAGGTGACAGTGTTCATCTGATCTAATCATGCTCATCATATTGGAGTTATAAGCTTGACAGGCTTGTCCAATAAGAACATCAAGTGGCAAAGGAAGTATGCATGCCTAGTGAATTGGATTCACACTTGTGCTGTGGTTTGGGTGAAGTCTTGGAAGACTCTTTCCTTTATATCGGGAGACAGTGATGTGTTGCTAGATACCCCTCACTGATCGTGATAACGTGAGTTATCGTTACCGACATTTAAAGGAAACCCTTAGGGTCGCACAATTTGATGATATGGCTTCTTTAAGTCAGATCGTGTGGACTGAATTGTTTAGTTCAGTTTAAAGGGGTGTTAAACTCTGATTGAGAGTGAGATCTGGTCTGATCATGTTTGATTGATTAGGGCTTTAGATCGGTAAGCTTCGATCGAGAGTTATGATGCTAGATCAGTGAGATCTAGAGCATCGAGAGATCAACGGTGATCTTGAACCTTGTGGTTCAATAAGATCGACCATTGCTTGGGCCGATTTGGTCTTGAACCAAAGTCACTTGAACCGGCTCATGTTATGAGCGCTTGGTTCAAAGGTTCGAATGGGAGAAGAGGGTTGCGGTTCACTTCATGTGAACGCATAACCGAAGTGAGTAATGGGTTACTATTTTTGGATAGCAACGCCCACGTTGATTACAACGTGTTTACTCCCTTGTCGATCATCAACTTCGGACGACATCTCCTCCCTTCTCGTGTGACAAAAGTCTTGACGAGTGTAGAGGAACTTCTTCTTCGCCAAGCCCAAGGATCTCATCTCCTCCATGCGCAAAGGACCCTTGAAGCTTTGCTAGCACAAAGACGACAAGGAGAGGCCATTCTTCATCGTGTGTGCGTCGACTAGGGAGAAGACCCCTTTCGGTTTTTGCTTCCAACATTTCATCCATAGATGGCGATGGTATGAATCTTATTGGCATTTTGCAATCGATTTTTCATAGTTGATCATATATCATGCTAATGATCCCTAAAACCCTTATTTCCGCTGCGTTGAAACACATGCGCCCATTAGGGTTTTTCGCTCCCCCTTGAAGGGGACCCCTGCAATTGGTATCAGAGCAGGCTAAATCGCATGATAATATGTTTGCTATGATTTGTGATCCTTGTATGCGCCATCTTGCTAGATCTAGAATACATGCGAACCTTTACTTGTAGTTGACGCATGTTGTAAGGTTGCGCATGATGTAAGTTTATGTGTTACGCATGTATGATGCCTTGGCACTTGTTATAGAGTTTTTATCAAAAACTTATATCTCTTGCGCGTATCACCTTAGATCTAAGCCGCCTACTGTAAACCCTTAGACGGGTTATTAGGGTTGAAGTCACCCCTAGGTTAGATCCAGAATGTCTGATCAGACTATCTGACAGCCTGAATGGGTCGACCAGTTAGCACCTCGGCGCAAGCCTATGGTGGCTATAGGTCGACTGCAGACAGGTGTGTAGCGATGTCTGATTGAGACGACTAATGAACGCACCTGAGTTAGGCCCGGGGTCACGCCCGCTTGCCAGACCTCTGTGTGGTCGTTCAGCCCTGGCGCATGCATGGTTGACCTTATGGTCAACTCAAGTCAGTTAGGACTTGGTGCATGCAAGGGTAGTGGATCTGACTAGGTTGGTTGAGTGGATCCCTAGTAATGGACCGTTGTAAGGTTGTAGGGGAAATAAGGAAAAATTAAAATTGATCCCAAGGGGTTTTCGAAAAATTTTAATTTTTATATATGGATCACATGATTCTTGATTGATGCATATGTTTGTCTATTTAGTCATATGTGGGCTGCCCGTTATTAATGTGTGCTGTGCTGGGGCCTGCGAGCCTGGGATTAATTGTTGTAAATTAATTTTATTTTTGTGATCTGCGAATCACAATTTTGATTAATTTATAATGTGAAAGTGACCTGCGTGTCACTCTTGTCTAGATAGTTAAATTGTAATTTAATTAGACAAGAGCACAATGCACACTTGGCAGAAGCGCATGCAGCAGTGGCTGGACCAGGTGGAAGGTCTAGGGTTCGAACCTAGGACCTGGCGCAAATTCCTGGTGGGCGCACCAGTGCTGCAAATGGCGCTAGGGCCCTGCTTGGGCCAGATGAGCAGCTAAAGACCCATGAAGAGCAAGTGTAGACTTAAGCTAGGTTAAGGTCTCACTAGGGCTATGGGCTTTTACCACATAAGATACATGCTTTCTTTTATTTGTTAATATTAGAATTGCATGATTAAATTTATCTTCTGCTATCACCATAGGAATTGTATGATAGAAAAAGAAGATAAAAGACCGTTAAAATCCAACGCTAAAAATATCAAGCTCGAATGCCTTCTGACGCGAAACCTCACTGTTCTGATTATCGTTGGAGCCGTGTTGTACCCACTCAGTGGGCACGTCCATCTATCTTCAGACGGTGCGGGATTACACCTGTGTGTTACAGAGCAGGGATTTATCCCTTCTCGTTGCTCAGCATAGCACATGGTGGTCCAGGGAGTAGGTTGGGTCAGCTTGACCGTGTAGTCTACATATGTGGCGCATATGGTAGCACATGGAGGCAGCCATCTGTGGGGTCAGAGATTGTGTTGTACCAACTCAGTTGGCACAGTCTGCTGGATTGCCCAGATGAAGGGGAATCGCACGGGTTGGCGATTGGCTGGGATAGCCTACCAGAAACTAGTGCTTGTACTCTCTGTGCATCTTATCTCGCCTGAGCGGGACGCGGAGACCAAGTATGAAATCTGGATCCCATCTCACTAAAAGAGTTCTACTCTTTCGGGCTGTTTTGCTGGATTTTTCACGCCTGATAAAATAGTGAGAAAAAGAATCTTTCTTAAGTCCTGATTGATTCTTATACATTGATACTGACCTTGCTGTTCTTGCATTGTTGTAGATACCTGCAGCAACGAACACCATGAACTTCAATGTGCGATCCCTACTGGAAAGGGAGAAGTTTGCTGGGCCAAACTTCTCTGACTGGTTTGGACACCTTAAGATTATTCTTAAGGCAGAGAGGAAACTGTATGTCCTCGAGACGGCGATACCGCCGCAGCCCGCTCCGAACGCCGCAAGGGCGGTTCGGGAAGCCTATGAAAAGCACGTCAATGATAGCATTGATGTCGCTTGCCTGATGCTAGCGTCTATGACGCCACCGCTGCAGCGTCAGCATGAGGATATATCGGCTATAGAGATTATAGCGAACCTCAAGATGCTGTATGCTGCACAGGCGAGGACTGAACGCTATAATTTGACGAAGCTCTTCTTTCAGAGCAAACTGGCTGAAGGGAGCCCAG